>QPKB01000006.1:29077259-29453003 GCA_003546025.1 Camphora micrantha
AAAGTTTGGAATCCACTTGGACTCATCCTAAATTAATTTATATCAAATCATCAATCAACTCACACCCGTGACACTAAAAAATACATTGTATTTATTCTCCCAATGCACACTCACGAGTCACGAGCAACAACCTTTACAACATGGCCTCCCACTATATAAAGTACTCGAAATCCTTGCACATCTCCCCACAGAGCAAGTGAGAAAGAAGTAAAGAAAGCAAAAGCCATAGCAATGGAGATGGCGTTCTTGAGAAAGCTTGGGATTGTGGCCATGTTTTTAGCTGCAGTGTTTGTGGGTTCCAAGGGTCAGCAGACCATCTGTAACATGCCAATAGCAGGGCTCATGGCATGCCAGCCAGCTGTGACTGGTTCGAACCCACCCAAGCCCACAGATGCATGCTGCTCGGCCCTTGCCCAGGCCAACCTGACTTGCCTTTGCGGCTTAAAGAGTTCCTTACCTGGCTATGGGATTGATCCCAAGCAAGCTATGAAGCTCCCTGCCAAATGCAAGCTCACACCGCCTAAGAAGTGCTAAAGGTATACTTAAAATTGCATGATCACTCCTCTCTTCCAGTCTCTAGTTTATAATGAGAAATCACCAATATTGGATTGATCAGATTAAAGGGTTAGGGGGGGTGGGCCTTGTTGTTTTTTTTTTTTTTTTTTTTGGTCTTTTGGTTAAGGGCAAAGAGATTTCATTTTCATTACAGGGTTATATGGGAGGGGTATGCTGAGGATTAGGGATTTAAGTTACTACCCTAATGATGATCATCCCATGCACTATGATAGTCTATTTCTATGTTACTGATATCTGATCATTACACTCTGTTGTTGGTAGAATTGGCCATACAATGACTTGATCTGATACATGTAGGACCCACCCTAAAGAAACCTGAATCAGCGCATACTTACTTAATTCTTTATCTTTTAAGATTGATCAATTCTATGGTTAAGTTAGTACAATATTCCAAGTGAAGTTTGATCTACTACTACCCATTCATAAATTTTATTTTGTTTTTCCTTGCAGGGAATGAGTGAAGGAAGTCGCTGTTATATAGGTTCTACAAGCTTATGAAAATGAAGAAGCAGTGTATTGTTATTTCTGGGTCGTTGACTGCTTGTAATGTTGTTTAAGTGTGCATTTGCTCCCAATATAATAATCAGATATGTTGTGTGGAATGACTATTTCTTCTTCCTACTTCAACTGTGTGTGTGTGTGTGGTTTTTTTTTTTTTTTTTTTTTTTTTTTAATCATGGGCAGATCCATTGATCTAATCAGATATAAGGATGTTTTGTAGATTGGAAGTTTATAAAAAAAAAAAAAAAAAAAAAGAAGGGACCCACCTTATAATGTCTGAGAGATGACACCTGTTTTGGAAGTCCCATCAGGATACATGATGATCAAGGATTTGAAAGTAGACATAAGGTGAAATAAATATCACAACAATCAAATAATGCCAGTTAATTTAGTAACCATTAGTTTTTATGGTTTAATTTCACTGATGAAAAATGACCATATTAGTGTCAACTTGAAAAGAAATCTCTTAAAAATCACTCTCATTGGATCTTCATAGTATTTCAATCTAAAGTTTTGGAGTAAATGATTGTTAAAATTATAGTGAAATGCTCATAGGATTTAGGAGTGTTAAAAAAAAAAAAAAAAAAAAAAAAAAAAAAAAAAAAAAACATCTCACAGTTGATTTTGAAAAGTGCAACCCAATTCATGTGGGGAACCATTTGGATCAGTGCCAATTACAGAAAATGGGGACTGGAGGGGTACCAAGTTTGGGGGGTGGCCAATTTGACAATGCCACCAGATCATCCTACCCTTTCATTTTGGGGGCTTCAAAGTTGGATGATTTTACTTGTTCAATTTTCATTGCAATTCAATTTTATGGTAAACAATGACTTTAACCAATAAAGTCTCTGGCTCTTTCTTTGCCTTTTTCCACCTTAATCTTATTAAGGTGGGCTGTGACTAGGGTGGAAAATGAATTAGATTTGGGCTGAGTCCACGGTGTATTTGGACTTGAGCTCCAAGGGCAAGGCGTACACATAGTTAGCTCTATACTTGGACCGGAACAACTACCAATAATGATCTGATCCTATATACTAATTTAGCTTATTTAACCACAGGTTATTCAGTTGGTTTGCTAGCCCTTATCTCACCTGGGTTGGTATGTTACCATTTTTCCAGTTGGACTATCTTCCCATGTGTGCGGGCTTTCTCTCCATGTGTGCAAGATCTCTCATGAGTCTTGGCCCCTTGGTTGGGGTAGGAAAAAACAGCTTATTTAACCAAACTCAAGTGTATACCTTATTTGTCCTCTAATTTTTTTCTATATATTCTGTATGTTTAAAAATAACTTTAGGAGCCACTCTTATGTTTTTCTCCCAATTGTCATTGTGGGCTTGCTGGTCCTCTGTTATGTAATTCATTGGCTTAGACTTGAACCTAAGTTTTAGTTGGGTCCTATCAGTACACTCAAATCTTAGCTCAAAATTTAAAAATAGCTCCAAAATCTTAACCAGTACACAATTTTTGGATAGGGACTTTCAGGATTTAATGCAATCAGGGACCATTTTTGGAATGGCCCTATTCAGTGACACTTTAATGACCATATTTTGGGCCTGAAATATCACCTATATGGAGTCATGGGATGCGAGATACCAACTTCTGGATGGGAGAATGACTTGATTATCTCATTAAAGATTATGATCTTAGGCTTCGGTAGAGACAATGAGGTCTGAAATTAATGCTATTGATGTCTCGGAGGTGTGCCAATGAAGGTTGAGGGTGCATTTGTGCGTTTGAAGATTTAAAAAATAGAGAGAAAAATTGGCTTGATTTTTGTGCAGCTCACTATTTTGTTATTTGGTAGCGGTAGAAATGCAAGTTTGCTCTCTTCCATGAAATTGAAAATCTATGGGGCGCGAAATCCTCTAGTACAAACAAGTTCTAAAGGATGAAGATGAACAATAATCTGAAGCTCTAGATTTTGCTAATGTTGGGGATTGAGGCATTGCCAAAGATCCCTGTAAAATGGCTTCTGTTGGAATAGCTACAAAACATGGGCTGCTGTCAAATAAAATTTAAATGAAACAGTAGTACCTGATTGTTGAAGGCTGCAACTGTGATTTGTTGGCAGAAGTTGAAGAGCAGCAACGGCGGCAAATATATGGCTAAGGCACATCTGATGATGCTCTCTTTAGGATGAATTCCGTCCCATGGAATGAAACACAGATGCAATGGTTCTCAGCAAAATCACCCATAAGATACAACAACCAGCCCTTCTTGTTCAAGTCCGGTCGCACACGCAGCCTGAACTCTAGACTCCTTTTCGGAATGCTCAGAGAGAAAGCGGATGAACAGAGAAAAAGAGTAGGGGAGAAATTTATTTTTTGTGTGTATAAAACGATATCAAAGATAGCCCTAATATATGGAGATTAGTGTCCGTTGGGCCATTTTTCCAGCGTGAAGCCCATTAATCCCACAACGTTAAAACAATTAAATCACAACGTTAAAAACGTTCTAAACCACATTAAGCAGAACTTTTAAGTTTAAAAAACAGATTATTAAAAATAATGCAAAATTACACGTTTTGTATTCTTTTTCTTCAGTTTTCAAAGATCACACGTTCAATCTTTTTCATAGGTCATCTGTGAGTGTATTGTTAATCTTAAACATTTGTAAATTAATGGTCTATTGATTCTGTGATTTTAGACATTGCTGATGAAATTTCTTCATTTTCTTTTTATATCCATAAGAAAATGGGTACTTCTGCTCATTATTTTGCTAGAGTTGGAATGTCATGGAGCAATCCGCCGTAGCCGGACAATTTTCCTGGTTGGCCGATTGAAAAATCTCTTCTGTCTTTGTTGAGTTATATCTTGTATCACGCATTAATCAAATTGGTCAATTGGGTTAGCTGAGTGCTAGGCCTTAAGTCATTGGTATTTTGATAAATGTATCAGTCTTTCTTAGGGGCTAAGAAACAATAGATCATATATATATTGATGCAGCCTGTAACTCCAAACGTAGGAATGGACTAACAAAATCGTGAACTCTTTTTGACCGGGGATGCAAGCAGATCAAGGAACCACTTAATCCTGTGTGCAACTCGTGTGGTTTGATTATTGATTGTAGAGATTTATACTTCTACACACATACACAGAATAATTTTCTTTCACTTTAGTAAAGATTTTCCTTTTAAGAATAACCATAAAAAAAAATCAAGGTTTCAACTACAAAAGAAAAATAGAAAGATAATATTCCGAACTAACAAAGCATCACCTTCCTTTAAATCACAAACATACTCTAAGAAACACATAACAATCAAAACCACAAAATATCTAACTGAACAAAGAAAACTTCCACCCCATCACATAATACTTCACTCTCTCAAATCCACAACCAAAACTCTCTCTCTCTCTCTCTCTCTCTCTCTCTCTCTCATCAAATAATAGCTGATATAAAATGGCTATTATCATCTTCCATCCTAGTCTAAGCTTTCACTTCTTCCTCAACTTTAACTTCATCAGCTTTAGCTTCTTCTTCTTCTGGTTTTGGTTCTTCAACAGGTGGGGTGGTTTCAGTGCTGGTTTCTTCAGGGGCAGCTGGTGTTGATTCCTCTTCAGTTGCTGCTGGGGTTTCTTCAGCTGCAGGTTTCTCTTCATCCTTGGTCTCAACAGCACTAGCTTCGACTTCCACTTCCTTGGTTTCGGTTTCAATTACTGTCTTGGATTCAGCTTCCACTTCAGCCTCTACTTCTTTTGGTCGTTCTTCGACGACGGCTGCAGGCGTTTCGACCTCAGTTGTTTCTACTGGTGGAGAGGCTTCTTCTACGGCAGCTGGTGCAGCTTCTTCTTCTTTCTCTAGAGAGATCTTCTGCTCAGTTGCTTCATCTGGTTGGTTGCTCACTTCAACAACAACTGGAGCTGTTTCGACCTGAATCAAGTTTCCAAATCACCAAGAAAAAACCATGTCTTTAGAATTTAGAAAAGCCCCTCTCTACAGTTGATGTCCTATTTATAGACGGTTCAGATCGAATCACAAAAGTGGTCCAAAAGCAAATGTGAGAAAGAAAAAGAAAATTGGGTATTGGTCTTCAAAAGAGGGAGCATTCTCCACTAATGTGGGGGCCATCACATGAAGAGAGCATTCTTCTTCTTATGAAGCCATCATCTAAATACTGTGGATCAATTTAACAGGAAAACTTGAGGTCCCACTGCTCTGCAACTTTCATAAATCTCCTTTTCGTGAGTGAAATTCATGGTCTTTATCAAAGTTTGGGGGAAGATTCCATCCAAAACATTGTCAAACAAAAGATTGGAATCAGAAAATTCTCTGCTATATGCCGTCAAGGCCATGCAAGGAATTAGAAAAAGCTAGGGCCCATTTTTGTAACATAGGAGGAATCCATAAATTTGAGATCTTCACTGCTCATGGAATATGATTCCTTATCGAGGACTTTTATAGCCAAGTATATATAGATGCGTATAGCTAAGAAAAACTAAAATTGATGCAAAAATCAGGATTATTAAGACCTGAAAATCCTCAAAATTGAAAGATTTCCACTTGTACAAATCTTTGGAAATTTACCATTGACTTATGAAAAACCAGTGAAGAATTACTGACGATTTGATCGCCAAACATGACCACAAGAAATCCTAGAGGCTTGACCCTCTCTCTCTCTCTCTCTCTCTAGTAGAGTTTTCGCCGTAGAGCAGAGAGCAGTGGCAAGTAGCAACAATACATTAGGGGGATGGCCCAAAAAATAATTATTAATTTTTTTAATTATAGAAAACTAGACTCTATTCAACCTCTAAAATATTCAAAATCATATTATAATATAGGTTTATATTTATATCTAAATTGATTCTAACAATAAAATCCATTAATAATAACATCATAACTTTTAATCAATTTCAAAATTAATTACTATTGCAAGAAAAATATAAAATATACAGGGCATTCAGTTTGAATCTGTGCAAAATGAGTTTTGGACCTCCATGATGAAGGTCCAAATCGTTATGGATTGAAGGACTTGTTTTAAAACCATGACCCAAACGGTTATTAAAGACAAAACTCAATGACCACAATGGGAAAGTGAAGAAAGCAATGGCCGCAATGGGAAAGTGGAGAATGCAATGGCTACGATTGCATGGTCCTCCAGATGAACCATTCCTATCCACCATCTGATCACTTTGACATCACCAAAAATGCCTTGCTGACTGATGATTGACAAAACTCAAGATAGACTTGATCTTGAAAGCCTACCATGTTTTGATGACACTTGCACCAGTAAGTAAGAAAGTACGAAATTAGGGATGGCAATGGATGGACGCCGCCTACTATTAGGGGTGGGCTTGGTATTGAATTTGTTGAGTTTTAAGACGGAGATGCGATTTCATTTTTATTTTTTACCTGAGTCAAGTTCAGATTTGGGTTGGGTTAGATTGGCTTAACGCACCCTACTACACATGCATTATATAGACACTAAGTATGTCAAGCTTATTTCTTAAAAAGAAACAAAAAAAAAGTATGCAAAGGTTATTTCTTGAAAAAAAAAAGTATGTAAAGCTTATATAGGAGGAAAGGTTTTCCAATATGCACAGCTTGGAGAGAGCATTTATCTAAATCATACCAAATTAAAGGCGGGATGCCCCTGTATTTTAGTACCCAATCCTTGGGTAGGCCCTAAGTGATAATCGGAGAAGCCAACCAACTGAGCATCCCCTTATTGTCCTCGAAAAAATGTTATCTATAAGGTTGATCTTCACTCTCTATTGCAAAGCTTCTATAGGTTATAGGTCCGATCCCTATCTAAAACGGATTCAGGCTTGGATCACAAAACTCAACAAGGGCCGGGTTGGACCCACAAGGCAGGATATGTGTTGATAGGGTCCTTTATATTTCATTTTGCAACTTTATTTATATCTAAAACACCTAAAAGGCCATTAAAAATGAATATTCATTTATTTTTAGCATTTTGAATCTTTTAAATCTTCAAAAAAAAAAAAAAAAAAAAACCTAAAATATTAGTCAGATCCAATGTATCAACTGTTACAAAGATGTTTTTCTCACGGGCCAAATCTCCCAAAACCATTGACTGAAAAGGCTCTTAATTTGTCAAGTTTATGACAACCCTTCCTCCACATAGGTGCTTTATAGTTTATAGCCTCTCTCTCTCTCTCTCTCTCTCTCTCTCCAAAAAGAAGCCCTACCCTTTATTGGTGCAACCAAAATGGGCAAAAAAGCCCTACCCTTTATTGGTGCAACCAAAATGGGCTAAAAACTCCATACCACACATTCCTGGCCTTCTTAGAGGAAGTTAACAATGGGTTTGATAATCACATCAAGGATTCTAAACCCAATACAGGACTATTAATCTATACTAATTTCTATAAAATAAACAATATAACAAGAACATCAATCTGTTTCACTGACACAGCCAATATGTAGCAATCTATCTTTCACCCCAGAAATATTGCAAGGTCTAACACACTGATACTTAACCTATGTTCTAAATCAAGAAAATAAGAAAACCCATGAGAAACTGAATAACAAGAGCACTTTAATAGTAAGAATAACAAGAGGCTCACCTCAGGGGTAGCCATTGAATCAAAATACAGAACTAAAAAAAAAGAGAGGAGGTGATGACACACTGGAATGAATGCTTTGGAGGCAAATGAAATCAAAAGCTTATGCAATGAAGAAAAATAGAGAGAGGCCAAGGTATTTATACTGCTTATGTGAGAATCTCTGCCCCCAAAAAACACCTGTGACCTGCCAAAGCAGCAACTATTTGATAACAATAATGGAGCGAGCGAAAGGCAGGCACCAAGTCTTTGTATTAATGTGCCACTCATGCCACGTGGACACCTCTGATTGGCTGAGCCTTTTAAGGAATGGTTTTACTGAGCTTTCTAGCCTGGAAAGTGAAGCAATGGTGGGCCCACCTTTAGATGGGCGGTGCTGGAATGGGCCCGCAGAGACGTGTGGGATCTAAAGCGAACGCGGTAGCTGATGGTGGCGATTTAACAGGTCGAGAGTCCACACTGTTGAAGGAATGGCATTTTGAATTTGACGCACCAATTTATTAGGTCCATCCATGTAAGGCATATGATGTGTTTTGGTCACTGTGGCCCACTGCCACATTGAATTTGATAGAATTATCAACAATGGAATGTGCTTTCGAGAAGCAATTCCAATTCAGGGTGAGGCCCACATTCATTCATGTCAAATCACAAATGTGATAGGGAGAGGGGCTGATTTGACCCAAGTTTCAATCTGATCAAATCAACCTAAGCTAAGCCATTGCTTGATTGGTAGGTTGATCAGTGGGCCCTTTGAGGTCCCAGTGACAGAGGTGAGTGTGAGTGTGAGACTGGATACACACCTGGATTTGCCTAGGAACTCTAATCTTCCAAGAGACATCACATCCACCCTTTTTCTTCTACGGTGTATCTCTAAATTTTATTCTAATAAAATTTGGTTTCACAATAAGATTGATCATTTAATTGAAGATGTGGCTAATAAATCTTATGTATTATTTACTAATCATGTTTTTGTCAAATCATCAATCTTATAGAGGGACTAATTTCTTTAGAGATTAAATTTCTGAATGTTATGTACTCTCAACCCTGAGAGGTAGTTCAGTTGGACTAAGATCATGATTTGCTCTTAAAGTTTGAGGGTTTGAAATTTCGCTATCACATTAACAAATCCATTAATCAAAGTTTTAATTTTATGACTGGACCAACTCCTATTAGAGAGAAAATCTAGGGATATCTCATATGATTAGGGGCATTCATTTTCTACCATTCAAAATCATCCACAAGTGGGCCCCACTATGGAGTTTGAGTCAGTTTTCAAGTGAAGACTTGTCCAGTTTTGGTGGGCCCCAATTAGAGAGGACTAGGACTAGGGATGCATACATGATGATTTTGGGTCAGAACCATTTTGGACCTCGTACTTAGACCCATTTATAAATAACAGTTTGGGTTCTGAATCTGGTTTAGACTCAAAATATATTTTATTGGTTCCATACCCAATTTTAATAGGAAGACCAGTGTCTAGTTCCGAAACTAGGTCCTACTAGAGGACTGGGATCTAGTTCCAAAATCAGTTTTAACTTTTTTTTATATATTTTTTTTTATTTTTTTAATTAAAATAAGGATATCATTTCACTAATAATAGTGTATCAAATCTAGTATTTCCAAAACTAAACATAAAAACATCCAACAAAAATTGATTTTCAGTTAGAGTCTTACAACATTAAAGACTTATATGTAATATCACGGATTGAAACTTATATGGACCTAAAATCGAACACATTTATCAATCAAAATCTAAATTGGATTTCAAATCTAAGACCCATTTATAAATTGAAATTTAAAACAAGTTCCAAACAATTTTGTTTATTCTCTTCAAAAAAAAAAAAAAAAAAAACTTTCGTTTACGGATCTAAAACATCTTAATAATCGAAGAATCAAAGATCCATTTGCATCCCTTATCTGGTCGACTCTTGCAAACTGATCTTTCTTTTTCTTTCTATTACAAAATCCTCTTCGATCATATGCTCATTACAACTCATTTTTCTCTTTCTTTCTATTAGAAAATCCTCTCGGATTGTCCGCTCATGAAATAATAAAACGGACCCGTGGCATTAGCGTGGTTGACAGCTAGGATAGCCCCAACCACCGGTCCGTGGTCCGTCCACGTGGGATGTGCCCTGTGGGCAGACATGAATCCAGGTCATCTTTGGGTGCTTTCCTCGAAGGTCACGATCAAGTGGAAGGACAGGCAGAGAATAATGAATGCCCCACTGGCCCCACCCCCAACTTTTTTTTTTTTTATTTAGGGTAGATGTGGAAGATCCCTTTCTTATATTTTATAATAGAATTAGGGTTGGACTGGAAAGGTGGGTGTGTGTGGCCTGTGGGCCCACCATAGGAGACCAAATTTCACGTTAGGGTTAGGCACTTTGAAAGCAGCAGCAGCAATGCAGCATCATAATAAGCAGTGCCCGATGACTTGGCCCCATGTGCTGCTGCTCTGCGACTCTGCCTCATCAACTGGCACGTTACGTGGCCCTGCAGCCCGCCCCCCCGGTAACGCGAATCAAGATATCTGCGCGGATCCGCATCGTTGTCGGATCCAGTGCTGTCTCCATCACCACCAAATTCATAAGAAAAAATGAGACATCAATCTCTCATCTCATGATATTGTTGTTGGTAGGGTAGCAATTTTTTTTTTTAACTTTTTAAAAACCTTCTTATAATATTGGAATATGACATGAAAATCCTACTTATTAGGAATTTCTATGAAAAACTTTAGACCCAAACTCTCAAACTCTAATTAGACAAATAAGTAGACAAAAATATAAAATTAATTATTAAAAATGTGGTACTTTTTTTTTTTGATAAAATTATCCTCAATCGATATTGCTATTTATTCGAAATTGATGGTGCCACTGGTCATTTGTTTTAAAAAGTTTGCCCTTATACTACCCCCTTTTCCGTTCACTCTTATATTGTATTTTATACATTATTTTCCTTTTATAAGATTATTTTAATCATTTTCTAATAAAAAGTCATTCTTCTTAGTGTTGAGATGAGAGTTGAATACTTTCATCTGCAAGATTCTAGATTCATTTGGAAAAGGTATTTTCACATAATTTGTTGCTTCTTTGAAAAAAGCTTGAGGCTCAAAGAAAGAGATTTAGGGGTGTAGGATTAACAAAAAAAAAAAGACAAATATTTATATTATCGAGCAGATAGTGGTGATTCACCACAGGGGGTGTTTTCATTAAAAAAAAAAAAAAAGAATAGCCCTATGTTGTTATTTTTATATCTTTCTATATTAATCATCTAATCAAAGTTTAAGTCTAATTTTTCTCTTCTAATTTTTTCTTAAAAATCTCTATTTATTTTAAATCTGTAAGAGTTTTCATTTGTTTAACACTCATTTTATCTTATATTAATTTTATTGATAATATCTCAAGAAACTAAAAAAAAAATAAGGCATTTTTTTTAATCCAATCAATCAAGTGAGTTAGGACCCAAGAGAGAGTCCGTAAACACACGGGAAGACGGTCCAATTAAGAGTCTATATAATAGACAGTTATTTTAGTATTTCATTCATTTAATTAATTGTTCACAAGTTGATAGTGTAGATTGATTTTGCAAGTATTGGTACACTAAAATCTGAGAGTTAAATGTTGGGAAAACCAATGAGCGAGGCTAAGCAGCAGAGGTATCTGGTTCTGGTGAGCTTCGAGAAAGAATAAACACCATCAATCACTTCTTTGCAATGATGGACAAATTAACCAACTAGCATCGAGTTGGAGAATTTTCTTTTTCCAACAAAAAAGTATTGACCATGTGTGTGTCAAGTGATTCCATCTCCGAGGCTAATTAATGATGTTTTATTTCTCAAAGATGAGAGAGAGAGAGAGAGAGAGACAGAGAGTTGTAATTAATTTGTTTTGAAATGTTTCCAAAGTCTTGAATTTGAATATTAAATTAATTTGAATTAGATTAAGTTCTTTATTTTAACCATGCATAATTAGAGATATTTCTCTCAATGACAGTACGATGAAATTTATAAAACCTAGTCTTTAAAGGTTTCTACATTATGAAAGCTATGATCTAACCCTTAAGGGGTGGCCGAGTGGTCAGGACCATGATTCTTCTCTCTTCCGAAGTTAAAGGTAATGGTATCGATCACCGATTCCCCCCTCTTGAGGAACCGAATGTTGAGTTCACTAGTACCACCATCTGGAGGCCATAGGGGTTTTATCCGGCTTCTTTCTGAGGTCAGAGGGATTAATCCAACCTAAATGGTTGAGAACCCTCCGTTTAAAAAAAAAAAACCCACAATCCCTATACCTTCGTCTCTTAAATAAAAATCTGTTTCTCTATTATCCACACATCCAAGTTCGATGGCTTCATCTTTGTCATGTGAATGATAGTCTTTCACATGCTTTTAGGAGAAATCATGATAGATCTAATTTCATGTGCCATCGGTTCTAGACTTCGAGCAAACTGTAAAGGAAATGAAATATGTTAGGCATGGAGCCATGGACACTACAGATATAGAAAGTGATCAAAAGCACGATGCTTTTTTGTTTTCAAAATATAAACCACTTATTTTTAGAGACTAATGGATTCGTACTTATTAACCATATACAGTAATGAAGTTATCATGGAGGATATGTCATTATAAGGGATGATATTCATTTTGAACGTCCTAGATTATCGATAGGCCTGCTACCGGTCAAATGTCTACATACCCCACCCATGGGAAGCGTATCGACTTGCGGGATCCAGACTCTGTGGACAAATCCCACTGCCTTTGCACCAGTGGCTGTACTAAACTTCTGCACCAGGCCCCTTTCAATTACAATGTTTACTGTCCACACACCCTGTTATCTCATTATCATTATCATAGCCCAAAATATATGCGATCCAAATGAGTTTAGTCCGAACACATACAGTAGAGTAGTTGGCCCATTGCCGACCCATATCCTTGGTGAATAGGCTTCACCCAACCATCTGGGTCTGGACTACTGGCAAGCCTTGAAACATTTTTCGATGGACATTCTATTCCCACCAGCCGGATGCATGATTAAATGAGGGTTAACACAGCCTCTACTTGGTCTCAATGGTGGGTTTTAACAAGTGCAAGACCTTTCTAGAGGTCTGGGCCGCAAATGTCACAGTGCACATAAAGTATGTGCGATTAATTATAATGGGCTTAGATTTTTCTTGTGCTGACCCTCAACAAGAAGGGGCTTAAAACTGTGAACATGACGACAGCCGACAGGCCATGAAATGGGCTCAATAACCAGAGTGAAAGCAATAAATTGGGCCCATTTTTCTGTTCATGTCCATTCTTCGAGTGCAGAATACAGAAATGGGCTTATCAGAGTACTAGAGTGATTATTTAAGGCGAAATCTAAAATTCCCAATATTCTAGATATTTTTCAGGTTCCATTATAAGAAGAAACAGATTAACCAAAGCCCAAAGTCCTTGTAATTTATATGGCCCAAAAGAAGACAAGCCCAGAAATATTGTCAATGGACCATATATCTGTTAGACTTGTATATCTCAAAAGGAATTCATTTGGATCAGTAACCACAGTTCGACTGGGGTACATATTCTGGAGCACACATGGGCTATTTCATTAAGTTAATGGGCCATAATACTACCTTAATTAGCACATGCATCTAAACAATTAATTCATCATTTTCATCGTAAAAGCCTTGTCATGACTATATTGGGTCGCCCACATCAACTCTGTTCTTCCATTCCACTTTCCTGGGCCAAACTCTCATGTTAATGGCTAAGAGCAGCCAGGGGTCTAAGTTTGGGGATACCATTAAATCCATCTCTATGATGTTGGCTTAAGAGTAGGAGTTTGGAGGACAAGATGGCACCCACAAGGGACACAACAATAGGCTGGTCTGGCCAGTAACACCATTAAAGAGCCATACATGATGAACTCTTCTATCATAACTCAACTAGCTTCTTCTAAATGAACTCTTTTTTCTATCATTACTCAACTAGCTTCTTCTAATTCTCTCTGCTGTTCTTTGGTCTTTCTTGTTTGCATTCATCTCTTCTTGGTTTTACCACTCTTTTCCTTCGGAACAACTCTGTTCACAACGGGAGCTCTTGGGCTGCAATCACTTTTTGCAACTTTGTTGGCGTATTCCTATTAAATTTCTTTAACTAACCATTCCTACATAAATTTCAAGCCTCTTTTTTTTTTAGGCTCTCATACCATCTTAAATTTTTTTAGTTAACCATTAGTACCAAAACCTCTATGGTTTTAGTAGGAATGGTTAGCTAGAGAAATTTAACAGTTCCAAGCCACTTGAAATTATGTATATATATAAAAATAAAAATAAAAAAAAAAGAAGAAGAGCTAAGGATGACAGGACCCACCACCCATGCATGCTACAACTAGGATTTTGCTGTGACGAGTAAACCAAGTACATTTGGAATGGGCCCATGGTCATTAGGCGCAGGCCCGTTAGATCATGGAATGTAGCATATTAGGCAGGCCTAATGGTTTATGGGGTACACCCATCTGGTCGAAGAACACAACCTATTGGGCTTGGGATGAATAAAATCATGAACAAACATTTGGCCTAAGCCCAATGAAGCATATGAGATATCTTCTTGGACATGGGCCCAATGTGTTATTGGCTTGAACTAAATGAATGAGATCAGGCTTTGGTCATCACTGATCTTGCACTCCAAAAAAATAAAACCAAAAAGCTGTCCTGAGGTATATGCAATTTATCAAATCCTGCTTTCCCATTCATTGTCACTGGCAATGTCTGAAAATCAAATCATGTCATAAATTAGCATAGGGATCGTGAATCATAAATCATAAAATTTTAGGATGTTTAATTGAAAAAATGTAGAAAATTTTCATTTATTTTTGGTCTTTTGAAGTACTATATGTGGAAATTCATACCTACTGCCTGCAATACTAAAGACTAAAAGTGCTTGTAGCTGAGCGCCTGAGCCCCTTAAAAACTCTCCTCTACAGCTGGCCTGGATTATCACACCATCTATGAAGATTATGATAAAAAAATACCATGTACCCCTCTAGCAGGCGATGCTGAACTATACTGATATTCTACAATTTTACAAAGTGATTATGACGCTTAATTACCATGCTTCTCTCATGAATTAAGTAAATCTTTCATGCTTTCAAAATAAAGCCCATGCTCTGATGGAGTGAATTTCTGTGTGGTTTTCAATGTTTCAAGCAAGTTGTGTCCTTGATTTGGATCTATCAAACTCATTGAAAGGAGATTTAAAGGGTTACTCCAGTGGTTGGGTGTCCCGTTCTCACCCAACTGTTAGAGTTCGATTCTGGGTCCTCTACCTTATGTGTGCATGTCCAGGTAGTCTTCTACCCAACGTATACCAGGGTTTACTTCCGCATCATTTGTGTGACGCCCCGAAGTCCCGGAGTCCCACATCGACTCTAAAGAGGAAAGTGAATGGGGTTATATTTAGAACTTACACCCTTACCTTGCATGAGGCCTTTTGATGGGTTGAGGCCCATCAGAAGCAAAATCGTGAGGCCCGTGGGCCAAAGCGGCCCGAGACTGGCAGGCTACTGCACAGGGACGTGCAGCCCTTACCTTTGCATAAGGCCAAATTGTTTGAAATGAACCGCTCTTAAGTTCAAAGGCTTATGATCGAACTAGGTAAGTATGATCAAAACAAAGAAGGAAGATTTTTTAAGAAAAGAGAGAACTTTGGATTTCTTCGGTGGCATGCACTGAAGTCTGAACTCTTTCATCATGAGTTCCCATGAATCGGCATTGGCTCGGTTTGCTTTTACACGCAAACTCTGCAGCGCTTGCCATGTTCATGTATAGTCTTCTGAAGAGGTTCTATTTTACCTTGAAACGCCTTTTGCAGGCTCTTCTGCAGAATAAAGCAGCCTCCAGGTCCACCACTTCCTTCATTCCCGACCTGTGTAGCCTGCCATGCATGACTTCGAAAAGGACACCTCCTGTTTGTGAATCTTTCAAGCAAAATTGGCAATCCTTCAATTGCCAAATTTCACTCTAATAGGTTCAAACTGTACCGTAAGATGTTTTTTTAGTATTTTGTTCACATGTTCTTATGAGTGATCAAGCTTAAGGTGGGCTCAAAATCAAATTCTATGAAAATTGGCAAAAGCCCATAGAAGAAGAATGCATAAATCTTAAGCGGTTTCAATTTTTCAGAATTGAGCCCACCTTGTAAGCCTCATGAATTTTTTCATGAATCTGAACCCTGATCTTTGGATCCGAACTCAAGCTCATATGTCCTACACATGTCTAATAATGATAGGGCCCCACTTTAAGTCAATTGATGGTATAAAGTCCAATCCATTTAGGACTCTTGTCTGGCTAATGAATGAGAGGTTTGACGAAATTGACTTCTAGTATGATTTCTTTGATTGGAGAAAATATCTTTAAGGTTATCTCTCTAGACCCACTTACATATTAGATAGTATAAGGTGCACTTTTGTCGCTTTTTATATTATATATATTAAAGCAAACGGGGAGGTGGGTTGTGGGGGTGCCACGTCAGCATCAAAACAGTTCTCCTTTTAAATAAATAGACATAAAAAACTTAGAGTGATTTAAGGAGCCATGTCATCACATTTCATTATTTTTTCTCCAATAGTATCAATCAATATCTTCTGTCTCCTAAAGTTTCTCAATCAATATCTCCTAAAATTAAAGTTAATATTGTAAAAATAACACAAAAGACCCTTCTAAGGGGGCCCACTATGTAGATCTTATGATCCAAAAATATCAATCTCTTTCACTTATGTGTTACCCCACAAAAGTTTTAGGAATTTAATAAATCTAACCCATGCACTATCTTAGTGAGACAACCTCATAGAACTTATAAACTTGACTCAAATGTTAAATGGACTTGAGCCTTTGTTGAACTGAGGCCTCAAAGAGTTGTCATATATTTTCAGTACTTTGCTGGGAAGATCTTATGTGCACCCGGACTCAAACCTTAGTCTGACCTCAGCCTTTAAGGGGCAATCTCAACCCACCCATATTTTTTAAGTAGGCAGGCTCGAACTTAGTATATAAGACCTGATATACATTTGAACTCAGGCCATTCAATCCTTATTGATAGTAGAAATGGGCCAATCCGGAAACTGGCCCATTAAAATTCCTACAACAGGCCGTTAATTTAATGGACTTCTAAATTATAAAACTTACCGCACATGCTTGCAATGAGGTTAGTTTTGATGCTTCAACATTCATGTAAAATCCAGAGCATCAACGTTGATGAAAGTAATAAAATTGCTCTCTTTATCGTTATTTTGCACCATGTATAGATCCCATGCGAGGGACCTTTTTTCCTTGGATCTGTTTTATATATATATATTAAATAAGGGATGTGCTCTTGTGAGAGACACTCTCACCTTAGTATGAGAGATAAGGTGTGAACCCTCATATCCATATCCAATGTCAACAACTTAAATATAAATATGATGCCCCTACCTTTATCTCTCATAGTAAGGTAAGAGTATCTCTCATAAGAGTACCTCCCATTAAATAAATATAGGACATTGATGTAGAATAAAAGGTTTCTACACATCTCTCTCTCTCTCTCTCTCTCTCTCTCTCTCTCTAAGTGTTTGGTTTTTGATTTGCAGGTTCAAGTAGGTGTGTTCTAATGGTAAGCAGGCTCAAAACAAGTGCGTAGTGTTTTGGGGAATTGGTGTGGGACTCATGTTAGCCACACTCACATTCCACACGATGTACCTAACAGACGGGGCCCCAACCGGGTATTGATACGAAAATGGAAGCATTTGTTTTTTCTTTTCTCATTTTTTTTCCTTTTTTGAATGGTATCATTTTTTCTTTTTGCTTCCATCCAGAGTTTTCTCTTTTTTAGTAGGGACATTCAATCCATGCATTTTTTTTCAATTTACAAAGATTTTATAGGTGCGATATTACAAGATTGTCATTATTATTTTTCATGATAATTTCTTCCCTTTACCATAAAATCTTAAGATCTCTTTCCACTTTATTTTCTTCTAAAAATTATTATAAATAATAATAGTGGATTCTTCTTTTATAATTTTAATTATTATAATAATTTACTACATCTTTGTTTTGGCCCAGGCTCAGTACGGGTGTTTGTTGCTAATTAGTATTTCAGATTATCCATTATTTAATGGATAAGTCACACTGAATAGATTTTATTTGTACTGCAAACCATATTAGATCTCACACCTTATAGTTAAAGAAGTTCAAATCCACAGGCCTCAAAGTCAAGCGCATGCAAGCCCATCTCCAATAATAAAGAAACCCATTTGTGTTGGATATGTTGATCTGACCTGGTCTACTTAATCGAGTATTTTAACAGATATGATCAAATCAAATACCTGTTCATTTACATATCAAGCTAGGAAAGAAGCCCATCCCTCTGGAAATTCAAAGATGTAGTTGACAAAATGCCCTAATAAGACAAACAGATTAGTAGGATGCTCCTCTCAGCAATTGACTAGTTTTAACCTATTACTTCTGTAAGAGAATTTAAGAGGTTGAAATGAAAGAGTATCTAAGAAGTTGATATAAGTGTGCAACATAACAACATTAATTAGTATGATTGCCCACAATATAACCCCAGACGATTAAAATAGGTCAGGATGTAATCAGGATTCAGGTCCACTCACTTGGAACTCTACTCTGCAATAGTAATCAAATGGATTCCACTTTTTCGGATCATGCGGCATACTCATTGAGACACAGCCAAAGTTGGTTAACTACCACTTTGAGAGGACTGTGTCTAGGCCCACCATTTGGACAGTAAAGATTGGCTCTCCCAGATGCAAATTCTTGGAGGACAGATGACTCTGCCCCCACCTCACTCCGCCCAATGATCATAACAGACTTCTTTAACAAAGTCTTCTTATCCACTGTCATCTTTCCTGCATTCCATGTTTGCCACTACCTATATCCAATGTTATGGACGGTTAATTTTGGTTTGATCAGGGGACCACAATGTCACTAAAAGTGGGTACACCAATTAATTTCATAATCTCTACTTTCTTTTGAAAAGGATGCTTTTTAAATACTCATGCCCATAAACAGTTGATAAAGGTGTTACTTTCACCTATTTACACTTTTTAATGTCCCCCTGATCTAGGAATATGTGAGTTTAAAAAAGCACTCCATAATTCATGCATCCAACATATTCAAGTCACCTTTCTCTTTGATAACCCTTTCCAACCTGCTCCCTGCTTTCCCTTTTCATGTTTGGCAGTAAAAGGCCCCTAGGTAGACCTAAAACCTATATATCCCAATTCCAATTTTGAACATTAATAAGTCCCCTGTCTATGCTATATAGGTAGTAAAGGTTCTCCGCTCATGACAGACCTAAATATGCAAGTCACAATTCCAATTTTGAGAATTTAATGACAAAAAAGAAGAGTTAAAAAGCTGCTACTTCTTCAACCTGATCATGTTATACCAAGAATTTCAGCCAATGAAAAGTCAAAGGTGAAGAAAGCATTTCACATTGTGATCAGACTAGGTATGTATACAGACATGTAATAGACCCATCTCAAACAAAATCAGATACATAAAACACCAGGATCTAAACCAAAAGCACTCTTTAACAGTAAAAGATAAAGTGCATCCTCCAATGTGCATGTGCATCCTCTCCTATTCATGAAATGCAACTCAGCACCAAGCATCTTGACAAGAAGCCCAACATCTTGCTCTGCAAAGAGGAGAGTTGTAAATAGTAAGATTCAGGAAATACTAGAGATATATATTTAAAAAGAAAGGGAATATTTTTTCCATCAGGGTTGATGTTAGGTTGAGGACCCAAGAGTGCATAGATGAAAGTAACAATTACAGATCCAAAGACATACAATTTATTTATGAAAGAATTGGCCTTGGAAGAATGAAATGGCAAATAAGAATTTATAAGGGGTCTCCATCATAGTTGGACTTGGGCCAAACATGACACATTCTTGGGAAAATAGTCACCCCATGACCCACTCAGGAAAGCATTGCCCATCTTATCACGTGAGGGGTAGACTTGTGGGCCTCAAAGTGGTGCAACTTCAACCCCCTTTACATTAAAGTCAGATGGTAGGTGCGTGGCAGGTGTAAAAATGCAAAAAAGTCCATAACACTGTAATAACCCGTGTGCCACATGCTTTAGAAAATTAGAATTTTCATATGAAAAGAAGAGAAGAGAAGAGAAGAGTA
The DNA here is from genome assembly GCA_003546025.1 of Camphora micrantha. Lineage (NCBI taxonomy): Eukaryota > Viridiplantae > Streptophyta > Magnoliopsida > Laurales > Lauraceae > Camphora > Camphora micrantha. Next base: position 29,097,041 of record QPKB01000006.1, read on the forward strand.
GGAGGACCTCCTACCCTTTTAGGTTTTTCATGCAAGAGCTCTGGCGGGATCTTGTAGAGATCTTCATCTACTGCTTTGGGAGCCCTTGTACGCCTTGGCTCCTCTTCAGTCATGTCACAGACCCTACCGAGCTTCTTTTGCTCCTTTACATGCTCCTCTTGATAAGGCTTTAAAGGCTTTTTTATCTGTACACACATGGATACATCCAATTCCAAACACCCATCAGGAATCCATACATCAGACAAAACCCACATCACAAATATATGCTCTAAGTTCTTGTCCCATTATTCAAGATTAGGTCATTTTAATACATGGGTCATAAATAACTGCATATTTCATACTCCTTCACATGATTCCACTGATTTGGTATAAATAAGGATGATCAAAACCGTCCAAAGGAATACCCCACCATGGTGAGGATCATCTACAGGGACAAAGATCTACCCATCTGTCTTGTCAATTTGTCATCCTTACATATGCACACAGCACTTGCAATCACCACACGCTCACGTTATTTCGATGGATACTTTCAAGTCCCATTTCTTGTGATTTGAAAGGGCACTAAAATAACGGTATTTCCTTCACTCCTCCCAAGAAAATACACCAAACTTGTGTGTATCTCCCAAGCTAAAGCCCTTTTTTTTTTTTCCTCTTATAGTTCATTTTCCTAGTTCCTAAAAAAAAAAAAATTCATCACAATTCATGGAAGTGTGCTTGCATAGGGAGGAAAAGTGGAGAAATTGGAGACTATAAAAAAAAATTACACAGTACAAATTTGTACTGTGAATGATTTTTCCGCTTTCTTTCTGCACCTGTTTTCCCCCACAACCACAGAAAGAACTCGGATTAAGAAACCATGAACCAGTAAAATCATCAGGAGAAGGCAAAGAAAACCCAAACAGGTAAAACTAGGGACCCCAGATGAGGAAAACAAAAGCCACATAACAGAGAGAATTAAAAATAGAGCCCAACTGAAGAAAAGCAGAACAATTGATAATTTCGAGTGTAAAAGGGAGGAAAGGAAGGACCTTTGGGTGAGAAACTGCAGCCGTTGTCATCATCACATTCACATTCGCCATTTTGAGATCATCTCCATATAAATCTCGTTCTCCATCTCCAGCACTGTACCGGAGCAGTCCAGCGTGCCTAGCGGACTCGAAATACTGTGTAATTGGGAGATCATCACTGAAATCCCAATACCCAAATGCTGGGATTTGGTACTTCTTGTAGTCCTGCAGCAAAACCCACAACAATCAAACAGCTCAGAAACGGAAACCCATAGCCCCATAACTAAAAATAAGCTCATTGTGGTTCCACTGCAAAGACAGACACACACAGATAAAACCCATCACCCTAACAACCAAAAGTCAGTGATCCCAAATTTTACTTCTTTGAGGGAAATAGAGAAGGCCCATCACCCCATAATCAAAGGTAAGAGATGGGTACTTCTTAAAAATACCCATTTTTACTTCTTTGAGAGATAAAGAGAGAGCCCACCAACCCATAACCCAAAGTAAGATATTTTTCTGAATCTACCTAATTTACTTCCATTGCAAAGACAAGGAGAGTAAGAACCCTTGACCAAAAATAAAGAGATGGGTACTTCTTAAATCTACCCAACTAACCTCCATTGCAAAGACAAAAACAGAAGGAGAACCCAAAGTAAGAGAAGGGTAACTTGTAAATCTACACACTTTAAATTCATTTGCAAAGAAAGAAGAGTGAGAACCAAATCAACCCAACTTACCTCCATTGCAAACACAAGGGGAGGGAGAGAGAGAGAGAGAGAGCGCGCGCTGATAGATAACTGCTGGTGGACTACAGAGAGACTTGGAGTCCAAGATTGCAGAAGCGTAGAAGGGTATGTCGCTTTAGTAGGCTTCTGGGCGTGGGATTTAAAAAACAAAGGAAAAATTGAGTAGAAAAAAAGATAAGGGGTTTTAGTGAGTAATAGGGCTCTAGAGCATAAATTCTAGGGGAGAGATGGAATGTGATATTTATAAAGAAACACCCTTTTGTCGTTTCATAGGTTAGTTTTTGGCCTATGTGTGTATACAGTAACACAAAAAGGGAAGGGTGGGCCGGTTCTGTAATTTAATACAGTTGTTAAAAGAAGCAAACAGGATTGAATAAAATAAAAAGAGGAAAGGTGGGGTTTTTCAGGCACTGGCCGCATGGGAGAATGGAGGGGCCATTGTCCTTATCGTAAGCCTGCTGCTATGGGCATGGAGCGGCCAGTTCTGCTTCTTCTTCTTTCTCTCCTCTTCTCTCTCTCTCTGCTCTGCTCTGTTTTCTTTGTTTGAATTTTTTCTCTGTTTTCGTTGCTGTAGCTGGTCATCTCATGCCGGCGAAAAAAGAGGAGGTTTTCCCATCCCAAGGCAAAGGGGAACAGGTACCCACGCACGGGGAATCGAGAGCCTGAAGAAAAAAAGGAGGGGGGAGAGAGAGAGAGAGAGATATGGGTGTGTGTGTGTGACCGAACGAAGTAGACCATTGACTGTTTACTTTGCACTTAAAATAATAATAAACTTTACCTTACATTCTTCACCTGGTGTTAGAAGTCGGTGTTTACGGTTGTGGGTAAATAGGGTAAAAAGTCAAGCTAGATCTTGCCGACCCTATCCCAAGAGAATACCATACAAGTTGGTTTGCATTGGATTGGATTTACTGGAATTCCTTCTTTTTTCGCTTGAAAACCTGGAAATGACAAGGTGGGTAGAATTCTGAAATTTTCAAAAATTATTTGTGACTTTTAATGTATTTGAATACATAATTCTAATAAAGGAATGCTGCAACCAAGGGGCAGATATCATATCATGGTCTTTAAGTTCCTGATATGATGATGAATTCCCTCAGAAACTCTGTTAAAAGAAACAGGTATGGGGATTAGGAGAACTGTAAAAGAGATTTTATGCTTCACTGTTTTTCATTATTGCCAAAAGAAACAAGAATCTTGCATTTCTAGTCTGGCATGGGAAATCTATTAATAACCAAAAACACCAAAAGTTATTGGTGAAATCCAACAACAAACTTTATAACGTAAGGTTCACAGTTCTTTTGGTCAGAATAATCCATACAGGCCTAAGAGAAAAGCCGAGTAAAATTTCCTTGTGATCCCAGCGTGGTAGTGCAATTTCGAACCCACAAATTCCGGATGCAACCGGTGGTCCTAGGCCAACTGAGCTACCACTCGGCATTAAACCCAACAATAGACATAATGGAGGTAAACATACATTTTGGCTCTGATCACCAGTAACATTTAAAGCTCGAGCTAATAGTGAATGGTAGAACAATCTATATTAACAAAATCAATATCCCTTTTAATAGGGATCGGAAGACAGTTCATTCTTTAGGGGTTTTTTTTTTTTTTTTTTTTTTTTTTTTTTTTTTTTGCATCAAAGGACGAAAGAGTTAGTTTTACAATAGTCAAAAGAACCATTATTCTCTCCATCACAAATTCCTCTCACTCCACAACAGTATACTAAAGAGGTGAGAAATGGAGCATAAAAAGGTGGAAATGTAGATGAGATCTTTAACATTCTTAAGATTCAATTTATTAGGATGATGGTTGGATATCCTTTGATTCATTTTTTATTAGAGGGAAGATTATTTTTTTTTATTTTTTTATTTTGGTAAAAGAGAGAAGATTATTTGATGGTTGTTTTTGGATACTCACCTTCATTTCTTCAAATTTAACTTCTTCTTTCATTTTACTCCTCCTCTCATGTAAACAATAAGCCCTTGAAATATTTCTTAGAGTTCTTAATTTGAATTGGGCTGTCAACAAGCCAAGCCACACCATGAGCATTTTTCACAGCAACTGGGTGTCAAACGAGGTTAACCTCATTATTTATAGGCTCGAACTTGAACTGAGCTTATTTTATAGACTGACTTAAAATACCTGTTGGTGAGTTTTGCAGTGATAGTATCAATGTAGTAATAGGAAAATGAGCATTTAGTCTGCAATGATCTCAGTGAAATTGGAGAACATCTTGCAAGAGTGGGATCTGTAGAATTCAATAAACATTGTTTGGATCAACAATCAATCTCAATTAAATATGTGAGCATCTTGGAATTTGAGAATGAAATTGTTTTGCTGACGGGTTCTGATCACTGTTGATTCAATAAATATATTTTTCACATGGTGGTTTTGATATGAGTTTTAAATGGAGTTATTGGCCTCATCAGTAGTGTCAGCGTCACTGATAATTGAGATCAATCCTTTTTTTTTTTTTTTTCTTTCTCTCCTTATTTCAAGAAGCTTTCCTTGTTTAATATATATATATATATATATATATATATATATATAAAACCCTCTAATATACATGAAATGCCCCAGTCAATATTTGGTCTCAAAGTGAGTCCAACAAGTCTAGGTCTGAACCCCAGACCCTAGAGCTTGGATCCAAGTCCGCCCATCTAGAAAATGAGAGGGCTCATTTAAAGTTGTTAGTACATTTGGACGCCAAAATGGACTTTTAGGACCTAGTATGAATTTGCAAAACGTGAGAAAATAGTATAAAAAAAAAAAAATCCTTTAGGGCCCTGTTTGGCAATTTATGTGTATAATGAAGTGAAAAAAAGGTTAAATCAATAGAAAATAAAAGTGGAACAAAAAAAAATCAAAAATAAAAGAAGAAGGGGGTCAAAACAATAAAAAAATCCTTTACGATCTGTTTGGTAATTTACTTGTATAATGAAATTAAAAAAAGGGTTCAATCAGGAGATAATAAAAGTAAAGGTTATATTTATATTTATTTTTTTTATCATTTAATGGCATAAGAGAGTAATTCATTTTTTTCTTTTTCTTTACCATTTTATAAAAAGAAGAAAGCTTTTTATCACGCGGCACATGAGAGAATAACTTTTTGGCTTTATTGGTAAAAAAAAGATGTGTTTTTTCAAGAGCATTTACCTCACACTACTCAACAAATAATCCATTTTTGCTTGATAGTCAAAATATAAAAGATTCGGGTAACATATATGCAACCTTATGTGAGAATAATGTATGGCCCCACTTTGGTAATTGGTGGTGAAGAAGACCATTAATATAATAATTTGCATCAAGTTTACCTAAATCCAAGACCTCTAAGTTCTCGGACCAACTTGTTTTCATTGATGAAATGTAGAGTGATTGGATTTTGGATGAAACTTCAGTCAGTCTTTATCTCTGCCACCCGACTTAAACTTGCATCACACATGCGTCTTAGATAACACATTTCATTAAATGGCCTTGCTATTAAATTTCTCCACCTAATCATTTCTGTGATTGGGATTAGTCGGCGCACTTTTGGCAACACTGAGTCGTTTTTCTTGAAATTCAAATTTTGCGATCGATTGGCTCTGATACTATATTAAATTTATCTACATAAGCTATTGTTACCAAAATGTAGAAGGGTTAGCAGTAACTCATTAAAACGACATCAACACATGTCAGTCATCTTATCATGAGGGGGTGCCACGTGGGGTGAGATGTCACATCCCATCTACTCAAAATAAAATTCCTTTCCCATGTGGCACCCCCTGAATGGACCAAACAGGGGATCCGATCCACTGGGCAGTCATCTCATCATCACCCAATGGAGATAACCTTTTGGGGCATAGTCCTAGACTCCTAGTCCGCTTGACCTTCTTGTGACCTTTTTGTTTTTTCTGGAAAACTTCCCCACTGAATTTCTCTATCAAATTAGTTGGGGTACACCTTCAAAACCTCTGCTCGGATTTTTCCATAGCACCACTGACCACACTATGATAAATGGTATAAGCTAAGTACCTAGAATTTATCTGGTGGCCACTAACTGAGAATTGATCTGCTAAAGTCAATTCATCACATAAATTGAACAGTAGCAACTGCTTTGCTATTCGGTGGGCCTTGCAAATGCATTTAACCATTGATACAATTATTGCCCATATATTTAAATTGGAAAGACCTTAAATGGACATCATCTTGTGATCAACATTCATGAGTATCTATTTTTACCACAACATGGGATTCCCTTTTTATGATCAGTTTCCCTTCACACTTACTATCCCTTTATGATTGACACAAGCCCAACATCCATCTAACTGGTGATTACTATTGGTTTAACATCCAAAAGAATAATACATTTTAAAACCATAAAACTTGTTATTTTGTTTTGCCCCTAGGTCATCTTTCAGCACCCCCCCCAACCCCCAAAAAAAATCACATGGTCCCAAGTGGGCCCAAATGGAGGTGCTCATGAAAGGTGCTATGGAAAGAGTGGCCCCTTTAAATTTATCATGATACACTTAGCATAAAGAGAGAGATATATATATTATATATTTATATATATATGAATTAAATTCAAAATCTAGATAGATTCTAGAGGATTTTACCCCAAAAAGTACTTTATTTGGCTATAGGACCGAAACAAACAATTTAGCGAACTATGCACCAAATAGGGCATTTCGCTCAAAAACCCTTTTTTTATCATTTTTTTTTAGGGTCGATATTGACCCTCATTTTATGTGTTGAAGGGTCGATGTCAACTCTGGGCAGGCAAAAAAATAGTTTTCCTCATTTTCTTCCTTCTTTCCTCTCTTCCCCAAACTCAATCCAATGATGAAAAAAACAGTTACCGAGGCCTATTTGGATTTGTGCTACTCTAGAATATGGGAATCTTTATGCTTGGCCAATTCGGAAGATTATTTGGAATTGGACATTGTGATTTGGTTGATAGCAGAGAGCTCTATGTGAATCCCTAAAAAATGATGGATAACTCTCAGTGCCTATATGTGTCTTCATAAATTGAATGGTAGACAGGTAAGTTGGTTTGCTTGCAAATGATGGTTCATGCGATTGAATGAATGGCCCAAACTACCTGTACAATTACAAACCTACACACAGCTTTAATGCAGGCAAACCAAAACCGAGTGAACGCATGAGTTAGATAGAGCCTCCTAAGCAATATCAAGGAAAAAAAAGGATAAGAATATGCAATTGAGGGCTGACGATGGGGAATTTCTCCATCATTGGATTGGATTTCAAGAAGAGAGGAAGAAGGAAGAAGATGAGAAAAAAAAACGCTTTTTTTTTTTTTTTGCTAGCCCAGGGTGGATGTCAACCCTCAACACATAAAATTCGAATGTCTATACCGACCCTCGAGAAAAATAGTTTAAAAAAAAAAAGGTTTGGGCGAAATGCCCTATTTGATGTATAGTTCTCTAATTTGTCTGTTTCGGTCCTATGGCCAAATAAAGTATTTTTTTCAGGTAAAATCCTTTAGATCCTATATATTTTGTTACAGTCATGCCATGTCCACATCCCCCCTGTTCTAATTGTCAAAAAAACTCCAATTACTTGATTATTTTCAAGGATAATGTCTTGAAGATCTACCAATTACCCTAAAATAATCACTGGTTCAAGGACACAAGGTAAGCTTTTCTTCATTAGGACAGGGCAAAGAGTACAGAAAATGTGGGAGCCTATATCTGGGTACCAGGTGCTACCACGCTGAAGTAACTCATGCCACACTCTCAGGATAATAAGCTATTGGAGGACCTTCAACAAAAAGGTACCTGTTCTACCAAAACAAAAAACAAAAAACAAAAAGATACCTGGCTATACCTGAAACCGACATAAGAGCTGAGGTAGAGATACCCAGGGTCACAAGACAAATCTCTCAGAGAACTCAGCATGAAACTCAAATATTAGAATTTCAATAAAACTAGATAAGAGTCCAGACTCCACAGTAACTTGGCATGAAACTCAAATATTAAATTTTCAGCACAACAAGCACAAAGAGTACCCAAAAAAAGAAAAAACAAACAATGAAAAAAATCATTTCAGTGTACTACGAGAAATAACAGGGATGTTTTAGTTATATATCCATGGGTCATTCCATAGTTATATATCCATGGGCCATTCCAAGTCTTGTAATAAATAGGTTTGTCTGCCATGGTTGGAATGTGGATTTTACAGTGCCTGTTTGCGACAGTATAATTCAGAAATAGTTATGCTGAACAACTGTTCTGCCCATTTTAGAATTGAAGCAGAACCTATTCCATTCCTCCTTACTGTCTACCTCCTTCCATGATCATAATTCATGGTCAAAAGTAAACCAATTGGCAGACTCTGTAGGGTGGCAGGGAGGGGGTAGTTCCATTGTTTTAACCATTTTCTGACTCATTTGTACAGTTTCTCAACTACCTACATCCAGAGGTCATCACCCAGTGTACCTATATCCAGAGCAAAAATTAAAATAAAATATTATCCACACAAACATGTGGGGCCACAGCAGTAAGAGGGAAGTTTGGAGATCAACAACAGCTTTGGGATTTACCTTTTGGTGCAAAATTTATACTTGGTTTGATCATCTTTAACCCTTTGATCCGAGTCCTCCAAGTTTAACGGTTCTAAAAGGTTTCATTTTTTGAAATTTAAATTCAACATTCAATTCCATTTGGATGGGTGTCAAAACCCTGAATCAGAGGCATTGGAAGGGGGGGATAATAGAGGGCCCACTACAATTTAATGTATATAGTAAAGATCCACCCACATGAGGGAGTCGAAAAAAAGAGGGTTGCTTTTCGAAGTTGCCTTTGCTTGTGTGTCCCACCAGAATGCATGCCAGAGAGAAAATGGTAAGGTATGATAGGGTAAGGTATGATACCGACCGGAATTTCATGCCAAAAGTGACTGATTGCATATCATGATTAGTGTAAATAGAAACACAATCATATCATCCTAAAACCTTTATTTTGGATCCTCACCCTGCTTTTCTTTTTTCTTTTTTCAAATTGAATCAATCGAAATGGTTAGTAATGATTTAATCGGTGTCAAATTAGTCTAAGTGCTAATTTATGATGTTGGCATGTGAGAGGTAGGGGCACACAACCTGGTTCAAGTCACACCAACCAAGACCCGCATGACCACTCAACCCAACTTGAAATTCAGGTTGGACTTAGCTTCAGATTGGACCTGGGTTTTTGAAACCCAGATGAGATTCAGGTCGAGTTCAGGACACCAGTGCATTACTCCACAAATTATATGTTTTGCAGAATACATAGTACATACACTGCAAAATAGCGAAGCATATAAAGTTTCTAAATTTTTTGCGCCCCTACCTGAACCTAGAAATTAGAGTATCCAATTCCAACATGACTTAAGGCAACCCAATTTGAGTTGAGCTTGGTCCGTTTAGGGTTGGGTTTACACAAGTCGCTCGATTTGGGCTTTGGTTAAACCTATATTTGCGCCCTGATGATAGGTTTGGATTGATCATAATTGGACCCCTGCCATGGGAACAGACATAACTTTCTGCCTTTAAGGAGTTCCTAGCCACATCCAAACTGTGATGCCATAGTCTAAAGAACTCATTTTGACATCAAAAGTCAACAAGAAATCAATTTTTTTCCCTTTTGCAAATAAAAAATAAAATCTTCCTGAGTTTTTGAACTATGTTCAACCGTCATCCACGCCAATTAGTCCTGGTAACCAACCAATTTCATGAACAAAACGTCGTGATTACCTTGAGAATCTTTAATTCAAACAGATAAGAGAGTTTTCAAACAAGCCCTTTGAATGGCAGCACCAGGAGTCTTGAGTCTCATGCAAATTCCTCTTCATTAGATGGGCATGAGGTAGCAAACACGGTACACCCATGATACAAATATCAAACTGACTGAACAATTTAAACACGATAAAGCAATCAACACAGAACATTGATATCCTGTTAGTAAGTGTAGACTTGCATGCAACTAAGTATATGGTTAAGATGGTCAACTAATCATGTGGCCCATCAGACAAATAATCACAGATTATGTGCTACATGCCACAATATGCTGCAGGAATTTGGACTGTGATTTCATATTCTAATGCAAAAACATTTCATTTGGTGTTACAGAAACAAAGATGGTAGTTCATCTCAAACACCTGGTGGGGTGTAATTTTGAGGCCACTCCCAATATAATTGTAAATTTCCTCATTGTAAACAGCTCACTCACTCAGATACAAAGGCAATATGTAGTCAAGACTCTCATAATTTAGTTTCAATGAAGTGACCTTCATTCGCCAATCACAAATCTCATGTTTCCTGATTTACAACTACAGGTTTCTCCTGGCCACAATAATCTCTTGAATCACCCATTGGCGTGTTTCAGAGCCGCAATAATCTCTCAAGTTAGCCAATGGTGTACAAGCAAAGAACATGAAAAATATCTTGGTGTCAGTAAGGCCGAAACTTCCTAGCTGCTCTCATCTGCTGTATTCGCTTTTTATCCTGCTCAAACTTGCTCTGCAGCATCATAATCTCTGCACAAAAAAAAATGCAAATCTCCATGTCAGAAGCAATGTTGCAAATTTTGTTATTGGGATAATATCTGCAGAAGATGCACGCATGCATGCTAGATGCCCTTAACCAGTTGAACAACTTCCAGGGACACAGGAAACAATACTGGGATAATCTCAAATTTTGTGTTTTTATTAGGATATTGTCGGGTAAAAATATTGCGAAAACACAAAATAATCTTAAATTAAAAAAAAAAAAAAAGTGTATGAATGATTTGAATGAGGAAAAAACTGAAAATAAAGGACATAGCCTAAATTACAATTTGTTCAGACACGGGGGGACAGATGGTCATCCACTCTGTTGTTCACACAGTGGGACACCATTAACAGATGTTTTTTTTCTTTTCTTTTCTTTTTAACCTAGCAGCAGATGCTGAAAATGACTCGGAGTAGAAAAAATTTAAAAGGAAAAGAAAAATTGTAGCTAGAAATGATAAGTAGAACCCATCTCAGGTTTTCTCTTAAACAGTTGGGCTCAATCTTAATATTTAATGCAAAAAAAAAAAAGAAAAAAGTATGAATTCGAAAATTATTGTGTAGAAAAGGATTCAAGAATGAGATTCCTATGTTCCAACAAGATTCAAGTTGAATTGCAAGAACAAAATGATAAATTGTAAGACTGCCATAAAAATGGTTTCAGCATATTGAAATCCCAAAAGTGACGGACATCATTTCAAACATTATCTTCAGCGTGAGCAAGAAGAAAAGCATATTTAGTTTAACATACCGTTCCTTTGAGCTTCACGTCTTTGGAAATTGTAGAAATCTAGAGCAATTGCTTTCTTTTTCTTCTTCTCCATTTTATCCATGACAGCAGCCTGGGCAACAGATCCTACAGAGATTCCACTTTCAAGATCTGTCGTTCTCTTATTGCCTTTACGCATCACAACAGTCCATCCCTCTTCTGCAGCAAGTGCTTCTTTCTCTTTTATTGCCTATAAAAATTCAGATAAAACAGGATGAACATACAGCAAATGCATAACAAATACTAAAAAACATTTTAACCAATGAACTCCCAAATCAAAACAGCAGAAGCATTCTGTATTGATACGGGATAGGTACTGTGTAAGTATCTTTCAAGCACTACATACACTATCAAGGGAAAAAAAAAAAAAAACTTGAAGAAAGAAATAGAAAGAAAAAACGAGACATGAGCACATTCTGTGCTGGAAGTGTAGGGACTGGCAATTGCTATTGGTGCATAATGCAAAGAAAAGAATCAGGGGTAAGAACAAAATGTAAATCTAAGATTTAGGAAGCCATAAATATATATATATATATATATATATATATATGCTAGCCCTCTCCTCAGCTCAAGCGGACAGGAGAAGGCTCTCCGCTGCATGGGGTGGGGTGGGGCCCACTGTTTAGTCCATCCAAAAGGACCACATACAGGGGCCCCCTGAATTGCACGTGTCCACAAAAATTTTGACCCCATCCGATTAAACTGGATTGTTGGATCGAGCGACATCCATCCGAATGCACTGTACACCGTTAAGAGTATGTGACCCAGATGGACATGATAGAAATCAAGGATAGGGCTGATTTTTTTTAGAGGAAGAGGGCCCCTGCATGTCCTTCAAATTCCCCCCATCCTCATTCCTATGTGGATCCCCAGGTGGGCCCTAGGCCATTGAATGGACGACCTTATCCTCAACTTGAGCTGAGGATAGGGGAAATATATATATATATATATGTGGGGAGCGCTACACAGCACCCAAGCATTTTTTAAGGAGAAAACGCCCCTCCTAGTTGGGTCCACTGGGATCTATGATGAACATGGAAGTCCATTGGATGGAAAGATCCACATGAGGCCTACCTATATGCAAAATCTTGAGCCCATAAGATCATCGTAACCTTCTGATCCATGACCCTAAAATTTAATGGTTTAGAGGCATCATTTTATCATGATTTCAATCCAACGGTGAGGAAAAGTTGGATGAGTGTCAAACTTGGACTTGTGACTATTCATGTGGGGCTAGTGTGTGTGAATAGACTAGATTGACTCAACATGAGCCCCATGGCAAAAAAAAAAAAAGAGGGACGGAAAAGGAGGCTTTTTTAGAATTTCCATATATATATATATATATATAAGGAAAAATGCGGTGCAGTTGCAATATACAAATGAGATTATCAAAACAACAGTAACCATTAAGAAATAGAGAGAAAAACTAATGACATTTAGACTTGCCAACATGATTAAGCCTAAAACGCCTTATGAGATCTGGTAATCAAGCATTTGGAAATTAGCAGTCCACAAGGAAATCTCTCTTTAGGATGGATTAAAAATTGAAGTTTCCCTTGGCATGTTCACCAATCCTTTTTTGTCCTCTTCAGCTATAAAAATGTGTTGTGAAGAGGATTGAATGTATTCGACATAACTCTTAGGAACAAACCTGTGGAAAGGAAGAAAGACAGTCGATTGACACTAAGTCTACACCCTACTAATACTAAGAAGGGGATCTAGGATTTGGATCTATTAAGTAGGTCAGTTCATCTTTATTGGGAGATGGTAGGTGTATCAAAAGCGAGACAGAAGGGTATATGGCGACAGCTAATCACTCAATCCTCTAGAAAACCATGCACATAAATGGTCACTCACAACTTAAGAGTGAAACTTCCCTTTTTCCTTGAAACAAACAACCCCACTTCCTCCTCTTCTTTTTATCCCTCGTTCGCTTTTCTCTTTTCCCCCTTTCTTCCTTTCCTTCTGAATTGGCAATGACCCTGATTCTACAATCATCCGACTATCAATGATGGATAGAATTCAACCCAAAATATCAATGCCTTCCTTTATCGGTTACATGAGTCAAACCAGCGACATCTCGTTGTTGCAATGGCACCTTTCAACTGTGCTACAGGTCTGTAGATTGAGGAGTTAGGAATTAGGATGATGTGATAGAGCTTACTTTTTCACAACCCTAGGTGTGAATGAGATCTTCCCATGCCCACCTCCCACCCCACCCTCAAGAATTCATGAATTGGCATTAATCTAGGTGGGCACCACGCTCAGGGTTGCACCTAAGTTAGGTGTAAATGCTATGCAGCAGATTATTATCTCATATACGTGTGTGCATGTGTTGTAGGCTATCAGCATAAAGCACTTTCAAGATAATCACCTGTTCCTCTTGCGCCTCATGAGCAGTTATAAAATCATCAATTCTTTGTTGCAGTATCTGCAAGCCTGGTCTACTACGATGGTATTCAGTAAGCCATTCTGTTGAAATCAGAAAGGATAGTCAGGCACCAGACCCCCATAACAAAACGCACATACTCTTTCCTAAGAAATGAATATGAACTGAGACAAGAATGTTAAGAACAGGGATGACTGTCCAATGCTTGAGGAGAATGTTTAAAAGTCTGAGGCAAACTCCCTGTCTAAGAAACAAATGGTATTCCTGTATTCATGTAAAGTCTTCATATGCAAACATGGGCACAACCTAGTAATAGTTGTGTTGTGCCCTCAGGGAAGAACCTTTAGGGCCTGTCTTTTTGCATGAGAATCGAATACATGGGAATTCATGGAAAAATGGGCTCCAACTAGAATTATTCGAGAGGTGAGGAGTGAATGATATACGGTGGAGACGTAGATGCAACCCTCGCTTTCCTAGAATTTGAATTACGAGAGTGGCGGCTGGATATAGACATTTCCCATTTCTCTCTCCTTGATTCAATTCCCATTAGAGGAGAGATAATATGCTGATCATTTTTGGAAATTCACCATTGTTTTCACCATCTTTGAAAATATGAGTCTTACAGTTCCTATGTAATTAATTACATGAAACAAGTAGGCCCTTAAAACAGTTAAGACAGTTTATGCTGTACATGATCAAATGTAGTAGGATGATGCACGATGTATCTGTTTCCAATGGTTGCATGACGGTAATTAATCCTATGATACGAACATATCTTTCAAAATCTTAAAATTAAGGTAAGATTGCAAATGCCCATGAAGGGTAAAGGTGTGCAATGAATACTAAAGAAAATCAGTAAGACATGGATGGTTTTGTCATTTTTTCATGCATCCTCCACATATGAATTGTCCATTATTCTTCCAACAAAGAAATGCAGCAGAAGATCACATGGCATGTAGTAGAAGGAAAACAAAAACCGGATGTGGTTTTTCATATCAGGGTGTAGAGTGAGATGTATGGGAGAGATGGATGAGAATGACTGATGTGACACCTATGGTGGTTGAGCATTTATATAAGCATATTATAATTAAGGTTTTCAATCAATGGTGGTTGAAAACACGGCTGTAAACCAACCATACAGTAGCAGATAAATAGACATTATCCAACACTGAAGAGTTTAACAAAACATAAAATCCAAACGACAGCATTAAAAAAGAAAAGAAAAAAGAAAGCATCCAAACAGGTTTAGTATATAGTAAATAAGATATTTTTCTGTGCAAGTTCTTCGTCAAACATGTGACAAAAATTCTGATATGATTGACTGAGCCAATACCAGCACAGACTAACACATTATCTTCTGGTTTTATAGAGAAAAAAAAACCGCTACATACTTTTCATTCCCTTCGAGCAGTCATCATCACCAGAAGAGAGATGATACACGTCCTCAGATTTAACAACTTCAGTCTTACATTCCAATGATTTCCCTGCTTTCTTGGATGTAGTGCGATGCTTCTTTTTACTTTTTCCAGCTTTCTCGGATTTATCAGCTAAATGCCAAGGAGAAAAACAACCATAAAAGATACTCAATGGCACAGCATATTTAGCAAGACCAACTAAGCAATTCTATTAGAAAAAACATAAGGACAAACGAAAGCCTCAGAATATACTTACTGATTGTAGTATTGGTTCCAACCAGCACTTCCTTGGATCTGATGGAATTTTTTATCTTAGTTTGTGCTTCAGATTGACTGGACTCTTTTCCATCACCATTGTGCAAAACATTATCAGCTAACAAGTTAAAGATACATAATCAGCATAAGAGATGAATAGTGGTAAGCTAAAGAATAACTGGCACTTTATACAGATTGTAGCAATTTAGTGGAACAACCTACACAGTGCAACCCCAAAATGCATATTTGGACACACCGTAATGAAAACATGCCTTGATGAAAACAAAATTACAGGACAACAGGGTTTGATAGGGCTTTTTTTTTATTATTATCACTTCAATTAAATAAAAAGTAGGGCTTTTTTTTTATTATTATCACTTCAATTAAATAAAAAGTAAATAAAACGTTGCACATTTTATGATTCATAAAAGCTTCCGGTAACTTGGAACTCTTTTCAGTCACGTGCCAAATAAAAACTTTAAAAGAAGCTAGTTCCACTTTTAATAGGTAAAATGAGTTATGCCTCTTCACTTTACTAAAATGCAATCTCATCCAGATTACATTCTCCAACTCAACAAGTTATGGTGAGAGTCCATTTTCCTTTTTGTTATTGATAACTGACTTTTAAGGAAGCTAGAGAATTTATCAATAGCCATAACAGATCAAATAACAATTATAACTAATGATATAACTATCGTTACCATTTAAGAAATAATTAATAAAAAAATAACTATTTACTAGCTTTAAAATGAGAGAATACAGATGATGATAGATACCAACATTTTAGTTTCTCCGAGCTGCCACCATTATCCCTGTTACTGAGCTCATCAACTGCATCCAAATGAAATTCAGTTTCCTTTTCCTTTTTCCTTTTCTTCTTCACCAACGATTTGCTCCTTTTCTTTTCTTTGTCTGCTTTATTCAGTTTAATCTCTGGTAACAACAAAAGCAATCTAATTAGTATACTGCTACCATTCAACTGCATCAAAATTTAAGATAATAGATCCATCCATATTAACATTGTTTTGAAATCAACTAATTCAATACTATCCACTGACTTGAAACTAAAAAAAATAATTGTACCAAAAAAAAAAAAAAAAGATAACAAAGATAGTTTTTTTTCCTTCTTCTTTTTTTTCCTTCTTGTTCTCTCTTCTTTTTTTTATGGGTAACACTGATTTCATTGGAAACAAAATTGAAGCATAGAAAAACATCAACTTAGACTTTTATATTGAACATGGGTGTCAACACGACCATTGTTTGAAACTATAGTGTTTTGTACTG
The DNA here is from genome assembly GCA_003546025.1 of Camphora micrantha. Classification (NCBI taxonomy): domain Eukaryota; kingdom Viridiplantae; phylum Streptophyta; class Magnoliopsida; order Laurales; family Lauraceae; genus Camphora; species Camphora micrantha. The sequence goes on from QPKB01000006.1 coordinate 29,113,438, forward strand.
CATAGACATGAACCAACCAACACATAATTAAGAAATAAAAGAAAGCAACTAGACAAGCTTTAGAATATGTAGGCATACTTGTCGCGAAGCTTATGTCGTCGCGATCATTCTCTGAACTAATTAAATCAAACTTCTGTGGCTCATCATTCTCTCCAGTTTCTCTCAACTTCCTCTTCTTCTTCGATTTTATGTGTACCCCTTTGCTCCTTTTATCTCCTCCCCTTGACTTGTTCTCTAACAAATATATGAGAATCAAAGTGTCAACCACCATCTAGAATGCACTAACACAATGCAAATAACACCAAGTTCTCTAAACCTAGAAGGCTTGGATGAAGTGCATTCGATATGACTGAGTGTGGCAATACTATACTCACCCATTATAAATGAAGATGTTCGCCTCTTCTTCTAAGGAATTTTGCGACTTACTCTGGAAGAGATGGGTTTTTTGGGGTGGGGGGGAAAATCTGTATACAGAGAAATAGGAAATTAGCTTCAAGGGTTCAAACAAGCGATTAGGGTTTTGAGAAACAAGTAAGTACCCGACACAATCACCAGAGACAACTCGCCCAAGCCAAGACGAAGACGAAGACGAAGGAGAAGAAGAGAAAGAGGGTTTAGGGTTTAGGGTTTGGGAGAGGAGGGAGAGCACCAATAGTTATTAGGCCCCGGAAGATCTGTGCAGGGTGAAACTCGCTTATTAAAATTTTAAACTTTTAACCTTCTTGTTTCCATTAGCCTTCTTTCTTAAACTTAGCCCAGCCCAATTTGGGCTGAGTCACCCTCCACTGAAAAGAAAAATCTTTTTTTCCACTGATTTTGAGTGTGTTATGTTTTGTTGTAATTGGTTTTTTTTTCTTTTTTTAGCTTGTCTTGCATTTCGAGAATCGATTAGTCCCTCGGCACAGGAAGTCTCTGTCTCCTCCCACACATTCGATAAATCATATTTTTACCTTAAGCAGGGGGACCTAGGGAGAGAGCAAGAGTTTAAAGCCGCAACCTCAAATTCCTGAGCCATGGTCCTAGTCAATTTCACTACCCTTAGAGTTGATTTTGAGAATATGCTGAAAAATACTTACTTTCAAATTATTATTCTTTTTTTACATTTTTGTGGGCTTCCAATTCATGAATTAATCTTTTTTTTTTTTTTTCATTTTTTTTTTCTAAGTTGACCAATTAGCTAAAAGTGATACTACCCACCCTGACACAGAGAGATTGCCATATGTCTATACACCAACGACAACAATGATTGTGTTGGCATGAACTAATCATTGACTTTGTTCGGGACGGACGATTTTATTTATAACTAAGTTTTGGTTTTAGAATCAACTTAAATTGTGAAGATGAGATAAACTGGCTTTTTCTCCTCCTGCCTTCATATATAAAGTTCTTAATTTTTACAATTTTACATACCTATTGAAAGCAAACATGGCATGGTTAATTGCACGCGAAAATGATATAAAATGGTGTCTGCAAATGAGGGTTATAATATATTTGTCCATCTGCTGGTGTCCCAATGGTGAGGCATCTCCATATCCACTCACACAAAGATACAATTGGAGATTGATCCGGTTTGGCTCTATTGGATACGGATTTGATAGTTTGCATGTGTGGACTGTGTCTGTATAAAAAAGGATAAAAGGGGGGATTATAATATAGGGTAAATTAGCGAGAGATTCCTGAGTAATGTGTTATAAAGTCTCTAGTACACGGCATTAATGTTTAAGGCCTACAGTCCCTTATGCATGAAATTAATTTAGGCGTAGTCCCTAAGCGCGCCACATCAGATTCTTTTTATGACTAATTTGCCCTTCTAACCGTTTGAATGTATGTCATGCAATTTAATCCTAATTTTTAGCTCCAACTCATTGTCTTTTTTGGATTATTTTCCAATTAAAATATAGTAAGATAAGTTTTCAATCAAATTTTAAATTGGAGGGAACGACGATTGATGGAATTTCGCTTAGTGTGGCTTGCTTAGTGCTGTTGTTTTGTGTCCTCTTCCCTCCTTTGAGTGTTTTTGGCTATCCACATACATATATAACTCAGATAAATTGATATCAAACTCATCACAGTCCAAAACAAAGTCAAATAAAATCATAACAAAGTCAGATAAAATCATAACAAATTTACTTCAAATACACATAATTTCATATTAGATCCAGCGAAATTTTTATCAAAGCTAGATAAATTCAAACCAAATATAATCAAACCAAACCAAATCTAGTCAGATAATTTTATATCAAAAATACAGATAATTTCATATCGAAGTAACATAACTTGTTTTTAAACTGGTTATGATTTCAAACACAGATAAACTCATATAAACTAACGTCAAAGTCAAATAAGTTTACATCAAAGTCAGATTAATTCACAGCAAACTCAGATAAATTCACTTCAATCCAGTTTGATTCATATCACACTCAGATTAATTCAAAGCATATACAAATAAATTTATATCAAATTTAGATAAATTCATACCAGACACGGATAAATTTATGTCAAAGTCAGATAACTTCATGCCAAAGTTAGATAGCTTATACAAAACTTAGATAAATCCACAGCAAACTCAGAAAAACTCATTTAAAACCAAGTTGAATACATTTCAAAGTCAAATAAAATAATGTGAAATCCAGTTAATTTCATGCCAAACTCATATTATTTCATAAGAAACTTAGATAAATTCAGTAAAAACTCAGATAAAATCGTGTCAAAGTCAGATAAATTCATTTGAAACCTTGTTTAATTGATAACAAACGTAGTTAAATTAAAATCAAACTCAGATGAAATCATGTAATATACAAATAAATTTATTTAAAGTCCAGTTTAATTGATCACAGACTAAGATAATTTCACAACAAGCTTAGATAAATATATGTCAAAGTCAAATAACTTCATATCAAACTCGAATAAATTCAAACCAAAACTCAGATAAATTTATGTCAAACTCAATTAAGTTCAAGTCAAGATGATTCGGTTGCTTGAGGTCACCGATGAGTTGATTTTACTTCTTTCCACAGTTTCTTTCATATTCGCTTTTGAAATCTTTATTTTGCTTAATTTTCGGAGTGTATGACAGTCTCAATGTTTTTAAGCGGAGCGTGTTTGGTGATGTATAGAGTATATATAGAGAGAGGGAATTTTTTATCTTTTTAACTCATTCAGTGTTAAAAGAAGACCGCTGCCTCTATGAGAAAATGTCTTGAATCCCAAGCTATGAAACGTAACGTTGAGGGACCTGCCGCCGATCGCCCTAATAATATATTCAACTTATGTAAATAATATATATGCAAGTTTAATTTAAATATCTCACATATTTAAAACAAACCATGCCCCTAGGGCTTGTTGAGGTAATTCACTTTACAAATGAATTGAAGTGAATGATCACTTTAACTTTAAGAGATTGGGAAAAGAGAGGGGTCATATCAAAAAAGTATAAAATTTGACAATTCAAGAGTGGGTCATTCCTTTTAAACCACCTCCAACCACGACATTAGGTGGTTTGCACTGTCCACCCACAACGTCAGTTAAATTTAAGCCACTCACACTGGTTGGCCTCGTCATTTCTGAGAGATGCCCATGATCGGACCAGCATGAGCCCTGATGGAGCCATGCTATAATTTGCTAGTCATGGACGAAGACGTTTTGGCTCAGAGGTTAGACGAAGCCTCACAAGCACCAACTCCAGATATGGGCAGTCAGAGTCATGTCGTTTGCCCCACTATTCACAATATTCTCTCTCTCTCTCTCTCCCTCCCTCTCCCTCCCTTCATGTTTCTGTGCAATCTGCACTGAACTGATGGAAACAATTGACAAATGGCTTTCTTTCTCTCTCTCTCTCTCTCTCTCTCTCTCTCTCTCTCTCTCTCTCTCTCTCTCTCACTCATGTTTCTGTGCAATCTGAACTGAAGCTGATGGAATGTGCAATTGACAAATGGCTTTTCTTTGGTTGGGCATTTGTTTTACAAATCCAACTGTTCAGTGCTATGTGGGCCAATTATATGATTAGATGTATAACGTTTATATTCAGCTTGGATATATGTTACAAGGGAACAGCACTAATGAAAACTTTCTTCAGCAAACAAGGAATCAATTTGTAGTTCTCTGCCTCATCCATTTTGTAGCTGACCACTTCTCTCCCTCCAAAACTTCACATCCTCCATGAATGCTGTTGGGGTCTGATGCTCCATCTAGGCCCTGGAAGGAAAACAAACTCAACATCAAATATATGAAACAACATTTAGTTATATCTTAAGATATGTTTCAAATGGTTCGGGCTGATTTCTCGTGCATCAAATATCAAAGAAAGGAACGATGGCAAACCATGCTCCAAAATAGCACTGCATCTCCTTGAGTTGGTTTCACACACATTCCTTTCACTGTCTTACCTCCACAGCTGCATTCACCTTCTCCTGCCTGATCATTTACAGACAAAAGTGTTGGAAACAAAAGGATTGCCAGCAAGAGCAAAATATACAAAGAAAGGATGAACTGTAATCACCATCATCATCTTGGACTACCCCCATCAATCTTGAGCTGGTTTAATGGGTTGTAATCTTAAACTGAAAAAATAAGCTTTTTTTTTTAATCAGCGATTGGGCCACAGTTTACTCAACTTAAATCCAAAACTTCTTCAGAAAGTGCATGTAAGTTGACAAATCCTAACTTTCTCTGATGCAAGGAAATGAGGTCTCTACTTAAAGTCTAGCCTTCTTCAAAAAGTACATGGTGTTGTGTGTGATGACCAAGAGGAAAGGAATTCTTTTTGGGTGCCAAATCTTGAAACGATACCTGATTACTTGAGCCAAAGTTTTAAACCAACAAGACAGGCTATAGAATGGCAAGAGGAAAGGAATTGAAATACCTGAGGATTACATAAAGCAAACGCTAAGCACATCCTCGCATTCGGTTTCCGTTCTAAGCGGCTGTTTGCTTTCAAAAATTTTTTTAATGGAGTTTGTTTTCAAAAAATTACCAAAGTAAATTTGATATATATGCAAGTATTTCACGAGAGCAAGTTTGTTTCCTAAAATTTCACAGGTAAATGAAGGAATTTCGGTTATTTTTTTTCAACATTCCCTTCAGTTAGGCATGAACCTCACAAGAAAACAATATTTTCACAAAACCAAAAAGCTCTAAATTTTCGACCCTCTTTTGGTTACATATGCTCATAACCCTTAAATACAATCACACATGCACGGACGAAAAAAAGAAAACCATAGCTATGTTTTTAATCCTGGCCTTTAAAAGATAATAAATTTCAAAAAAAGACTAAAAGGCCCTTAATTTGTTAAAAACATACATCCTATGACAAAGTCAGACCCCACAAACTTGGGCTCATCATAAAGCTAAATCAATAAGCCATGAATGGATCTAATTTCATGTCATCCACACCTCATTTGTTCACAAGATAGGAATAGTTATTGAAAATATGAAAAGGAAGCATGGCGTCTTGGCGTGGGTTTGGTGGACTGGCCTCGGCTAGGGCTTCATGGCCGCCTTCTCTTGGGCCGCATCACTACTATATTCAAGGTCATTGCTGGTCTCCCCCTTTGCCAGTTCTTTAACTCACAACCATCTAATAATTGTACTATGGTACAAGGGGTTGTTTCAGGCCTTCTATATACATGCCCAAATCATCTCAAATGGTATTTTTTGATCGTTTCTTCTAAAGAATTATTTGTAAATTTCCTCTGAAATACATATTCTTTTACTTTTTTTTGGTAAAATATACATATTCTTAATCCGTTCGCAAGTCCAAATTTCCATCTTAGCATGCATACTTCAATTACATGCACTTTAGCTTGTAGTCATTTATCCAGTGCCAACATTTAGCTCCATATAACCACTTGTAGTCATTTATCCAGTGCCAACATTTAGCTCCATATAACCAAGCAAGTCTAACTGTAATCTTATGAAGATTCCCTTTCATCAAAGTGGCATTCAGCAACACATAACACTCAACAAGCTTCTCTCCATATTGGCCACCCTATGCTGATCCTATTTGCCACATCTAGCTCAAACACTTGCAAATAGATATCAACCTTTATCAGACTGTGGAACTAAGACCATAGGACGCGACAGAGAAATCCAATCTCTTAAATTCAGTTTCTGATCTCCTACCACCCATATAGGCTGATTTCTAATTATAACAAACTTTACTCATCATCCCATGTTAACCTCTTAGTTTTGGTCAACTCTGTCTCAGCAAGTAAGCACTCCATTCTCACCTTCATTTCAACCTGTCAGCTCATCATCTACTCCAGTTGAGATTCAAGCACACTAGCTCCACTAATTGTCTAATTAAGACCAAATGAAAATGCATGATGAGATAATCCACAAAATGTGACAATGAAGAAATATGTTGGAGGTGAATGTCTGAATTGTGAGAAGCATTTTAAGTGAAAAGCAATTATTCTGTTAAATTTTTCATGCCTTTTTTTTTGTGCCAAAGCATATGCCTTGGAACAAAGATACCTTCAAAGACCACTTCAAGATTGTTACATATAATAGCTCAATAAAGTACCATGGAAGTTTAGGGATCAAATTCCATAAATTAGTGGCAGAGGTACTCTCCATTCAGGTCATAATTCCAAGTTTATTGGCAGATAATTAAATTCAAAACATAGAGTTCATGTAACCTAGCTTACATAAGAAATTTCTTCAAAGCAAAATGATGCACTCTGGACTTTGGAGCAAAAACAGACCATAAGAACGAGAAATTTTTTATAAAACTAACCATTGGAAAGTACGTTTCACCCCCTTCAACATTGTCACTTAAATACATGAGCATTGTTGCTATCCGCTGACCTCCACGTTTCAGGTTAAACTGCATTTAGAAGCATTTTGAAAGCAAAAACAATCAAAAGGGTTTGAGTACAAGAAGACATTGGCATAATTGCAAACATTGTGAAAGAAGCAAAACAAAACAACACACACTATGTCTTACAGTGTCTGAAAAATAGTCATGATGAGGCTTATAAAATTGATTCTTCTCATACCTGTAATTCTGCAGATGTTAGCTTTCATAATGGAAAGAATAATCCCATGCTTAAATAAATAAGATTTTGTGTCTAAATAAATAAGATTTTTGAAAACAACGGTAGAAATAATACTTCAAAACTTGAATGAGCTCTCCATTTTCTTCTGGTATTTGTGAAAAGACAGCAATTCGTTTTTCAATTGCCTGAGTTCATATAAATGGTTAGATAACAGATAAAACTAACCACGAGGTCCACTGAATTTTAAATGGAACATGCCTAACAAAAAAAATTGAAAGGACAATAACCCAAAGGAGAAATCTTCATAAACTTGTTAAGACATTGCAAGCCAAGATTGTTAACAAAGTGAAAATTTCCCCTGCCACCGTTCCCACATGCGGATGTTTCGATCTCAATGTCCAAGAGGGGCAGGGCCGAGGGACACCCGAATGCACGCCGACCATGACAAACGCAACGTCTGTATGTGGGAACATCCATAGGAGAAAATTCCTCTTTTGGCAAATATTAAACATTTAAACTGGAAATAGAAAGGCCAAAGAACCAACATTGATCAAACCAAGAAGGGCAGAAACATTTTATAGTACGCTCTACCTAAAATTGAGCACCCATGATTGCATCCCTACTACCTAAGCAATATCTCAAGGACAAAAAGAAAAATGATAAAGAATAAAGTCCAGAAACATGAAACAACTGATCACATGGTTAAACCGCTTAGGGGTCATTTGTCTTTTATGCATGGAATATGAAAATGTAATTTACATGAGGATTTTACAAAATTTTACACATGTGAAACACAATACCATATTTGTTTGGAAGCACCATTTTCACATGAGTAGATGTTGAACAGTTCGATTACATACATAAAATCTTCATATAGCTCAAAATCTATGAATGTTTAAAACATGAAACTAAATTTTGGAGGTTTAATGAGTCAATATAAAATTTGATAATAAAAGGGGTCCCAGTTAGAGATTTTAATCCTTTGTGTTGTAAGTTAGAAGTTAGAACTGATGGCCATGGGATCCACTTTGGGGTGTAGGGCCCACAACAGACATTAATATCCTTTTTTCTTATCTCTCGAGGATGAACTTGATCATTTCAGTGATGACTTGAACATGATTTGTCAATCGAAAAACTAGGATGAGATTGGTTGAAGGAAGGTGATTTTTAAATTGAATGCCCAGGATGAGATGACAGGTTTTTTCTTTTTCTTTTTCTGTGGCTGATCCTAGCTGGGACCATGGCACATAGCATGTGTGCCCAGATGCTGACCATGGGTGGTCTTGCAGACTACTGAAGCAAGCACCTTTCAATTTTATTGTTAATGGTGGGTGAGTACGACGGTATGGTGCTTAATTCATAAGCCCTGCAGAAACACATTCCCCGTGGGTACTCTCCCTATGCATAGGCGTAATGAGTCATGTGTGGAAGATGCAAAAACTTGACAGAACTTAAAACATACCTGTATAATTGAAAAAAATAATAATAAACTAACCTGTATAATTGGATACTTCCTCTCTTCAGAACTTAAAAACATGCCAGAACTTGTCCGAACATCACTTTTAACACCCTGGGAGAATTATGTTCGAAGAAATGTAATCAAGTATTAACATATAAAACAGTTAAAGACATTCATGTACTCAAAATTCGGCATATAGCAAGTCAGCAAGCAAACAAAGAAAGGACAAGAAACACAGGATCATATACAAGTAGAAAAAGGCAAGCAGCAAATATTAGTGGCAAGCATAAAAAATTAGTGTTCTCCACCTTTTGTAAGAACAATATCAATTCTTCTCCACAGTAGCTGGAAAATAATATTCTAGATCAAAACCTTACCCTGCAACTTATATCGAATACTTCTTGGAGCCAACTGAATGTGTTTATAAATGATAATCCCTCAATAAATAAAGCAATTCACAACATTTACATAATTGTTGCAACCATACTACAACACCAATTGTGTGCTTGACTATCACAACTTCCATAGAAATGTACCATAGTTTAGGCAATAAAACAAAAAAAGGTTAGTGGCAGATGCGCCCATTTCCATTTCAAGTACATTTGCGCCCCAGCTCCCCCGTCCTCTCCTGCCTCCCTTTATCTTATGGTTTCTACTCCTCTGCTTAAAGCAAAGAAGTAGGGTAAAATGACTTTGACGAAATGTATATTTTCAGCTATTACTTTTTTATGGAACGGTACCTTATTACCCAGTAAATTTCCATGGAAATTAAATCATCCAAACATAGCCCAAACCTCAATCTACTTGAACTTGTAAATAGGCTCAAAGGATAATCAGATTTATAGAACAATTAGGAAACTTCTTATGATATGGTCCATTGAAACTATGTAAATCATGTTTGTTTTTTATGTTCCAGAGACTACCTAACCAGCAATGACGTAACAATTAGGAGCCTAGTTAACGACATACTAATGGAAACTTACATTACAGGACTTCAAAGACATGGGCACACTCTAGTCTCTCATATAACTTTCTGAGTAACTAATGAAAAAATTAACTAATAGCGTACACATTTTCCTAAACACATTAATTACATTCCAACAACCTTGTGAGCATGCACAACCAATAAGACTTGCAATAATATACACTTTAAACATTCACAACCATCTAACTTGCAGAATTAATTACAGATGAATGATATGTACTATAGTATCGTAAGGATGAGCTGGGCATTGTCATGTTGAAGTGGATGAGGGCCACGACAGATTTGATGAAAAATTGATGTTGATGCTTATTTTATTTAAAACTGATGCATCCACTGGTAGGCCATGCAAATGATATCATATTTTTCAATCAGGTCTTAATCAAATATTACGTGCTGTAGGAAAAGGAAGCGTGAGCATACATGCCTTCCCTGTTTTGACATCAACTACAGTGGAAATCTGAAGACGAGGCTTGGCAAGTGTTCTAAGATAATCACATTCCTGCAGGGTACAATAACCATGAGATCACGAAGCCCAGACCCTAATGGCAACACCTTAGACTGAACCCATCAGTGCACTTCAGGATATGAAAACTGAAGTTCACGAGGCCCCATCCAAAATAACCTTGTTGCTGATACTTGTATGACAATGGCAAGCACAGGTTATTTCATACCTCCGTACTCAAAAAATTATGCAAAACAATAATTCGCGGTGACCAACTTATTATTTCAGGTTTCACCTACATCAATAACAGACAAAGAATTAATTAAAACAATAATAAAATTATCATCAAAAGAGAGTTTGATCTTAGAAAAATAAAACCACTAGTGTGTGTGCATATATATATATATATATATATATATATATATATATGAGGGGTGGGCTCCCCTAAGCTACAGCTTAGGGGAGCATAAGCTGGATCGTGCGAATCCCCCGTGTGACAGAAATTCAGGGCCCGCTTATTTTTCCCCCTTTCATCCCTGAATCGAAACAGCCCTCCCTCTTTTGCAAGAATTCCCCTCCCGCCTCTCCCTCTCTCGCCTCTCTCCCTCTCGATCTTGTTTCATGTGCATATATGATTTCTTCCACCTTCTGGGTATTTCTGGATATACACAAGTGAAAGAGCTCCAATACTTTCAGGTATCACTTCTGCTTCTTCGGACAACGCAGGAAACTACTACAGATGGAAGGCACCATGCTCTTCAGGGAAAGATTGTTTACTCACTTCGAGACCATTATTATTTCAGAAAAGAACTTAAAATATTGAATCTTGTCACTGGGCATGATTGAGATGATGAAGAAGAGTTATTCACTTGGAGACCATTATTATTTCAGAAAAGATCTTAAAATATTGAATCTTGTCACTGGGCATGATTGAGATGATGAAGAAGAGTACAGACTATACTGACATTTTTCTGCAACATAAACCATCAATGCCCATCAATAGTAGAGTCATTGCAAGATTTCAGATCATCGGTTAGAAAACAAAGAACCCATCAATGGTCACTAAAACAAAGGCATTAAGGGCCTGTTTGGATGTATGGTGAGGTGAAGCATCAAATCAAGAGAGAATAAAATATAAGGTGTTATGATGGTGTTTTTTTTTTAGTTGTTTGGTATGGAATCTTTTTGACTTTTTGTATTAAAAAGTGGAGTTTTTTTTGTCTTTTAGTGGAGAAAGGAGGTTGCTTTTTTAGACTTTTTTTGAAAAATTTGGAGGAAATTTTGAAATTGTGTACTTTTGATATGACCCCTTGTCATTTCTTGTCTGGATTCACTTTAACTTAACTAGTTAATTGCCAAACACACCCTAAGGGCCCGTTTGAAACTTTTTAAAATTGGAGTGGAGGAAATAAAATTTTGAAATTGTGTACTTTTGATATGACCCCTTGTCATTTCTTGTCTGGATTCACTTTAACTTAACTAGTTAATTGCCAAACACACCCTAAAAGAACCAGAACATATAAAAATAACCCACATTCAGATTTAAATGGCAAAGTTAGAATAACACCCATGAATCCCCCCCATCACCTATCATCAAACCCAAACAACATTAAAAAAAAACATTAAAAAAAAAAAAAAAAACCCACTGTTGAAGAAACAAAAAGAAAAAGAAAAAAAGGGGCCTTCTTCTATCTTCTCTCTGTGGAAAAGGGGAAAAACAGTGAAAACAAATTCCCATTTCCTATTCCTCTGTTTGGGTCGACTCTAATCTCTAATCTTCAAACCAAGTTTTCTCCCAAATTGCATTCCCTCACCCTGCTCAGATCCCTCCCTATTAAAGATCCAACCCTTTTATGAACTGAGAAAGACACAATCCTCGTACTCGCCAACTGCCTCACCAGAAACTCATGAGGATGAAATAGGAATCCTCCCATCCGATTCCTCCTCCTCCTCCTCATCATCAAAATATCCATCGATTCCACCCCTTCTCGAATCCCTGTAATCCTCTATCAGAATCTTCGACCAGGCACCGAGAGGGAGAGAGGCGAGAGAGGGAGAGTCCCCTTTTCTGGGTCTAGGTGGAGATGGCAGCACAGAGCGGAGCAGTCGTCACACGAAGAGACGAGAAAGGGAAAGCTGCAAAGAGAAAAGCTCCTTAAAGCGATTGCACCGACTGAATGACGAGAGGGAGAGTTGCAGGGAGATTTGATGACGCCTGTGAGAGAAGGAGAGTTGCATCGAATAGTGATCGATTAGGTTTAGCCAAAGCCGAAAGGGGGAAATGTGAAAAAAAGGAGCGGGCCCTGAAATTTTCATCGTGGTTCTGCCACATGTGCAGATCGCACACCCCAGCTGGCCTTCCTCTCTCTCTCTCTTTATATATATATAATAACAACCCCATCCCCACTCCCCCCCCCCCCCCAAAAAAAAAAAAAAAAAAAAACATATTTCAACTTTGTTTTTCGTCTTGGTTGTGTACTTCTCCACATTTGCAACAGCGCAATAAAGGCCTACTTTTAATTTCCGTAAAATAAATTGCCGCTGCTAATAAAATTTAGCATTAGACTTTGTTCTCCCCTTTAGTAGTTATACAACAAATGCCAAGGAGTGCAAGAGATTCCAGGCTTGCAAAAAACTGTCATTTCATTGTCAACTCTATGAATGGTGTAAAGGCATATAAGCAAATTGTGCACAATGGCTCGCTTGTAAATTTTATGTTATAGTCATGCAATTACAATGTTGTGTATGCATAGACAAGGCATGAAACATCAACCATAATATGTATGGTTTATTGGGCATGTCTGTTTTTCATATGGTAAAGTAATTCTGCAGTAAAGTAATCCCAGCCGCCAGAAATTTTACATAAACCATTTTTCATTGGTCACAATCAGTGGGAAAGTAAAATTCCAGCCGCCAAAAACTTTACTTTTACTTTACCAACAGCCAAACCATTTTACCTCATAAAAGACAAGTGGTTACTTTACCATTCTCTCTCTCTCTCTCAAATTACTTTACCTCGTGCAAAACAAACACTAATTTTACTTTATTAGAAACCATACTTCACCTTTACTTAACCATTACCTTTCCCACTGATTTAACATTTACTTTATTCCACTTTACCAGTAAATAAAACAAGCATGCCCTAAGGTTCCTTAGAAAGCATAAGAGCTGATACAAGAGCATGCCCCATGGCTTCCATGGTAGTAGCAACAGTTTTCTTTGAAAAAATAAATCTAATTTAACTCTATATAAGTTGGGTCTCATCAGTATCAGTTGCAAAGAAGACACTGTTTAATCATTTATGGAAAACATCTATGAAACCATGACAACCTTAATCTTAGTCAACAAAAAAGAAAACCATACTATTAGATTAGAATGCCACCATCTTTTCATGATCATGGAGAATTATTTATGAGAAAGCAAATCCCAATGGTAGTGTAAAGAAATAAAGTAGAAAATCAAAAAACAAAGACGCTGGAAAAGCTTGAGAACAAAGATCCAGAGCATACAAATCCAAGACGCGATGAATCTGCATCTTTGTCATTAGACCAGTGAGAAATACCTGGAGGTAATAGAGAAAACACTTTAGTAAGAATATCGGGAAAAAATTCATCAAACATGGGAAACATAGATTGGAAAATGCTAAGAATAAAATCAATTTCTGGGGAATCAATTATGTTATATAAATTTATTAAAGAGGAGGTATAAAGCTATGGTATTGATGCAAATGTGACATATTTTTATGAAATGGAAAAGAGAGTAAAATCCCATTTCTGAATATATGACCTTTTAAAGGATGAGTTGCAGAATCCGGGACTAGTGATTTTTTACATTTTCTGATCCTAATTTACGTTCACTTGGTAAAAATTTTGTCCAAATGATGCTGCCAATGGTCATACATGCAATAAGGAAGATACTAAAGTGGGAACATAGACTATGCCACCCTTATCTTAAGAGTTTTAATGCAATAACGCGACAACCCACACACATGTAACATCCACAAAAAATCCAGAATGGTTTTGAATTAGTATATGACTATAGTAGGTGGGATAGTAAAGAGAACATATAAAGTTACATGGCTTTTAGAAACATTTACTTAATTTCACCTTTGTGGTTATCAATATAAGAAACTAAGAAAACGCCTTGCTTCTGATCAGTTAGATCTTCTGTTGGAGATCCATTAGAAGCCAATTGAAAATGGGTGCTTTACAATGAAGGTCAAGTGAAACCACATAAGACCACATTATCCATAAGGCATCCATAAATCACATGGACTGACTCATTCATTAGAACTTCTGTGACATGGAAAGCATGTTACTGTAACCAGACACACATTAGCATAAGTGTAGAATAATGAGGGGTGGGCTAACCTAATTTTTCAAGCACATAGCTAACACTTGAAAGTGTGAAGATGGTTATAATCAATTTCTTTTTCCCCTAAATCCTTCTATTCTTCTCTCCTTTTTACCCTATTTTCAGACCTTTTCTCTCTTAGATTCAAAATATCATGGCATTTATCGAGTTACAGCTTGTATGAAACTTCTTTCAGATTTTATAGTTAACATAGAGATTGCATATTCTTAACACCACAGAGAGTTCTATGTTTTTTTAGGAGAAAAAGAAGATAAATTTCCCCATTTGCAAAGAAGGTGGATACAAAATTAATGGCTGAAAAAGTTTTGGCATTTAATTCTGCACATTCCAAGAACTGAAACAGCATGTGAGCCAGACCCAACACATTGGCCTAGGTTTGCATAAAAAGTGCATTCTAGATCAAGTAATCGATTCAAAAAAATATACTTAAAGGATCATCTAACCCAGTGATTTGGTTCCAAAGAAAGCAAACAACAGAAACAGAACAAATGAACAAATAAGTTTAGCTAAAACATGAATGCACCTTTCAACAGATGATAAACACGGAATACATATTAAATCCTTCTAAACAAGATAATAAATAGTATTCCCTGAAAACGATATGTGGCAAAGTAAAAAGTAAAACTACCAGATTTCTCTTCCAACTTCCGGATGAATGCTAATTGAAACAAAGAACCTGCAGAAAATTATTTTCATTTTCATACGTCATTTAATGTGATGGTACAAGCAATTTGATAAATGATTTAGGAATTATGATAAAACGCTACTATGATATTGCAAAAAAAAAAAAAAAAACTACAGAGTAGAGAATTGGGGAGGAGGGTGAGGTAGCATCATTCACTACTCACCATATTCATGTTTGAGAAGTGAAAATTGATATCCCAAGCTCTAGAAAAAAAAAAAAATTTCAACAAATATAATTGCATCAGAAAATCAATTACTGTCTGAATCTATAGATTGATGACTGACCACTCCAGTCAAAGCAATTAACCACATGTAGTGTACATCAACATCCTTGTTCATGACTTCACATTAGAAAAACACTTGCAGATGTAGGCAATAATGTACTATTTAAATTTATGAGAGTGACACATGAACCGCCTACAAGTCCATATTGTTATTACACAATCACAATGTAACACCAACCATACTTATTCATAAACCTGGTGCCTTTTTTTTTTTTTTCCATGCAACATACATATGACATCATCTGAGTCATAACTCATAAGTAGATATTTGGGTGTTCATACCATTTTTGAACTCCCAAGACGAGGACATAACATTCCAAGCAAGACAAAATATATATCTCTAGTTACAGACATTTCCCTCGGCCTTTAAGAAAGTACATACCAAGCAATCCGATCAAGGTGAAGAAATTGGGTCCTGGATCGACTAAATCCCAAAAATTAAAGGTATCTGGTGATTACCCAACCACAGCAGTTCACATGCAATGCGGTAATAATTTGAAAGACTGCAATGACTGTGACAGGATAAAGCTGATCTCCAGGACCTAAATAAAATTGAGGAATTATATTGAAATCAAAGCACGTAATCCATGACCGGTTCCACTTCGCTGCTGCCAGTTATTCTACCCGCAATAGCTCCCATAAACTTTTAATCCATGGGCTATCAAATGGAGAATATCAGAAATAGAAAGCATTCCTAACCAGCATCTTCTAGCTTCGCCATCTGCTTCATTCCACTGTAAAAGAGTCCTAGCTCTAACCACTGCTAGTGTGGATATCAACTTCCCCTACCTAATTTACAAAACCACGCTTGCTTGATTTCATAAGAACTTGGGAGTATGAAGCATCCACTTTCTTAATTCTCACAGCGCTTTTCATAAAAGGTCCTTTTTTGCACTACACGCCCAAACCTCTTTCTTTTCATGACATTATCTCCATGATTGCTTGTTGTTCTCCTGTTTTCAATAACGCCACTCCATCTAACACCCTGTCCACTATAAGCTCTCTCTTTCGTTATTCACCAATAAAAAAACAGACCACTACTCTCTCTTCATGACATTATCTCCATAAAGCTAACAGTTTTATTTCGTTTCCACGCTAATGATTGTGGAGTCTTCTACTTCCCTGCATCTCATATATCCACTGGCACTGGTCTACAGAGATTCTTTTAAGCTTCAAGATTACCTTCTAACTCTAGCAACCTAGTGCCCACAGCAAGCACTTTCATCTTCTCCTGATATTGCTTACTTGTTGAACTGAACTCTCTTCCAGCACCATGAACAGCCTTCGTCTTATTATACAGAAAATCTACAAATTCAACTATGCAATTCTGTTGTAAAAACTATTGCACGTACATTTAATAAGCTCTATGATTTTCGATCCCTTTCACAAATTTTTTTCAAAGTCCCATATGCATTCAATTCATTTCCTTCAAAAAAAAAACAATTTCAGGGTGCCAACAGATGGAAAGTGGAGTAGCTTAAGAGTTGAGTTCATCCTAAGTACAAAGTATACTGCCATCTATATATATATATATATATATGCGTTATTTTCACGAACAGCTGGACCATTCCTAGCTTAGGGACAGTCCATCCCGAGAAACCCATCTGAAAGCATAATCATCACGTAAAGAGAATTCTGTTTTGAGCTCTTCAGAGTTGTTCAAATCATAAAGTTAGTAAAGTGGGATGGATGCCAAAAATTGCATGATCAATTGATGGACCAACACGATTCCGATGGGTGTCAAGCTCAAGCTCGGATTGGTGCTAAATGCTAACTCAAGGCAGAGGGGATGTGGCGTAAAAAGTGTGAAGGTGTCACATTTATTATCAGTATGGGCAGGTGTGCCCCACATGCAGGACCATTCCCAAGCTAAGCTATGAAGAGTCTTGCCACTCCTGAAAATGCACAAGGCATGTACAGATAATAAAGAATCCCTTGCTCATGAGAAACTAAAAACACATTCTAATCTCTAGGATTACAACTTTAACACAGTTCCAAGTCACGCGCCTCCTTTTATGACTGGATAAACATGTTCCTTTGGATGAATCTCCACTATAAAAGTTCCTTCACCTGTGAAGGAACTTCTGCTTAGAACGCACCAAAACAGAGGATCGATCAACCACCACTAAACCATGTTCCATTGCCCCTACTACTATTTGCTATGATACTAGCATGCTAGCAACTTGATCAAACAACTCTCATAACACTAAAACAAGATTAGCCCTAGCACAATGTCCGATTCACAAAATCAACCAAAAAAAGAAGCAAGTACCAAACTTTCCAGAAACAGATCTAGATTCGAGCAGTTGGATCAACAGAAAAAAGAGAAAAAAAACTACCTATGATCATTCCAAAGGTGATGAAGGTCAGGAGTCCGAAGAAGAGCTTCGTCCTGGCCATGAACAGAGCAGAAAGTAGCAGCAGCAGCAGAAGAAGAAGAGGTAGGGTTTTAGATTTAGATCTGGATTTCTCAGGCGCGGGGGTTTTGCGAGGAACTGCGTTTCCGTTGTTTGGAATGGGGAAAAGAAGACAAAACAAGGGAAAACAGATTCGGCGCACACTGGTTTGTTCGCGAGCTAACGTGCGCCGACGGTTGACTGTTGTCGAACAGGGTCGTTGGTCATGAGTCGTGCGCGTACCTGGCAGTTGAGTGAATCTAACGGCTCGGATCGGATGGGTTCTGGATCGAACGGTTTGGATTGTTTGGATTCATTTGTCTTGCTGGCCTCGGGCAGTGAGTTGACGAGATGGCCGAGTCAAACTGAGTCGGGTTGAATTTGACCTCGTTGGGAGGATTGAAAACCTTCACTCATTGCCTCTTCAACAGTCTTATATTATAGCTAATTTGATTTTGAATTACTATGTATTTTAATTTATTATCGTAAATCCCAAAGAATTAGCCAAGTAGTCAGGACCACGGTTCTCCCTCATTCAGAGCTAAAGGTCTTTATATCGACTCTCAATTATTCCTTCTTCAGGAATCGAATGTTAAATCCAATAGTGCTGTCGCTTAGGGGCTATAGAAGTGTTTACCCCACTTCTTTTTAGGCCAAGAAGGATTAGTCCGGCCAAAAATGCTCGGAACCCTCCAATAGAAAAAAAAATAAAAAATTCATGCCGAGGGACTGCTTTTAGAGTTAAATCTGTGCTCGCAATTTTTTAACCTAAAATGAGATTTAGGTTGGTTTGATGCCTAATGTATCCGCTGTGAATTGCATTATAGCATTTTCATTAAAACAATGCTTGCTTATAATTGAGTGATGCGTCAAAATCTAGAATGACGCACAATTGAGCAATTTGGACTGCCCGCAGAATGATTAATATTTGCATTTGTTAATCCACTCACCACCTTTTATTTTGCATTTTAATCATGTTTACATGCCAAAAAATTTAAGGGCAATTAAAGTTAATAAAATGAGCCAATACAAGATGGGGCCATTTTATTTTAGCAATTACATTTTAAGGACAAACCCAAAGAGTAGGAGTCCTACTATATTCATCTTGATCCTTAACCCAATGGAATTAAAAAATACAAAATCCTTATCAATTTTACTTGTGATTAATCTTACTTTGGTTCAACTATTGTCACGATGAAATTCAGAAGAAAAATATCAATAAAGGACCTTTATATCTACTAATTTAGGTTTAAAGTAACCAGTATCGGCAAGGAACCCTAATGAACTTGTTTTGCTTCAAAACTTACAAGGATTGACTAATATAAACATTGACAAGTTTCATATGCGATTAACTTAGAAATGTCAACTCTTCTAACAAGAGTAAGATTTAATCAAAGCCAATACAAGAGCTAGGCATTCATTTTTAGCTGCTCATATCTTAAATTAGAGGAATGTATTGATAAGCATATAATTCAGAGCCCAAATGGACTAATAAATAAAAACATCCACTAAATTTATATGTAAACAATTTTACGGAAGATTTAACTCCCGAGTAAAATTTAGTCCATAAAAAATATAAGATTTGAATATTTTATTTTTAAGCGAATTTAATTTTAAACAAGTTGGCCTAATGATGAGTCCCCCAACATTTATTTTAATGAACGCAAGGAGGAATAACAAAATACAACATGTTCACAAATTTCACATTTAATCAATCAAATTGGGATGGACGAGGACCCAATTTCAGATTCACATATTATTCCTTTCATTTCCTGTCCCATGATCTCACTGGCCCTGTTAACTGTCAACACGCCACGTATCGTCTCAAGATGTCACACATCACATGACACTCCATTCCATGTATATATTTTCCCGCGCGTCTCTCAGTGGTGGGGGTAGTTTACCATTTCGCCTGCAGAGGCGACACAGAAGAGAGAGAGAGAGATGTGTGGGAGAGCACGCTGTACGCTGAGACCAGAGCAAGTGGCAAGGGCCTGTGGCATCGACGATGCATCATCTCCCCCAACCCTCCAAGTGGATCGGTTTGCCTCCCACTCCCTCTCCTTCCTTGTCTAATTTCCTCTCAAAATCCCCAATCCAAAAGCATCTAGTATCTACTCAACTGATTAGGGTTTAGGTCAAGGTCTTTGTTCATGACCAACTTCATTTTTGTGTCTAAAACCTTGCCCTATTTCCAAACAAGTAGATGCCCCGTACCCCCTAAACAATGAAATTTTAAAGCTAAGACGAAAACCCATCTTTTTGGCTTTAAACATCGTGTGGGGTTTAAGAACCTCTTTTTCCTCAATTGAAAAAACGCATTTTTTTTTTTTTGTGTTGGGTTTA
The DNA here is from genome assembly GCA_003546025.1 of Camphora micrantha. Taxonomy (NCBI): domain Eukaryota; kingdom Viridiplantae; phylum Streptophyta; class Magnoliopsida; order Laurales; family Lauraceae; genus Camphora; species Camphora micrantha. The sequence goes on from QPKB01000006.1 coordinate 29,133,406, forward strand.
TGTATTGTATTCCGGGTTAATCAGATTGGTCCTTAGGGGTCAGCAGGATTTGGGTTATGGGTATTCTGGTAATTGTATTATGCACGAGCACAACAGATGATGATTATTTTTAGTAGTAATAGTAGTAGTAGTAGACAATCTGGTAAGAGGAGAAGTTGGGAAAAAGTGGGGTGAGGGAGACTCTGTGTGCTTGAGTGTCATGATGTAGGATATTGGATGTGACTGGAAATATTTGCAAATTAAACCATGCAATTTTGTGGCTAATGATGTGTTTTTTTTTTTTGCAGGTATCATCCATCTTTCAATGTTTCACCTGGTTCTTATTTGCCAGTTGTTCGAAAAGAGGGCAATGCGGGTAAAGGCGCTGTCATTCATTGCATGAAATGGGGTCTTATCCCTAGCTTCACTAAAAAGAAATGAGAAGCCTGATCACTTCAGAATGGTACTTAAAACAAATTTTACTTATGTTTTAGATGAACTTGAAATGTTGTTGAAGGTTTTATTCTTCCATGAATGCTTTATGTACTTATTGTTTTGTTGTTGTAACTGAGAAGGTTTAAAAGATATATAAAAAAAAAAAAAAAAACGTGTTACTGGGAATCCAGCAAAAGCATTGAGGTGATCACTGCAATTGAATGTTTACAAAATTAAATTCCTGCATTAATATAATGTTGTAAGCTTGATATACATTGTTACACCATTCTCTATCATCTTAAGTTTTTAGAGTACGTGGTTGCCAACATGGTATCAGAACGGGAGGCCAAGTGTTTGAATCCCCTGGGCTGTTATGCCTTGCATTCTCCCATGGAGGGTGTGATTCCGTGCGGAGCCCCTGTATTCTCCCATGGAGGATGTAATTCCCATGAAGGAGCCCGCACGTGTAGGGGGGTGTTGTAAGCTTGATATACATTGTTACACTGTTCTCTATCAGCTTAAGCTTCTAGAGTAAGTGGTTGTCAACGTATAAAATCAGTTAACTTTTTAGGTGGTAGGGTTTGGCTGTATAAATGTGACCCCAGGGTGAAGAGAAGCAACACATATTGAAGAAGTAGTTTTGCACTCCCCTCATGGTGTGTGCTTGGCATTGTCTATTTTCCCTGGTGTTGTCCTTACATGTTGCCAGCATGGTGCTGTACATGTTCCCTAATGTTCTTAATCTTTTGTGGGCAACTAGGCAAATACTGTGTTGGTAGCCTCCTTTTTTTTATTTTTTTTTCTATTATGATTACGAATGCACTTCATGGAATGGTGGTGGAAGAGTATTAGTGGCTGCACTTGTTATTTAGGATGCCGTCTATGTGGACTCCCTGGAGAAGGATTCAGAGCCTACTTCCCCAAAAAAAAAGTAATTTTTTTTTTCAGAGATGACTTGCTTCGTGCAGCCATAATGAGTATATTATTAGTGTGTTTTAAATGTCATAATCAATAAGTATGTTATTGATGCTTTTAGCTATTATCAGATTTCCTTAATAAATGGCATCATGAATTGTGTAATGTCTCTTTTGGACCATTAATGATAAATTTTCTCATGCTGAATTGTTAATCAAAACCAGCTGAACTTGATGATTTTGTTTCTGAAATAAATGTACATGCATGGAATTTGTGTTGTAGAAAACAGTGTTACCTTGATTTGGTTATTAATGCAGTTCAACGCTCGGTCAGAGTCGGTAAGCGAGAAAGCTTCTTTTCGCCGTCTTGTTCCAAACAATCGGTGCCTTGTGGCTGTAGAAGGGTGTGTATCACATTCAGTTCAGTGATTAAAAACAATTATTTTCATTTATTAAGCGCACTTTTGTTCTGCTTTATAGATGTTTTAGTTAAATTTGTAAGTGTTAGTTTGCATATGGTCTTTTGACTATTCAATTATTAACTACATTGCATACTACATGAGCTTGTTTCCCCTTTTTTGTTATTGGCCATGCTACAGAGATGTTTCTCTTAGTACGTTATAGTTAACCACATCTTTAACATTATGGCGGAGTCATTGTAGCTCAGCTAAGGCAGGCTGACTTTGTAGAGGTTGTTGTTTTTGGAAACCACAGTATGGTCTGTTTGTCTCTGTCATGCTTACATGCACGAGGAAACTGTATGACCTGTTTTTTCATCCGAATCCCCTCTCTCTCTCTCTCTCTCAAAGGAGCTTCATTAAAAGAGAGGGAGTAAAACAAGAGCAGTGGGTATGATGAGAGGAGTATCACCAATCACTGATTAACTATAACAGCCAGTGTAGACAACAACATGAATTCTGACACTCATTCTGTGATCAGGCCAGACGAGAATGGCAAAGGAATTCATGTAGCTGACACCAACATAGTTTTGACAGGGTTTGATGACGACGACGACTATTGTCATGGCATATCTAGGTGGTGCAGTTAATCTTACGTGGTCATCTATTGTGTAACATTTTGGGTCATCAGCAAAGCTTATGCATACTATTTGTTGTAGGCTTTGTGGTTTCTACTTCTGTTCGTATTCCCACTGTTGAAGTTTTCTGTCGCCTATGGTTTAGGTATTGGCCGAGTCCGAGTTGGCTTGGACTCGGCACCTACGGAGTCAAGTCACCCTATGAGTAATCTCCTCGATCAAGTCCTATTAGATGAGGCCTAAATGCTTTTCCCCCTTGTTTTTCTATTTGGGAGAAGCTTTGAGAAGTTTTATATGTTCTTTGATGTGGTAAATTAAAATATTGCTTTGCAGATTCTATGAGTGGAAAAAGGATGGGACAAAAAGCAGCCATACTACATTCATTTCAATGATCAACGACCGCTTGTGCTTGCTGCACTTTATGACTACTGGGAAAATTCAGAAGGTAAAAGGCTTTGTTGTCTCTAGAGCTAATTCTCCTGTAATATTCTCTACATTATATTAGTATTATTATTATTATTATTTTTGCTCTGTACATTATATTAGTATTTATTAAATGCATGGCCCTTTTAGGTTCTTAACTCATGGTTTTTTCATTTGCTTTCCTACAGGCGAAGTTTTCTGTACATTCACTATTTTGACGACATGCTGCTCATCAGCTTTGCAATGGCTTCATGGTAATTATGTTGCCCTGTGTCCCTAAGATCAAATGGTCTTTTTTTTCTCCCTTCCATAATTCAGGATAAGATATTCCATATTGTGTGGTTCTTCATGTTACCTAAAGCAATTTGATGACAGATGCAGTTAATAATTCTGGTGCACTTCTGTTATATAAAAATAAATAAATAATCCTGGTGCAATTACTGTATGCTGGAGAATGATCACCTTCTCTGCATTTGGGCCGACACTTTGTGTCATCTGTTTTTCCTTTGGGATTGATTCATACGTACCTTCCTGCTAAAACCATGAATGAATATCTCAATAGCAGTGTCTGTTGCGTTGAAGTCATACACTCTTTCATTACTTGCTTGTGTTCAACTACTCCAATATTTGGTCATTTCAAAGGTTTGAAGATTGAACCGCCAGGTGGATACTCCAAAAACGTATCTAACTAAAACACTGTAATCAATGAACTTCAAATTGTTTAAAAATTAAACCTAAGAGAGAATTTTGCTGAGGACGAGGAAAATCAGAGCATAAAATTTGCTTATGATTTTTTTTTTTTTGATCGGTAACAATAACTTATATTAAAAGAGAAAATAATACAAGTAAAGATTACAAGAGAAAAAGAAAAGGAGAAAGAAACACAGAAGTATAAGGGTAATGTACCCCCTCACACCACAACTACATAATAAAACCCTCCCAAGGGGAAACTCTCTCAACACCTTGCTTGGCTAAAGCATCCGCCATCATGTTTGATGACATACTCTTATGCTGAAAGCTAACATTAATGGCGGTGAATAAAATCCGGATTTCATTGAAGAGGAACTGAAACTTCCATGGATAAGTCTTCCGATTCGAAACCCAACTCACTGCATTAGAAAAATCACTCTCCACAATAAGATCGCCATGGTAGTACCTCGAAAAACATCGAAGAGATTCTAGAATAGCTAAAACTTCAGCTTCATTAGAGTCACAAACCCCCACATATTTAGAGAACATAAATAAAACGTCCCCATTGCAATTTCGAAGCACCCCTCCAACACCAGCTGGTCCAGGCTTCCCTCTGGCGGCCCCATCAACATGGAATTTAAACAAACCAATAGGAGGAGGAGACCAAAGAATAGATTTTCTTACTTTGACTGGGCCACACCCCATACATGATTCCCAATTACTAAGTATGCCGTGAAGAGAAAAATTAGAGAATTCCTTTCTACCCAAAGCCTACTTCGCGATCGTTAAAGTAATCTTAGAAATCAACTCCGCAGAAGTTGAGGAGGATCCCCTAAAAATTCTATCATTTCTTTCATTCCAAATGGACCACAAAATAGCAAATAGAGTTATCCTCCAAAGAATACGACCACAACCAACAAAACAACCTCCCAACCAAGACTCTTCCACATTAGCAATCTTCTCAGGACAGCACCAATCAACACCGCACCTACCAATAAAATGGCCCCGAACACTGGAAGTAAACTCACAATGAAGAAGAAGATAGTTCACCGACTCCAACTCCTTATGACACATCACACAAGTGTCATTGATGGTGGGTGATGTCAGTCCTCTTCTCCTCAAGTTATCCGCCGTTGAGATCTTAGCTGCTACTGCTAACCAACAAAAAGCCTCCACTCGGGGAGGAACCAAACCCGTCCAAACAAGGGAAGAAGGAGCTCTAGGGTGATGGTTCCCCTCCAAAGCCGAGTAGAAGGCTTTCACGGAGAATTCTCTTGATATGGATGGCTTCCAAATCCTAAAATCCTTAGAAACCCTTCACAAAAAAACATTAGAGAGAAGACTCAATAACTCCTCAAAAGCAAATTGGATTTGCTTATGATTTTCATCATGCATTTAAATTTAAATGATGTAAGATACTTTTTTTCTTCATTTAAAACTATAGCTTCTTGTTACGTTTGGAACACTCATTTTGCAAGAGAACTTCATATTAATGCTGCCTGTTCTCCTTTCTTAGCTTTTCTTTTTTGGGCATCCGTTTTATTGAACAGTGTGTTCCATCCAATATCTTTCTAGTGTTCACATTATGCCTCAAGCATGTAAAATTGGCAGTGTCTAGTCATTCTATCATTGCCCTGTTTTGTGTTCCAGATAGAATGCCTGTTATCTTGGGGAATAAGAGTGCTATGGATGCATGGCTGAATGGTTGCCCTTCATTCAAGGTCGAAAGTGTTCTTAAATCATATGAAGATCCGGATCTGGTAAAGTCCTTGTGATATTATCTATACATCATCTTCTCGCTCTTGGCTTGCAGACAGGAATCATGGTCTTGGCTTGTATGTTTGCTTGAGTAGAATGCAATTAGCCGATCCGCATTGATAGGATGAGGCATTGGGATGTTGATGATCTTTATTATTTGTCTTCAATCAAATCACGTTCATATGATTTTCTTTCTTATTGCCCTTTTCCTTTCTACAATTCTTTTCTTCAAGCTTCTTTAGCTTTAGGGTTGTAAAGAGCCCATATGGATCTCGATCCAGATCTGTTTATTGTTGCAGGATCCCTATTTGCATGTGGATCTGATGGTGATAGCCCAGGCTTAGTCTGTTCACTGAATAGGTGCTAAAATATGGGAGCACCTTTTATAAATTCAAACTAAGATATGGATTTGTATTCTGGCCCAAATCATTTGATGGCATCAATTGAGTAGTTTTGAATTTTGTTAATTTTATCAGTTCCAATTTCATGGTGTGTGATAAGCATACCCCGTGACCCTCAATTTGGCCAATAGTATCGGCATGCTCCTTCCCCCTGGTCCACTTTAGAGAGGAAGGAATATGAGGATAGGAAAGGAAAGATGAGAGGAGATTTGAGAGTATAGATGTGACAAGCAAGTAGTGGAGAAGAAGGGACAAGCAAGACTCAGATACTAAACTAAAAAGAGATATTTTTGAATTGTGATACAGTCCATCTGCCCCTAAACTTTATTTAAAATCCAGCTCCAATTGTGATGTACACATACAGCTCCAGACACCATTCAGGCCTATTGTCAGGCCTATTTGACCCATGTGTCTGCTTAATTCTCTCTTCAAACATTACTCTTCTCACGTCTTGAACTGTTGCATAATGATTATGACTGCATGTTTCATTTCATGTCTGCAGGTATGGTACCCTGTGACACCTGAAATGGGTAAGCCATCTTTCAATGGGCCTGAATGCATAAAAGAGGTATGATTTAACATCCCATAATAACCTTTTCTCTCCCTTCTGTTGGGTCTTTTGTGCCTGGCTATTTAGAATCTTACATGATGTTTAACAGATACAACTGAAGCCAGTGGAGAAAAACCCAATCTCAAAGTTCTTCTTTAAGACTTCTGAAATAAAATGCGAGTCATTCCCTGGAGTCAAAAGTTCATCTGAAGAGGCCACCCAAACAAATCAGTTGGAAGACGTGAAGGAGGAACCCACAACTCATGAAACCAAGGAAGCAGTGCTTGATTTCGGAGGCCATGGGACCGATGATAAATTAGAGGTTCAGAGCCTGCTTAAGGAAGGAGCTGAAAAATGTGGAACCAAACGTAACTACAAACAGTTTGCAGTGGACTCTGAGTTTCCTGATACCATCAAGATGCCATCGCTAGAGAAGAAAGAAAACCCCAAAAGTACAGAGGAAAGACAGCAAACGCTTCTTTCCTACTTCCGAAGAAGATAAAACTCAAATGTATCAACATCCACCCCTCTTTTTTTTGTATGAATATGATACATGTTTAGTAGCGAATTTCATCCAAGGATGGTACTCAGGTGAAGGGGGTGAAAATCATGAAATGCAAAGAAAAATGCTTTGTCTGTATCACTGACAGTGAGTAGAGAATCTTTTAAAACCTGCCTTTCATTGCGTTCCAGGCTATAAGCTCTTTTGGGAATTTAATTTTAGACTTGAATCTCAGACTTCCATGTAGATAAATAGGAATTTTGGTCATAGCTTTTGACAATACATTGATTTTTAGCTCTGTTTGTGTGGAATGGAATTGAATACACAAGGTAGTTAAAAATGATGATGAAAGGTGAATTTCTAAAAACAAGCATCAAATAGTATCTTCTTTTGATTTTATTTTTCTAAAAGAAAATAGTATTTGTTGTTCATTTATGGAAATTTTTTTTTTAATCTTCATTTTAACCACCCTATTATTCAATTCTTATGTAATCTAATGTAGCAAACATACCCAATGAATTGCTGCTGATTGAGTATTATCATAGTATTAGAGCCATGGCCATCAGTGATTTTTTGGTCTATTCTTTCAAATGCTCGTGGAAGAAATCTTCTATGACCATTGCCCATGACAGTTTCTCCTATTTTCCAAAATATGGACGTTGACAAAATTTGTGGGGTCTACACAAGGACTTCCAATGGAACAGTAAACATTAGTCTGCATAAAATCACTAAATATAAATCCAAGAAACATTAGAGTTCATATATAAACTATTAAGTTCCAAAAGTTTATCCTAAAGACAGACTTCTGCAACAAGTGGATGCTTCTCAAAAATCTCAAAAATCAAAATATAAAAACAACTAGAACATGGGACTTTCCTGTTAAATCACAGTACTTTGGAGCTTCCTACCTTCCCAATTGCAACTTAGTATACTGTGCAGAAGAAGAAAGAAGCAGTAAATTACACATTTGCAGCTAGCTTGAAGAGTATGTAAGGGGCACTCTTTTTCAACTTTCGTCACATGGGAAGAATATGTAACTAGTCTCAGCAAAAAAAACGTAATGAACTTGTTTTGCTTCAAAACTTACAATGGTTGACTAATATAAACATTTACCAATTTCATATGCGATTAACTAAGAAATGTCAACTCTTCCAGCAGGAGTGAAATTTGATCAAAGCGAACACAAGAGCTAGACATTCATTTTTAGCTGCTCATATCTTAAAATAGTGGAATGCATTGATAAGCATATAATTTAGAGCCCAAAAGGATCAATAAATAAAAACATCTACTAAATTTATATATAAACAATTTCACGGCAAACTCAACTCCTATTGGAGTAAAATTTGGTCCTTTAAAAAAGTTGACCTAATGAGGAGTCCCCCAACATTTTTTTTTAATGAACACAAGGAGGATTAACAAAATACAATATGTTCACAAATTTTACATTTATTATTATTTTTTTTACTATTGGAGGGTTACCATTCTTTTTGAATTGGACTAATCCATCTAGGCCCAAAGAGAAGTCGGGCCCAAAAGGAACCGTAGTCCTAACTACTCGGCCAACCCCTTCGGGTCTACAAATTTCACATTTAATCAATAAAATTAGGATCAATGAGATCCCAATTTCAATTTCACATATTCCTTTCATTTCTTGTCCGACACTCACTGGCCCTGTTAAGTGTCTGTCACTCATCACATGACACTCCATTCCTTGCATTAATTTTTTTTTCCCGCGCTTCTCTAAGTGGCAGATAGTTAATCTTTTCTCCATTTTCAGACCATTGGATCCCGATATCTAAAATTCTAAATTCTGTGGGCCCCTTATTCTCAGCCCTGAACCATTCAATTGCTCTAAAAGGCCTCAAACGCCTACGCCTGGCCAGTCAAATATGGTAACATGATTAATGATGGATGATGAGAAAATAGCAAAAAACTATAGACCATTAATTTGCCACATAATTAAAGAAGGCATTTTCAATGGACGGTACGTGTTTCTCAGTTTTTTGGTTTATGTGGGCTCCCAAATCATGATCCATACCATACCATACATCATCTTAAGAAGACCAACGACGGCCAGGCGGTAAACTTTCAGCCGTTGATCCATTGTAAATCTTGGGATACATAAAAAAGAAATTTTAAATTAAAATATTTATTTATTATTTATGTGAGGCCATTTGGAAGATTCGAGCTGTTCAAGCTCTTTAGAGAGATCAAAAAAGTTATGGGATGAAAGATCAGCCCTTGATTTTTTTATTATAGATTATTAGAAATTTGCTAAAAAAAAATAAAAAAAAAAAAAAAAAAAAAGGTTACTACCATTGGACCCAACGTACCCAACGTAATAATGTAGATAGATGATGATAGGATTCCTCTCTGTGGAACTCCCTTGAAAAATTCTCCTTGGATTTTTAAACTAGTGTCTCCTGCTGATCAAAGGAATTCTCGAAACAACAGAGGATTTCTCCCTCTCCCAAACGTGGCCTGAAAATTATAATTACAGTGGTGCTGTCCCAACCCGGAACTACTTTTCGTCTCCCGAAAACCAATCCCTGAACAGGACAGGACAGGACGCCTACAGAGCTCGAGGCTAGAGCTCATATCAGAGAAGCTTTCTTCTTCTCCAACCAAAAGAAATGGCGTCGGTTGCCGCTTCGATTTCTTCCATTTCTCGTTCGAGTACGGCCATCATCGCCGCTACAGTAAACAAAAGGTGTTACTGGTATTACTATTTCTCCACCCACTTTCTTTTCATACCCATTTCCAATTTCTATTAGCAACTCTTATTCTAGTACTGAAAAGGTTTTGAGTCCTGACGGCGCTTCTAGCCGAACCCAGTTATTGAATTTTGATGAGAAAGATCTATGTAAATCAAAGAATCTGAAGCTTGATGATGCATTGAGTCGGTTCGATCGTATGCTTCTCATGAAACCCTTGCCCCCAGTTGATGTTTTCAATCATCTGTTGCGGGGTGTAGCCAGAATCAACCATCATTCCACTGTACTTGCTCTCTACTTGAGGTTGAGGATGAATTCGACTGGGATTGTTCACGTATCTAGTCTGAACATTCTGCTCAACTGTTACTGCCGATTGAAGAGGGTCGATCTGGGGTTCGCCATTTTAGGAGATTTCTTTAAAAGGGGCATCAAACCTGATGTGGTTACTTATGCTACCATCATAGATGGGCTCTGCAAGAGTGGGAAGGTGGATGCTGCTCTTGAGATGCTCAAGGCGATGGAGAAGGGAACATGTAGACCGAACACTGTTGTATATAGCGCCATCATACATGGGCTTTGCAAAAAATGGTTGGTGAAAGAGGCCATGCACCTCTTTACAGAAATGGTGGAGAAGGGGTATGGACCTGACATAGTTACATACACTACCATCATCAACGGGCTTTGCAAAAAAGGGTTGGTGAAAGAGGCCATGCACCTCTGTACAGAAATGGTGGAGAAGGGGTATGGACCTAACATAGTTACATACAGTACCATCATCAACGGGCTTTGCAAAAAAGGGTTGGTGAAAGAGGCCATGCACCTCTTTACAGAAATGGTGGAGAAGGGGTATGGACCTAACATAGTTACATACACTACCATCATCAACGGGCTTTGCAAGATCGGAAATGTTAATCCTGCGCTCGATTTGTTTAGGAAGATGGAGAGGGAAAAATTTAGGCCTGATACTCGTGCCTACAACACTATCATTGATGGTCTGTGCAGAGAAGGGCTTTTGGATGAAGCCCTAGCCCTCTTTTCAGAAATGGCTGGTAATAGTATTTCACCGAATGTTGTCACTTATAGCTCTTTAATTCAGGGTTTTAGCTGGATGGGTCGGTGGGAAGAAAGCACAATATTATTCAATGAGATGATTAGTAGTGGTATATCTCCGGATGCTGTTACAATCAACATCATAATGGATACACTTTGTAAAGAGGGGATGGTGGGAAAAGCACACGAATTATTTGACCTGATGATTCAAAGAGGCGTGGAGCTTAATGCAATTCCCTATACTATATTGATGGATGATTATTCTTTGCAAGGGAAAATGGATGATGCAATGAAAGTCTTTAAGTCTATGGTGGCTAATGGCATTGAGCACGATGTGCGCACCTACAATGTCTTGATTAATGGGTTTTGTAAAAGTAAGAGAATAAATGAAGCCATGAGGCTCTTCCAAGAGATGCGTGGTAAGGGATTGGTACCTAATATTATTATGTACAACACTTTTTTGGGTCGTTTGCTTGATGCAGGCAGTGTTCAGGCAGCACTAACTCTCGTAAATGAGATGAAAGTTTCTGGCCCAAGTCCCAACCGAATTACATACATTACATTGTTGGATGGACTTTGCAAAAGAAATTACAGATCTCAAGCTATGGTTAATTCTAATTTCCAACAATGTATCAAAACTTTTAATATCCTCATTGATGGTTTATGCAAAGATGGGAAAATTGAAATGGCAAAAAAGCTATTTGATGGCATCTCTGACAATGGTTTGGTGCCGGATGTGATTACATATACCATAATGATCAATGCCTTCAGCAAAGAAGGTTTGATGGAGGAGGCTAATGAGTTATTTTGTCAAATGGAGGAAAATGGTCGCTTGCCTGACACTTTCACATTCAATGCAATTCTTCGTGGTTTTTGTGAGATTAATGAGATGCAAAAGGCATTGGAAATTCTCCATATAATGGCTAAGAGAGATATTTTGCCAGATGCAGACACCATGTCTATTGTAGACGACTTTCTTTCAAAGGACGAGCAATATAAAAAATATATTGATTGTATTCCTACTTTTGTTAGAAAAGTCTAAAAGTGATCTAATGCAAGTTGTGAGGTCGGTGCCTTCTCTTCATGCTTCAGATATGTCATGTTATGATCTTTGCGGGGAATAACACGCTATTGGGGACATCATGCTATAAAAGTTAACTTTTCCTCCTGAAACGATTGTTTCGTTTTAAGTATGTTGTATAAAAAAAAAGTCCAATAGAAATGATACCTTTTTTCTCTTTATGCCTCAAACAAGTAATATCTTATCATCTGTTGACCGTGGCACTGCTTCCTACCCTTTTGCAATGTTTTTGATATACTTAATACATGGAATTAATGTTGATCCTTTCTTTTACTATTTTTCTCCCATAGAATCTCGCTGATTTGTGTTTAAATATAAAAATGGTTGTGCTATTTAGTTTAATGGAATCTTCTCTGTAAAACTCAGAACCTTTGGAGACCACACCTTGTGTTTGAAACCGCCCCAAATTTGTCCAGTGTGCCCTTGTGTGGGTTTAGTGGGTGCCACCTGAGGGAATAGTCCTGTTGAGTCAAAGACCCCAAGGATACCCACATCTTAAAAAAAAAAAAAAAAAAAAACCTCGGAACCTTTAGAGAAGGAAAAAAATAGGTGGAGCGCTTTAGTTGGGTGCTTGGTAGCATACCTTTTTATTTTTTTTTATTTTTTATTTTTTATTTTTTTATAACATTGGTAACATACATGCTCATGAGGTCATAGAAATGAGAAGTGGAGAAAAGAAATTAAATTGGTGGGTAAGGGACAAAGATTTGCTCCTTAAATTCTTTATATGCAAATGTTAAAATAAAATCACAGTACCCTCTTGCTAATGTGAAACTTGAGTGAATCAATAGAAATCAAATAGCACTAAAGATCACTAAGTGCTTGAATTAGGCCTAACATCCCACAAGGGGCTGCCAACCTCCAACTTGCACATAGTTATGTGAGCACAAGTCTAGTGTTCGCCGGCAACTCTCATTCTCTTTGATTTTCCTTTCTTTTTTAGTTAGCCTTGTTTTTTCTATGACCATCTATTGGAACAGATTAGAGTTTTATTGTTTAAAAACCTCACACCTCAAATACACGCGCGCGCGTGCGCGCACACACTTTTTAAAACAACATTGTTGTCATATTTATTTTGAATGAGTTTGTCTTTTTATATAAGAGACCTTGGGCTAATTGATGTGTCGAGATATGACGGTTCAGTTGTTTCTTCTACTCTATGCAAGTGTGCGATAATATCCGCACTGGTCCTTTGTACTTTTGGTGTGATCTTGACCATTCAAAATTCTGATTTTTTATTTATTTTTAGTCGAGCAAATCAGTCCCTTAATCTGGAGTTGCAGCCCTGATTCTCGAGCTGGAACCTTAACAGATGCTTATTGTTGAAATTGATTCCTCTCAAGACAAAGGTCTGTGGAAGTTCAGTTATATTCTCAATTAGAATAGATCCCTTCTTTTCCCTGTCCAAATGATGTTCCGTCGTGATGTTACGAATTTATTGGCAACCCTTTTGTTGGTCTTTTGATTGAGTTTTGGTTTTTATTGTATTTGGTATTTCTGGTGTATGCCTTTTGTACTGCATATTTGTACTGTTTCTATTTGATTAAGTTTCTTGGACCAAAAAAAAAAAAAAAAAAAAGAAACATGTAGGTAGACTTGATTTGGCAAGGCAAGTTTTGTGTAGTAGACTTCCAGCATATGTAGCATCTATAGAAACATATGCATTGATTTAGAATTGAGGACTAAATGATCTTTTAAAAAAATATTGACAAGTGGTCATGCAATGGAGCAGGCTTTAGATACTTCACTTCTAGGTAGCTCCCCTGTTTCTCAGCCTTTTCTCTAGACAAATCAGACATGAGCCACCGATTTGACATTTTTTTCACATTCATATTGACTGCTTCATAGGACCTTACAAGATCCCTTCGATGAAGATTCCTACGAAAGTAGGAAATTGTGCATGGGGGATCCTGTTTGAATCTGATGCATATCATGGACCGAGTGATGCTAGCCTATTTTCCAGTTCGTTACCTGTTCTGCCATATGAGAAGTGTATGGCTTTCTTTTCAAATGGTTCCTTGTAGCCATTACTTCATTTTCTTGTCAATTTGTATAAGAGTGACATGCTAACTCACTCTGAACATGGTGCAGTGAATTTCAATGATTCACGATTTTGCATAGTTCTGGTTTGGAAGTTGTTTTGTAAGATGGAGAAACTGGTACAGTTTTGATAGTTTTGTCCTTCTTAAAATAAATCCCCTTAATTATAATAATAGCTTTGATTTGAGTATATGTAGCGCTTGTTTTTTAATTAGATTTTCAAGCATTAATGAATTCTTCAACTACTTGCTCTTCTGCTGAATTACGTCCGACTGAATTACTATTGGATTATGAATTGTATTATAGGGTGATAATAGATAATCCTATGCAGGTTTTCCTAACACCAACACATCTATCCATCTCGTCATGAAACATGCCGGTGGTCTCTATCCTCTTAATCATAAGTTCTATTAGAGAATCTTTGGTAATTCGATCTCATCTCATCTTTTTAAGTTTGATGGATGATCTTGCATGACAGTGAGTTCTTAGTGATGATATGATTTTGATTTTTTTTTTATATTCAGGTATCTAAGCTATCATAGAGGTTTTTTCTTTTTCCAAAACTTAAACCCTATCATCATTGAAATAGAACAATAGTCATACATATATTTTGCTACAAATTTAGCTTCATTTCTATACAATAACAAACATAGCCTTATCTTCTGGGTGAGTACAATGCCATGGTCATTGATCTTCTTGGTGAGTACAATGCCATGATCATTTGTATACAAATTTTGCTTCATTTGAAGTTTCGGAGTGGAGGGTGAGTACAATGCCATGGTCATTGATTTTCTAGGTCCAAGCTTAGAAGATTTGTTTAACTACTGCAATAGGAAGGTTACAGTTAAACAGTGATGTTACTCATGGACTTTCTTTTTCCCATATAAGAGCACCATTTATAAAGAAACACTCTTGGTATAGATTAATGTCTACTTAATGGATTTTTATTGGCTCAATGATTTTGGTAATCTTTTAATATGTTAGATCAATGAAGTTGAATAAGTTGGTTGTCGTGGGATTTGTATGTATTGCATGTCTTTAATCCATATTTGGATAAGAATCTGACATTTTATTTTGTTTATTTTTCCTATTTTAGTTTATGTTTGTTAAATTCTTACGTGTTAGACCAAGGCCTCTTCAATCGTCACACTCCAAACCCTTCAAGAGTGGGATAAGACCTATAAGCATTCATTCGTGGATCTCATTGAACCATGTTGTTCACTAATTTCCAACTTTTTATTCAGTATGTTTTTTTTTTTCTTTTTTCTTTTTGGTCTTTTGTAAAATTAATTGTGAGATACAGTGCTATTAAAGAATCATTTCAAAGAAAAAATATTTCATATTTTATCATTGAGAAAGTTTTTTTTTAGTCTTTTTTGGCACTATTTCGTCCACCCCAGTTAATAAACTAAGCCAAGGTGGAAAAGAAAAAGATTTTAACTATGCACTATTTACTCCATTATGTGGTTTATGGTGTACATACTGCCTTTTAACTCTGAATACTTAAATGCCATGTGCTTTTCCAATAATAAACCTTGAACCAAGACGGGATAAAAATAAAAAAGAAAACGAATAGTGTATTTTATAATGGATCTGCTATTAGTAATCTTTAAATCCGTGAGTTTTCCTATGCCATTGAGAGTAAAATAAAAAAAAAAAGAAAAAGAAAAAGAATCAAGTGTATTTTATAATGGATCTGTTGTTAGTAATCTTTTAATCCGTGAGTTTTCTTGTGCCATTGAGAGCAGTAGTGCTAGGTTGAGTGTACTTACTACCTTTTGGTGTTTAATACTTACAATTTTGTGGGCACTTTAAATACTTTGCCATCAGCTTAAAAATCAGTTTAAAAGTCGCGACAAAAAGCATTAGCTAGCTTGCCACTTTTGTTATTGTTGGTGGTGGTCAATTGGTGGTTGTATTATAATTCAAATACCAAATTGACTACACACGAAAGAATTGACCTTCTCTTTTTTTTTTTTTTTTTTTTAGTTGAAACAATGCTGATTGTGCAAATAGTTTTTATTTATTTATTTATCTTTATTTATCTTTTTTGGTGGAAATAAGATACTTGAGTGGTATTTGTATTTGAAATTTGAGAGTTAAGAACATCAGAGGGCTTTGGTAGGTTTCCAAGAGATATGAGATGGTTTTATTTGTACGGATGTAACCCTTTGTTATTATTTTTTAAATATTAACCCTTTAATCTATTGTACACTAACATTAAATATTTGTAATTTGATGTTCCTTTAGTTGTATATTATTGATTATGGCCTTTGAAAAAGGTATAGGGACCTCCAAAACTCATAAGCACATCCCATACATACAGGTACTTCGTTTGCATTATTGCTTTATGTTTAGTTTTTTCTTTTTCTATTTTAAAAAAAAAAGTAGCAACTGACAAAATATCATAAATAAGAAAGTGAAATGTACAAACTTAAACTCAGTTTATGTCCAAACTGTTTTTTCTCTCTTTTTAATGAAAGTTACAATTAAAAAACTTTAAATATTCATTTCTCTTTTGCTTCATGTGTTTGTATTTTATTTAGTTAGAATAATTGAGTTTTCAATTTGACATAATAGTTGTATTGATCTTGATTTATACCCCTGTTGGAAGAATAATCACAAGTTGGATAATGTGATAACTACTACTAAATATTGGTTCTCTTCTGATATTAGTGATTGCTAAAGATAATTCCATTAATGCAATTTAGTGGTAGGTCTTATAGATTGCTATCGTAAAATTGTTGTTGTTCTGTATAATTTTTAGTTTCTTAATATACAACTTTTGTAAATTTTTTTTATTATAAAAGGGCATTTCAAGGGCATGAATATATTTATTTATTATTGCTCTTACTCATGAGGTTTAAATTGAAAAACTTTTATCATTTTCTAACACATTTATTTCTTTTATCATTGCAAGCTTCTTCTTCTTCTTCTTCTTTTCATGTATTTCAATGAAGCATCAGGCCTTTTCCTTAAAGGGAAAACAAGAATCTCATAGAAACTGCTTGTTATGCTAGCGTTACTACTAACCTCAGAGTCAGTGAATGAAGTGATCGTTTTTAGTGTAGACAACTAAAATAAGTATTTGATGCCGAGTTGCAATAAATTTAGTTTGTCTTTGTTCGTTTCGGCTTTTTCTTACTTTGATCAGCATTCCCATCCTCTATACAGAACAGAGCAGAAGAGTTGATCTAGAATACCTGAGTTACATTCTTATGTATTTCTTGAGAGGAAGGTCCAATTCTTTTGGCAGATTTGTATTTGTAGTTTTTTGTTTTTTGGTATTTTTTTTTCCTATGGATATCTCTATTTGTGAGCTTCCTTTTAACTGAACTTCTATGATTACTTTGTATTATCCTCTTATTACAGGGTCTAAAATATAGCACTTTGTATCAAGGAAAAGAAGATGCCGACTCTTTGGAGAGGTATTGCCTCTTTTTACCTAATAGTGGTTCGTCTTATAAAATAAAACAAAGCACATGTTAAATACTAATATTGATCAACAGGTGCTTTGCAAATCTTACCCATCAAAGTTCATATCATAGTTCCACCATTGTTGATCATTGTCGCTTGAGGATGAGCCGGATTACTTCATTATTCTTGAAGGTCGGTGTGAGATGTTATTCTTCTTTGTAAGTTAAGACTAAAACTACCATCTCAATTTTGTTATTCCGATGTCATTAGGTAGGATATAATTAATTTGTTTTCCTTAATAGAATCTGATTTTGTAGTGAACATATAATGTTCATGCTAATTGGTTAGAACAGTAAGCTAATCTGGTTCTTAGTTTTATTTTTTATTTTTTCTAAAACTGCAGTTTATCAATTTGACTATGCTTTCGACTGGACTCCAATTTTAGCAGGTTAAGTCTACCAGGAAACTGATAAGTCGACTTGACAGGTTTAAAAAAAGTAAATTTAAATTTCTTTATACACATTCATGATAAAAAATCTAGAAATATGTGATTTATATCCTCAAAAAGTTATATAAATTCCATATTGATTGTCTTTTGAGATCTCATTTTTCTCACTATATCATTGTTTTATTGTTTTCAAATGTATGGGAAAAAAGTAGTGTCAGCTGTATTTGGACATTGCATGGGCCTTACAATTTTCAATCACTCATATTCTTTTGAAATTTTCTTTTTAAATGTATTGAAGCTTCTACTGAATTTTTTAAGAACTTTATGTTTTTAAGATTATCTTAGTGAAACTGTGTGTTCCGTGCACGTGCAGGGCTCAACTAGTCTCTACCAATATAAGTAGAGTGAACTTCCATTGTCGGACTATCAAATGGGACAACAAAAACAAGGCTATGAAACACTAAAGTAATGCACATACTGTTTGCCTAGTGATAACAAATGATGGGCCATCAAATGAGAGGTTCTCTCTTAAGGTAATCCGAAGAATGGGTTAATGCTTCCAAAGGGACGATGGAATAAGGGACCAGCTGAAGAGGGGCCATTAAATAAGGGACAGTGTTAATCCTTCTATATGGATAACTAATTAGAAGATGAAAGCATTGTGAGATCTTGCATCTCCCCTTACATTATTTTTAAACCTTGTGAGATGCCCTTTACTAACTTCAACTTGGGGATCCATCATTAGTTGTCCTCTATTGTATTGCCTTTTCTCCCATTTTACAAATGTATAGTGTCCAACTTTTTTTTTTTTTTTTTTTGGGTTCCACTGCTACATATTTCCATTGGGAATATGATATGTTTTTCTCTTTTCCTATTTTATACACATGGATATCTGAAAAAGTAGATATGATTAGTGTAAGACTCCCTCTAAAGATGGGTTTTCCTTCTCTAATTAGCTAGGTTCCTATCATGTTTGTCTACCATTGGATCTCACAAAACCACCCATACCTATGATTTTTAAGAACTTCACTTCTCACCAATCGAATATCAATAAACGCAACTTCTTGTTGTGAGTTCTCCTGGAGTCTTGAGTTGTGAGAAAGGGAATTGATTATGAGATAGAAAGAGCGCAAATAGGGAATTGATTAGGAGAAAGCATGAGCTAAAATCAGGAATTCATTATGAGACAGCAAGTGCTAAAATCGGTTTTGCATGATAAATTCTCGGAATAGGCGAACCCCAACAAAACTATCTGGCAACTTCGAGGAGATACACATTTTCCTTTAGCTAGTTCATTGGTTGTAGAGTATATGGATAAATTTTTTGAGAGACAGTCCCCTCTGACAAGTTGGTTTAAGCTTCTGAGTTATATCTTCACTTCCTTTTTTTTTTTTTTTTTTTTTTTTGTTGAAAATTCTACATATGCAACTCAATTAGGTCCTTGATCAGCTTACAACTTGTAGATAGAGAGCCCTTGGAAATTTTAGTTCCACTTGGGTTTTATCTTCTATCATTAATGTAGGCTTTCATCATGAGCTTAGATCGACCACTCTATGGCAAATGCTTTAGTCAAATTGGGGGTCTAGTGGATGTCTTGTCGGGTGGCTTTTATTATGTAATTGCGGAGTGGGTGGGGTGAAGGCTTTTGTTACCCAAAAAAAAAAAAAAGATGAATACAACCTTACCGGCCATATGAGCCCACACAGCGATCCAGAAACAATATAACAGTTTGCATGAACTGGGTCAATTAAGGTCATATGACCTTCAAAACAGTTTAAAGGTGTCATACAATGCCTCCAACCAACACACAGTAAAAAATGTTTTAATGCAACTCCATGTTCTCCTTGCACCATAAAGAAGACCAGGAAAAAGAAAATCAACAAGTACAAGAACAAACTATAGCACCCGGACAGGTTTTGGGTAGAAAAGAAGGTAAAGAAAATGCTTGTAATCTTCTGTCTTTCCCATATGTTACATCCACGATTTTTGTAAGGCCCTAACCTTAATGAAGGGATTATCGCTAACTGCAGTGATTAAGTTTGGTTAATCGGGTTCAGTATCTTAGCACATTAGTTTTAGTGGGGAGGTTAACACTGTTGAGGTTCGGGGTGATCCGGGCCCGTCTTAGAGTGGCAGCGGGTGTTTCACAATTTAGGCACCTGCAATTTTGGAAATTAGTGTAAATGGGTGCATTGGGCAGTTTAATTCGTGCATGACATTTCATGTGTGGGGCCCATCATGATTCGGTGGCCCATAGCCCAGCCATGATTCCATTTGCTTAAAAGCCCAGGTGCTTGTAAATTCTCCAAGCCCACTTAATAAGAGAGAGACTTTATTTGCAATTACCCTAAAACTTCCTCTACAACCCTTAAACCCCCTTTCCCTTCACCTCATTTTATCTATTCTCTTCTCTACACTCTCCCTACTCCTCCTCCTTCTCTCCATCATCAAGCTAGGGCACTCCCAAGGATTCCAAGGCTCCCCAAGCTCCATAGGCATTCCCCACCATCTCGTTCATCATTCTCTTTCCTCATCTTCACCTCTAGGTAAGCATATCCTCCCCCCAAACTCATGTAGCTTAGCTTCTTCAATACTAGGATCATGCATTCATGATATGGTGAGCTCTTTCTTCTCTTTTGGCATGTAGTAGAGTGGTCTTCAACTTGGTTTGAGGCGGGGATGTGTGAAGGGCAAGGAATGAAGAAACCCTAGGCACCAAGCAAGGGGTTTTTGCACAACTAAGCTAAGGCAAGTAAATGAACATGAATAACATTATGTGCATGCTCTATTGGTTGATTCCATTGCTATACACAATTTACACATGTTAGATACCCCTTTTAAGTCTCAAGATAGATCGGAATGGAGAAATAGAATTCGTGTGGCCGACTCCAACATAGTTGGGACAAGGCTTTGGTGGTGATGATGATGATGAGATACCCCTTTTAAGTTCCTTTATGGTGTTTGGTTTGGTGGGCAAGGTTTATGATGCATTAATGGTGGAGCTATTAATGGGCTTGAAATGGTATTAAAATGGGTGGAATATGGACCCTTGACTACCCTCAGGAAGTGGTGGAAATCCCCTTGGGAATGGGGAAAAAATGGCCCTCAAGCACCCCAGCCCGACCCTTGCAAGGTTGTTTCTGGAGATCCACGGTCGACCATGGAGGAGTCACGATCAAGGATCAACCATGAGACCTTACTGTCGCAGAATCATTATAGATCTTGGGACAATCACCTGATAGGATTGCCCCTTCGGTGAGCTCACGGTCGACTGTGAAGCTCATCGTAGGACTCCACAGTTGACCGTGAGCCAACTGGAGCCAACTGTGGGCATACTTTTGAGAAATTCAAAAATTGGAAATTTGGACCCATTATCCCTGAAACTATAACCCTTGACCGGCTTAGCTAATGAATATGAATTGGACCTCTAGCAAGGGGTGTATGAGCTTAGCATCTCCTTGCAGGTGGTGCGGTCACGCACGTGGGACCCATATTGGGCTATAAGTGTGACATAGTGGGCCTTGGGATGTTAATGACTTTAGCAACTCCAACACCAAATGACTACAAAAGGCATCCTGGACCCCGTGTAACCACCGCATTAGACAGTATGGGCCCTACGTGTGATGAACGACCCTGGCCCTTGGTTGGTTAGTGCCCACTTCCCTTGATACACCACCCCCCACCCCCACCGCCACCGCCACCGCCACCGCCACCGCCACCACCACCACCAACACACACACAATATAATCTGGATAGACTGAGGTTCGCTTAGGACCTTCCGTATATGATATGATTGGAGCATATACCCATTTCATTCGTCATCTTATTACCATTTGTTGATATGCTCATGGGGTGGTCTCCCTTTGTGGCTATTTTAATGATGTGGTGGGGACACAATGTGAGGCTAACAGTACACCTTGTTCGGGGTATGTGTGTGTGTGTGTGTGGCTTTGGAGCCATGAAACGAGCACCACTAGGTCCATTTAGCCCTTATAGTTAGGGCACCTCCTCGTGGATAGGGCTATGCATGCATTTTTACTTACCGTCTGCAACTAGGGAGGTGGATGTACGCCACCGTACCAGCTTGTATAGGTAACCGGGTTCGCCTGGATTGCATCATTTTGACTGGGTTTGACCAGGTTGCGTCATTTTTGGCCAAGTTCGTCTGGGTTGCACCAACTTGACCAGGTTTGCATGGGTTACATTTATCGGCAACGCAATGGTTAGACAAAGTTGAGCCTTTTGTTGGTCTTTTTGATCTAATTTTGGTTTTTGGTGTGTTTGGTTTTTTGGTCTATGCCTTTTATAATGCATCTTTATACTTATTTCTCTTTAATGAAGTTTCTTGGACTGATAAAAAAAGAAACCTATAGGTAGACTTCATTTGATAATGCAAGTTTTGTGCAGTCGACTGCCTGCATGACACCAACTCTCCACCTATATAATTAGAGCGAACTTCCATTATGGGACTATCAAATGGGATAGCAAAAACGAGGCACTCGAAACACCAAAGTAATGCTCACGGTGTTCGCTTAGTGAATACAAATGACAGTCCATCAAACGAGAGGCTCTCTCTAAGGTAGTCTACAGAATGGGTTAAAGTTGCCAAAGGGACGATGGAACAAGGGACCAGTTGAAGAGGGGCCAATAATTAAGGGACCGTCTTATTCCTTCTACATGGATTACTAATTAGATGATGAAAGCATTGTGAGATCTTTCATCTGCCCTTATATTATTAATAAGCCTTGTGAGATACCCTTTACTAACTTCAAATTGGGGGTCCATCATTAGTTATCGTTTATTGTATAGCCTTTTCTTCCATTTTATGAATGTATAGTGTACAATTTATTTATTTATTTTTGTGATATTTTAATTGGATTTATGATGTTTTTCTCTTTTCCTGTTTGATATGTGTGGATATTTGAAAGGGTAGATATGATTAGTGCAAGACTTTTTTTTTTTTGAACAGTTGCTTTTATTGAAAAAGAACGAACAGTACTAGAGAGAAGTCCTGACAGCAGAAGACAAGAAAGCAGGAAAACACAAGAAAGCCAAAACCCAAAAAGCACCAAACTAAGGCCCTGCATTAGAGAAGGCCAACTCTTTCCAATGATTAGTGTAAGACTCCCTCTAAAGATGGGCTTTTCCTTCTCTAATTGGCTAGGTTCCTATCATTTTTGTCTACGATTGGGTCTTACAAAACCACCCATACCTAGGATTTTAGAAACTCCACTTCTCACCGGTCGAATATCAATGACTCAACCTCTTGTTGCGAGTTCTCCTGGAATCTTGAGTTGTGAGAAAGGGAATTGATCATATGATGGCAAGATCAAAATTCGGATATTGATTATGTGAAAGCAAGAGCTAAAATCGGTTTTGACTGATAAATTCCCAGAATAGGCTACCCAAAAAAAAAGTATATATTTTTTTTCCAGAGATGACTTGCTTCGTGCTGCTATAATGATTATATTATCAGTACGTTTTAAATGTCATGAGCAATGAGTATGTTATTAATGCTTTTAGCACTTATCAGATTTCCTTAATTGTGTAATGTCTCTTTTGGACCGTTAATGATAAATTTTCTCATGCTGAATTGTTAATCAAAACCAGCTGAACTTGATGATTTTGTTTCTGAAATAAATGTACATGCATGGAATTTGTGTTGTAGAAAACAGCGTGTTACCTTGATTTGGTTATTAATGCAGTTCAATGCTCGGTCAGAGTCAGTAAGCGAGAAAGCTTCTTTTCACCATCTTGTTCCAAACAATCGGTGCCTTGTGGCTGTAGAAGGGTGTGTATCACA
Organism: Camphora micrantha; assembly: GCA_003546025.1. Classification (NCBI taxonomy): domain Eukaryota; kingdom Viridiplantae; phylum Streptophyta; class Magnoliopsida; order Laurales; family Lauraceae; genus Camphora; species Camphora micrantha. The sequence goes on from QPKB01000006.1 coordinate 29,156,647, forward strand.
TTCAGTTCAGTGATTAAAAACAATTCTTTTCATTTATTAAGCGCACTTTTTTTCTGCTTTATAGATGTTTTAGTTAAATTTGTAAGTGTTTGTTTGCATCTACATTGCATACTACATGAACTTGTTTCCCCCTTTTTTTTTTATTGGCCATGCTACAGAGATGTTTCTCTTAATACGTTATAGTTAACCACATCTTTAACATTATGACGGAGTCATTGTAGCTCAGCTAAGGCAGGCTGACTTTGTAGAGGTTGATGTTTTTGGAAACCACAGTATGGTCTGTTTGTCTGTCATGCTTACATGCACGTGGAAACTGTGTGACCTGTTTTTTCATCCCGAATCCTCTCTCTCTCTCTCAAAGGAGCTTCATTAAAAGAGAGAGGGAGTAAAACAAGAGCTGTGGGTATGACGAGAGGAGTAGCACCGATTACCAATTAACTGTAACAGTCAGTGTAGACTACAACATGAATTCTGACACTATTCTGTGATCAGGCCAGACAGGAATGGCAAAGGAATTCATTTCGCTGACACCAACATAGTTTTGACTGGGGTTTGATGATGATGATGACTATTGTCATAGCATATCTAGGTGGTGCAGTTAATCTTACATGGTCATCTATTGTGTAACATTTTGGATCATCAGCATTCAGCAAAGCTTATGCAAACTATTTGTGGTAGGCTTTGTGGATTCTACTTCTGTTCTTATTCCCGCTGTTGAAGTTTTCTGTCGCCCATGGTTTAGGAATCCGGACTCGGCACCTACGGAGTGAAGTCACCCTATGAGAAATCTCATCGATCGAGTCCTATTAGATGAGGCCTAGATACTTTTCCCCCTTGTTTTTCTATTTGGGAGAAGCTTTGAGAAGTTTTATATGTTCTTTGATGTGGTAAATTAAAATATTGCTTTGCAGATTCTATGAGTGGAAAAAGGATGGGACAAAAAAGCAGCCGTACTACATTCATTTCAATGATCAACGACCGCTTGTGTTTGCTGCACTTTATGACTACTGGGAAAATTTAGAAGGTAAAAGGCTATGTCGTCTCTAGAGCTAATTCTTCTGTAATATTCTCTACATTATTTTATTATTATTATTATTATTATTATTATTTTTGCTCTGGACATTACATTAGTATTTATTAAACACATTGCCCTTTTAGGTTCTTAACTCATGGTTTTTCATATGTTTTTTTCCTACAGGCGAAGTTTTCCGTACATTCACTATTTTGACGACATGCTGCTCATCAGCTTTGTGATGGCTTCATGGTAGTTATGTTGCCCTGTGTCCCTAAGATAGAATAATCTTTTTTTTTCTCCCTTCCATAATTCAGGATAAGATATTCCATATTGTGTGGTTCCTCATGTTACCTAAAGCAATTTGATGACAGATGCAGTTAATAATTCTGGAGCACTTCTGTTATATATATATATATATATATATATATAATATAAAACCTGGTGCAATTACTGTATGCTGGAGATTGATCACCTTCTGTGTTGCCTTTGGGATTGATTTATACGTACCTTCCTGTTAAAACCATGAATGAATATCTCAATGGCAGTGTCTGTTGCGTTGAAGTCATACACTCTTTCATTACTTGCTAGTGTTCAACACGTCAACTTCAACTGCTCCAATACTTGGTCATTTCGAAGGTTTGAAGATCGAACCACCAGGTGGATACTCCAAAAACATGTCTAACTAAAACACTGTAATCAATGAACTTCAAATTGTTTAAAAATTAAACTAAGAGAGAATTTTGCTGAGGACAAGGGGAAAATCAGAGCAAAAAATTTGCTTCTGATTTTCATCATGCATTTAAATTTAAATGATGTAAAATACTTTTTTCTTCATTTAAAACTATAGCTTGTTGTTACATTTGTAAAATTCATTTTGCAAGAGAACTTGATACTACTGCTGCCCGTTCTCCTTTCTTTAGCCTTTCTTTTTTGGGCATCCATTTCATTGAACAGTGTGTTCCATCCAATATCTTTCAAAGTGTTCACAGTATGCCTCAAGCATGTGAAATGGGCAGTGTCTAGTCATTCTATCATTGCCCTGTTTTGTGTTGCAGATAGATTGCCTGTTATCTTGGGGAATAAGAGTGCTATGGATGCATGGCTGAATGGTTGCCCTTCATTCGAGGTCGAAAGTGTTCTTAAATCATATGAAGATCCAGATCTGGTAAAGTCCTTGTGATATTATCTATACATCATCTTCTCGCTCTTGGCTTGCAGACAGGAATCATGGTCTTGGCTTGTATGTTTGCTTGAGTAGAATGCAATTAGCTGATCCACATTGATAGGATGAGGCATTGGGATGTTGATGATCTTTATAAATTGTCTTCAATCAAATCACGTTCATATGATTTTCTTTCTTATTGCCCTTTTCCTTTCTACAATTCTTTTCTTCAAGCTTCTTTAGCTTTAGGGTTGTAAAGAGCCCATATGGATCTCGATCCAGATCTGTTTATTGTTGCAGGATCCCTATTTGCGTGTGGATCTGATGGTGATAGCCCAGGCTTAGTCTGATCACTGAATAGGTTCTAAAATATGGGAGCACCTTTTATAAATTCAAACTAAGATATGGATTTGTATTCTGGCCCAAATCATTTGATGGCATCAATTGAGTAGTTTTGAATTTTGTTAATTTTATCAGTTCCAATTTCATGGTGTGTGATAAGCATACCCATGACCCACAATTTGGCCAATAGTATCAGCATGCTCCTTCCCCCTGGTCCACTTTAGAGAGGAAGGAATAGTGGATAGGATAGAAAAGACGAGAGGAGATTTGAGAGTATAGATGTGACAAGCATGTAGTGGAGAAGAAAGGACAAGCAAGACTCAGATTCTAAACTGGAAAGAGAGATATTTTTGAATTGTGATCCAGTCCATCTGCCCCAGAACTTTATTTAAAATCCAGCTCCAATTGGGATGTACACATACAGCTCCAGACCCGATCCAGGCCTATTGTCGGGCCTATTTGTCCCATGTGTCTGCTTAATTCTCTCTTCAAACATTACTCTTCTCACGTCTTGAATTGTCGCATAATGATTTTGACTGCATGTTTCATTTCATGTCTGCAGGTATGGTACCCTGTGACACCTGAAATGGGTAAGCCATCTTTCAATGGGCCTGAATGCATAAAAGAGGTATGATTTAACATCCCACAATAACCTTTTCTCTCCCTTCTGTTGGGTCTTTTGTACCTGGCTATTTAGAATCATACATGATGTTTAACAGATACAACTGAAGCCAGTGGAGAAATACCCATTCTCAAAGTTCTTCTTTAAGACTTCTGAAATCAAATGCGAGTCATTCCCTGAAGTCAAAAGTTCAACTGAAGAGGCCACCCAAACAAATCAGTTTGAAGACGTGAAGGAGGAACCCACAACTCATGTAACCAAGGAAGGAGTGCTTGATTTTGGAGGCCATGGGACTGATGATAAATTAGAGGTTCAAAGCCTGCTGAAGGAAGGAGCTGAAAATGTGGAACCAAACGGCACTACAAACAGTTTGCAGTGGACTCAGAGTTTCCTGATACTATCAAGATGCCATCACTAGGGAAGAAAGAAAACTCCAAAAGTACAGAGGAAAGACAGCAAACGCTTCTTTTCTACTTCCGAAGAAGATAAAACTCAAATGTATCAACATCCACCCCTCTTTTTTTGTATGAAAATGATATATGTTTAGTAGCGAATTTCATCAAAGGAAGGTACTTAGGGGAAGGGGATAAAAGTCATGAAATGCAAAGAAAAATGTTTTGTCTGTATCACTGACAGTGAGTAGAGAATCTTTTAAAACCTGCCTGTCATTGCTTTCCAGGCTATAAGCTCTTTTGGGAATTTAATTTTAGACTTGAATCTCAGACTTCCATTTAGATAAATAGGGATTTTGGTCATAGCTTTTGACAATACATTGATTTTTAGCTCTGTTTGTGTGGAATGGAATTGAATGCACAAAGGTTGTTAAAAATGAAGGTCAAAAAGGTGAATTTCTAAAAATAAGCATCAAACAGAACCTTCTTTTGATTTTATTTAAGAAACAGTATTTGTTGTTTACTTTTGGAAATTCATCTTTTATCTTCATTTAAACCTCCCTATTATTCAGTTCTTATGTAGTCTAATGCAGAAAACATACCCAATGAAATGCAGCTGATTGAGTATTATCATAGTATTAGAGCCATGGCCACTAGTGATTTTTTGATCAGGCTGGCTATCAACCATTTTTTTTTTTTTTTGTTTGGCCTTTTTCTTGTGAAAAATATTTTTCTCCTCTGAAGTACAGTCAATTCTTTCAAATGCTCATGGAAGAAATCTTCTATAACCATTGCCGAGGACATTTTCTCCTATTTTCCAAAATATGGATGTTGACAAAATTTGTGGGGTCTGCACAAGGACTTTGAGATCTAGAGAACATCAATGAACTTCCATTGGAACAGTAAACATTAGTCTGCATAAAATCAGTAAATATTAACCCAAGAAACATTAAAGTCCATATATAAAAATATTGAGTTTGAAAAATTTATCCTTAGACAGACAGAATTCTGCTACAAGTGGGTGCTTCTCAAAAATCTCAAAAATCAAAATATTAAAACAACTAGAACATGGGACTTTCCTAACTAAAGCACAGAACTTTGGAGCCTCCTAGCTTCCCATCTCCAACCTAGTATACTGTGTAGAAGAAGGAAGCAGCAGTAAATTACACATTTGCAGATAGCTTGAAGAGTGTGTAAAGGGCCCTCTTTTTCAACTTTCATCACATGGGAAGAATATGTACTATGTACTTGCATCTTCACATATATAAAAGCACACCACTGAATTCAAGTTCAAGTTCAAGTTCAGGTTCAGGTTCAACTTCAAAACTATTTATGCAAAATTCTACTCAGCCAAAGGTTTTGCATTCGTAGAGGCCGTGGGCCTCATAATTCATAACCCTGTCCAGTCTATATCATGCACATGGACAGTGTGCCCACCGCTGAAAGCCCAAGGTCCGAACCCTGAACAAGCCCAATCTAAATTTCGGGTTAAGCCCAACCTAAGTAGCACCTGAACATTTAACTAACTAGCTTTCTAGGACATCAAAAACCGTTATTCGCATTTCACGGATCTTAGCTCGGGTACCAACAGCAGTTTGGATCCGGACACTGTGGAAGACTCACACAGTAGCGATTCCACTCTTCATGAAGCTACTCAGGAAAAATCCGTGGCTTCTCGTTCAGATAATTCGCCTTTTATAATCTCCAGTCTTTGTCTTCCACCATTTTAAAATCAATCAATCAATCTCTCTCTCTCTTTCTCTTCAGTTGTTCTGCAACTTCTTCTGCAACTTTAATGGCTTCTCTTCGATTCATTCATACCTCCTCCTGCAAAGACGACTGCTTTCAAAGCCAGTTACAGTTCCTTCAAACCAAGAAGAAGCTTCCACTTCAAAGAAAGTTCCGCCACAACCCCAATCTCCAGTTCCCTTTTCTCGACCTAGCTTTCTCTAAAATCATCGCAACAACTTCTACTCGGTGCAATCGGATCACTTGCAGCGCACGTGGCGTTTCCTCCGTCGAAAGGTATTCCATTCCTTACTTGGTTGTAATCTGAACCGCAAGTAATCCGCAAAAACCCCCCCAAAGTTCCAATTTTTCTATGTTTTTATTGTAATTTGATTCGACTCGAGAATAACCCAATTGCCCGATTTCGCTGCAGAGAAGTGGGGGAGATGGGCTCCCAGAGGGGTGGGCGCAGCGGGAAGGCGCTGCTCCGCGTGCGGCTCGATCACCAGGTCGAATTCGGGGAGCATGTCGCGATCCTGGGCTCGTGTAAGGAGCTGGGGTCGTGGAAGAAGAAGGTGGCGATGACATGGACGGCGGACGGGTGGGTTTCGGACCTGGAGCTGAAAGGGGGGAGTGAGGTTGAGTATAAGTTTGTGATTGTGAAGAAGGATAAGAAAATGGCGTGGGAAGAGGGGGGTAATCGCGTGCTGAAGCTGCCTAAAGAGGGGGATTTTGGATTGGTTTGTCATTGGAATAGGACTGGAGAGGATGTGAAGCTTTTGGGATTGGATTCTTCTGTGGGGAAAAGGGATGATGTTGGGAATTGGTCTGCAGTTGCTGAAGTAGTTGCTCCTGTTGTTGCAGAAGGGGGGCCTAGCCCTTTTGTGCAAGAGTGGCAAGGGAGGGCGGCGTCCTTTATGAGATCCAATGAACATGTGAATAGGGAGTCTGAGAGGAGATGGAACATGGACGGCCTTGACGGGTTGGCGCTGAAGTTAGTTGAGGCTGATCGGAGTGCGAGGAATTGGTGGCGTAAGGTATAATTGGTTGCCATTCTTGTGAATTTATCTAATTCTTTCTCATTTAGGACTTAATGTTGATGAAGAGTGCATTTGACATTACTAATTATTTTCAGGATTTTACTATAATACAGATTTTTTTTTTTGGTTTAAGTGTCCAAACAAAGAGGAAAGAGTAGATTTTGCAACATTTGGCTATTATAGTATCTTGATATGTAATTAACCAAATTAACAGTTTAACCTTGAGATATTTGGCCTATGCTGGACAGCTGGGTTTTCAAACAACATCACTGAAGTTAAAGACGCCAAGTCATGGCATAGCATTTATTCATGCAGTCTCTCATGTGTATTGTGGCCCAAGAGGTTTGTGGGGGGTGCACATTCTGTTTTAGAGATGGTAAAATGAAGCACATTGTGTCTGACTATGTTGTTGGAACTTGGAAGGCATTGTGGAGAATCACACATTGTGCACTGTTATGCCATAGTTTTAAATATTTTAATTGTGTTTAATTTTACCTTCCAGCATTTTACTTTTAACTCGGTAGAAATTGCTGTGTTATCTGCATACTTAGAAACAGCCAACCTATGGTGGCACCTCATATCCAGTATTTCATTTTTTATGGGTACAATCTACGTCCCTGTCATATCATGGGATGCCCTTGCCATATCCATCCCGAATCTAGGAATCATAGAGGAGCTGTTTTACTTGCCAATGTTTCCGATGCTATTATATTCTCTCTTCAATTACCTTTGGTTTTGACTTCTGTTTGGAGGAATCAAGGAAGCTATCTATTCATAGCAGCTCCAATATCCTTTTATTTCCTGTTGGATTCTGCAATAGCGTTCAACCAAAATATAAGTTAGTAATAAGTTTATCTCACTTTTCTCTTTTATTTGAATGCATTTATGCAGCTAGATGTTGTACGCGACCTGTTGGTGGGAAGTCTGGAGACGGACGATCGCTTGGAGGCTCTTATATATTCTTCCATATACTTAAAGGTACTTTTCATGGGAGCTAATCTGTGTTGTCTTGGTCATAAGTACCTGAAGTTCCTTTGTTCTTTTTCCCGTCAAAGAACTATAAAACATATGTTGTACTCTATGTGCGGAGAACTATTAAATACACATTGTACTTTGTGTGCAGTGGATTAACATAGGTCAGATTCCGTGTTTCGAAGATGGTGGTCATCACAGACCAAACAGGCATGCTGAGATTTCTAGGCTCATTTTCCGTGAATTGGAAAGAATATCCTATCAGAAGGATGCATCTCCTCAGGTTTCTTAAATTTATATATTACTGATTTTTTAGGTTATATCAGCTGTTATTTTTGTGGATTTTCACGTCATGGAAGCTAGTTAAAGTGCAACTTGTGTCCCAACTCCCAACTCCAAAATGGTATTTGTTGATCTGTCTCTGTTGATCACATACTACCTTTTTGTGCCACTAGCCTACAAGTATTTTTCCTCAAACGTTGATAACCATTTAGCTTGCCACTTCCCATTGTTTTAATGCTTGCTTTTTTATATTTAATTTTAAGGGTAAATATCATATTGTTTCTGAACTTTCATAATCTCCCAGATTATAGATATGTAATTTCTTGTTTAAAATCCAAGGAGAATGGCACTAATTTTTTTTAGTTCACAGCGTTGAAAATCTGTATCAGTGAACTATATAATCATCTTAATACTGTTTTCACCCTGCAAAGACCACATCTGTGATCCCTGATTTGAGATCACTCACCAGTATGGCTAATTTTGTTTTTTTGGGCCATGGTGTGCTTTTTTCTGCCTGGAGTGCAATAATTTAATTTCCGATTTTGGATAGATTGTTTTTACCTTTATGATTCTTTGTTGCTATTCTATTCATTCTGCAGAATCTGGATTAGTTTTGATTCTGATAGAGTGGGCCTCATTTGATCCTGTTTGGCCCAGATTTATTTGATTTGGAAGCATTAATGTTAGGGAAACCTGTGCCATTTCGAGTGGATTTATATGCTGATATCTTGGGGACTGCTTGTTGATTTCTGTGCTAACTTCTGGAAGGCTGTTCGTTTTTTCTTCTAAATCTGCCCTATTTTCTTTCAATGCTCTTGTCCCCATTGTTGGTAGACTGTATTGTTGCTGACTGTTCCTATGCTGCTGACTGTTCTCTTTCGAAACTTGATACTCCAACTGGGTTTCCACCACTTGCCGGTACTTAGATTATATGTAGAAGTTGTTAATGTGTGAGGTATCACTTGTTTGATATCTTTTCACAGAAACTGTGGGACTTTCTGGACTAGGTTTGATGGCTACAACAGATCGAACATCTACGATGCCCAAGTGGAAACAGAGAATTTATTAAGGAATATTGAAAAGCAATGTAGCCATTTCCAATAATGACCGATTGGAAAATATTCAAGAATGCAGTTCTTTTTCCTTCTTTTCTGATAATTCCATTAATTTTCTTAGATTTAATTTAGCGTTTCTTATGTTCCTGTATGTAGGCATTACTTCTGACATTTACATTTGATCTTCTTTAATAAAATATGTTTCCTTGCTTATGTGCAGGATATACTTGTCATCCGCAAGATTCATCCTTGTTTGCCATCATTTAAATCGGAATTCACTGCATCTGTTCCTCTAACTCGTATTAGAGATATTGCTCACCGGAATGATATCCCCCATGATCTGAAGGTTATTTCGGGTGCCATTCTAGGTTTAAATGATTTACCTCTTAGAGAGTTTGTTTTTATTGCATTGTTTTGTTATATATAAATTTTCTTTTAATCATTTTAATTTTCAGCAAGAGATCAAACACACAATACAGAATAAGCTTCATCGGAATGCTGGCCCAGAAGATTTGATTGCTACAGAGGCAATGCTTGCCAGGATCACCAAGAACCCTGGGGAATATAGCGAGGCGTTTGTGGAACAGTTCAAGATTTTTCACCATGAACTTAAAGATTTCTTCAATGCTGGAAGGTATGTACCTAGGGTGTTTCATACTTCATCTTTTACTACCATTGTCTGAACAAGCATGATGTATATCGTCTGGTAGGCTTTGGCAATGGTATATAAGGGATGTTGGGGGACGCCTCCTGCATTGATGACCTTAATTCGTGGATTCTTACGCATTATTCATGGCGATCAATTTGTGGAACTCTTTGGTGTACATCCACTGTCGGATCCTCTTGTTGTATGGATTGTAGTATCAAATAGGGATTGGACAAAATCTATTAGTAGAAATACTACTTCTCTTTCTCAGCTTATTCCTGAGAGATGATGGGGTTCTTTCCCGTGTGTTCCTCATCTGCTTATTTTTGTTCCACCAAGTGGATACTTGTTTGGTTAATTTCATCAGAACAAGCTCGACCTTTATAATTTCACTTATCAGATATATTCTTATAAACAAACGCCCTTTCAACATGATCAACCCAATCTAAAAACTCCTTGCCTTTCATACCACTGTTAAGAGCAGGAATTTCCACCTTCAGGTTTAAATCTGAATATCTTTTAATCCTTCCATATTCCACCTACGATGCAGAGATTGGTTATGGAATGAATTTATGAAATCTTCATTTGATGATAAATTGTCTGCATCAAATTGATCTTGCATTTCTATCATTTTCAAATGATGGGTCAGGATCTCTGCTTGTCTATGTAGATCCTGAATTTCCAGATCTCGTGGGTCTGGAGGGTTGTCTTTCTCATCCGCAATGTTTTTTCTATGACCGTGACCACAATGGGGATGCATGATAGAAATGGAGAATGAAAAAAAATCAGACAATCAACAAGCAATTAGGAATGTTTGGCTTTGATACCAATTTGTTGCAGCCAAGGGAATCGATTTCCTTTTGGTTGTGACCCAAAAACTTAATCTTCAATCAATAGAAAATCAAATGATAAACAATGAGAGAACTGGGAATTCACTTATCAATGATTGCAAAATCTGCTGGATAATATATTCAATCCAAAGGGAAAAGCACTCAACAAAGGAGGATAAGAGATAAAAATGCAAGCAACACAACCTTTTATTCAAAATATATGAGAAATAACAAGCCTAGCATTGAGCGAAAATGTTCTCCTAAGAGCTGACTGCATATTTGCTTATATGTAGACCAGCAGCATGTTACAGTCTGGTCGCCCAGGCAGGTTGCTGGCTGCCACTTCTGCACTGGACCATATTGGACCCAGTTCAAGTGGGTCAAACCAAAAGGGCCTGCAGTCACTTTTTGTGGACTGTTTGGCCTAAAGAGGTTTAGATGGGCTATTTGCATTGGATCAACAAGGTGCTGCTTGACCTCTTATTTATTCAGAAATTTAAAAGCTAATGTGGCCCCATCTGGACCGTACAATTTTAAAATTGATCCATTCCACCTAATTGGGCCCTCTTTTATAACAGATCCAAAAAGCCCTTTTGATCGGTCAAATTGATCTAAATAATTGAAGGCCTAATTGTAAGAAACCATATACCAACCCAAAAGCGAACCCTTGCTGGTGTGGCCATCTGCTCCTGCATCATGACCTTCTCATTGTTGGTGAATTTATTGGTCAAAGTTGATGTTTTTCTTGACAAGAGCCCGTGGCACAATTGAAAGGTGCTCCTTGTTGCAACCATGAGGTTGCGGGTTTTGCAGGTTCAAGTCATGTACCTATCAAAAAGCTAAGGCCGACTAGTTTCTGTTGTAGCTGTCCCTTCTCATTATTTTTATTGCTTGTAATCTGGTACTCTTGCTCTATGGTAGTTATTATTTAAGTTGTCAAAATTGTAACTGCTATAGATAGGAAGGCCATTGAATGATTATTTTGGTTAATTTAATTTGCTAATTTTCTACCATTTACTACTGTAGCCTTGCTGAACAGCTTGAGTCAATCGAGGAATCTTTGGATGAGCGAAGTTTACCATCTCTTGCTAAATTTTTAGAGTGTAAAAAGGTAGTTCTCATGGTTTTTTGTTTGTGATTCTTACTTTCGCTTACAATTCACGTGCTGGTTTTTCACGCTGTTACACAATGCTAATTCCAAGCTAGATTCTTGTCTGCAATATGCGGAATTCCAGTCTTAATATATCCACTCGCAGATGTCTATTAATTCTTTTTTCTTTTTAACTTTCGTTGTGTTTGTGTCAATGATTTGTTGCACAGACAGAAAACCGACTCCTCTTCCATTTTTTTTCTGTGGATTTTCCCATTCACAAACATGCGTAAGAAAATCTTCAAAGACGCTTCAATAAACCAAAATTTGGAGATTAAATCTTTTTATGTAGAGTTGAAGAATGAGAATCTCAGGATTTTAGGTTAAACTCTCTCGTGTGTGGCTGAATTCCCCAAGGAAGGCCCACTGGAAGGGAAAATAAAAAATAAAAAATAAAAAATAACCTCATAGTAAGTGACATTACCTGTAATACTGTGTAAAATAAGAAGGAACCAGAGATAAATTTGAGTGAATCCTTTGCGAATCCTGTTCACAATAGTGGATTTTTTCCTCTTTACAAGTGACACGAACTCACTGCCCCACGCACTCTACACTGTTGTCCCTAACCAAGTGAGCAGAAGCCGAGGACCAATGTGTTGAATTTATAAATGACTAATGGTACAAACACACAATGTACAAGATTAAAATATTAGGTGTCAAGTTTGTGAAAATAATTGTTTACGTTTTCTGTACATTTTTTATTATGTGGAATTTAATTAAAACTCTCTGTTTGGTAATGAATGATAATGTTGTTGTCTTCAACATCATTGCAGAGTTTGGACAAGCTAGAAGCGTCAACTGTTTCCTTACAAAATGGCAGTGCTGACCTAATACTGGATACTATTCTTTCTTTGACAAATCTAAGATCAGTGCTTGTAAAAGGTCTTGAAAGTGGTCTAAGAAATGATGCCCCTGATGTTGCAATTGCAATGCGTCAGAAGGTAGGTCAACTTAATTTACTTCTCACAATGGAGTTGGTCTTTTGAGTTCATTAAGAATTTATGATTTTTCTTTTGACACATGACTTATCCAGTGGCGGCTCTGTGAGATTGGTCTTGAGGACTACTCCTTCGTTCTCCTAAGCAGGTATGCTTTATATTTTGATCTTACTTTCACCACACTTGCTTTTGTCTTTAAGTTTTCAGATGGAAAAAACTCCAAATACCTGTGCTTTCTTTTAGACAAGCGTAACACCTACTCTAAATTCAAGGGTTATATAACGCTCTATTGAGACTGATATGAACCTAATCCACACCATGCCCTTCTTATCCTCCTTCCCCTGAAAGGCTTGCATCCAAGTAGGCGCCATACAAATTGAGGGTTCTTTGAACAAACAAAGCCAGACACATTGTAGCATATTCCATTTAAGGTGTATTGTAAACACAGATAAGTTAATGGTTAGAGTAGTGTCAAACAAGGATATAGCCAAAAAAAAAAAAAAAGCCCTTCCCAGGTTCCTAACATTTGATCTACTTTTCATCTCTTTAGATTGCTTAATGCACTTGAAGCTATGGGAGGGTCATCTTGGCTTGCACACAATGCGAGAACAAAGAATATTGATTCTTGGAATCATGCACTCTCTGCTCTTACCACTGGCATTCGGCAGTTGGGACTTGCTGGTTGGAAGGTGGAGGAATGCAATGCCATTGAGAGTGAGATTCATGCATGGAAACAAATGGGTGTATCTGACAAAGAAGGTGCCTTTTGTTTGACACATAATTCTTTTACTTATTTACTTTTGATTGGCCTTACATAGTTCTTTAATTGCATTCTGAGTCAGTTCCAGATTATACTTTGTATCTAACAATGTTTTTGTTTTGTATGTTGTATCTCTTCTCTTGTCAGGCGAGGAGGATGGTAGTACTATTTGGGGACTGAGGCTCAAAGCTACTCTTGACAGATGCAGGAGACTAACTGAAGAGTATTCTGAAGTGCTTCTTCAGATTTTTCCACAGAAAGTCCAGGTTTAGAACTTTATTTCTCTTGTTGATCTAGTAATCTTTGTTTTTGATGTGCTAAAGTTATCTATATCAGCCTCAGTTCAATTTGCCACTTCCTTGGCATTCCATTATGCTTGATGCTAGATTAAGGTATAGAATCACCCATTCACAATTGCTGTACTTTCAAAGATTCTGCAAGACTGAATCAATAGTTCTATGCTTGATAAAAATTCACTCTAAACATTTAGCTGATTAATGCCTTGAATCATCATTCACCTCTGCCATATTATTTAATATTTTGCATGACTAGGCATCTATGTTTTCCTGCTTGATTAAATGGACCCTTTCCCAGCTTCAGACTCCTAATCTGTTCTGAAACAGTTGCTGGGTCCATCTCACTGGAAGTGCATTAGTCCAGGTCTTAACTATGACTTCATAGACCTTACAAAAATAATATCACTAGTGTCTGGGCTACCGGACTGGTAACTTGTCATGTATCCTGTGTTGTACACATGATGAAAGAAAGCATGTGGTTTTCCAAAGTTTTTCCCCCCTTTTTACTTCGTATTAGTCTATAATGGGTAGTTTTGATGGACTGGGTACTGGCTAGTGACTGAGCGTGAATGGGTTTTGAAACGCTCTCTTTCGCCCTGCAGAAGCTCGGGAAAGCTCTTGGAATTCCTGAGAACAGTGTTAGGACTTACACAGAAGCAGAAATTCGTGCAGGGTATGGTTATCAATATCTTCCTACTTGAATTACATTTTTCTTTTGACTTTTATCATATATATAAATAGATTTATTTAATTATTAACTGCCACCATTCTGACTATTTTACTTGAAAATGTCATATGTAGTGTTATTTTTCAGGTATCAAAACTTAGCACTCTCCTTTTGAAGGCAGTTAGAAATGTTCTTGCTTCTGAAGGTTGGGACATTCTAGTCCCTGGATTGGCTTTTGGAACCCTTAAACAGGTACTTTTGAACCATTAAGATGGTAAAATTTTCTACATCTTGGAAACATTTAGATTATTTGCACAAATTTCCAACTGTTGTAACTGCCAGTCCCAAGTCCGGATAAAGGAGGGTTGTGTAAGTAGCTTGACAGCAGCATAAAATTTTGTACCAATCCAGCATGAATTCTGAGAAATTTCCGGTGTCAACTATTCACATTAAACTGTAGTATATTGTTAGATCTGGCATGTTCTTGAATCCATGAACCAGAGCAACCATAAACGACAACCAGGGAATGGAATTGTTTTGTCAATGTACTAGGGCTGAAGCCCATTAGCAGAGGGATAACATTATTCGTTGTTGTCATGGGGTGGGATTTCATTGCTTCTGGTTGGTTGGACTAAGCTGGGGCTGTTGGGATTATATTTGGGTTGGGCTCAATTTGAGGGGTGAGGTTGAGCTTTGGTTGAGGTATGTACTCTTGTGTCAGGCTCAAGTTTGCCCAAACCCCTCATGAGTTGCAGCCCTAATCAAAGTATACCGCAACATATTTTCCAGTGAGGTGTTCCAACTTTCGACACTTGATTCATGACCACATATATGCACCGGCTGCGTAGGTATTAGACCTGCCAAACAATATGACCGCCCCTTCATACAACCCCTCATTAGATGGTATCCACTTCTCAAATTAAACTTGGAAAATGATTCCACCCTCACCAACATAGTGAGCTTGTCATAGAGTAGGGGTATTGAGAATTGTTATTTTATGATGAGCTTGTATATCACACATGCAAAGATCCATCCTTTGTAGTCAAGAATGCTTGAACTACAATGCCTAGTGGTTAAAGTAGTACATGCAAACTTGTCATATGGTAAAAGTTGTCCGGGCAAAGTTGTAAGGGAAAAAAAAACCTGAAAGTTTTCTGATTATTTTAGACATTTGTACCTGATTGGATTCTCTTCCCTTTTGTTACTTTTTGATATAGAGGAAAATGATCTTAATGTTGATTCAATCAGAGAGACTTTCCCAAGCAGTCTAAAGCACTCGAACATCTATTTGGATCAGTTTTTAGTCAAATAGACCTTATTTTTAGACTTGCCAAACAGTACCTTAGTTTTTTTGGCAGCTCATGCATATTTATGTTAACAAGTCTCCACTAGTACAACAATTCAGAAAAAAAGAAGGAAGAAGGAAAGAAAGAAATAAAACAGGGGAAGTTTTTACTGCTACAAATTGTTATCATTTCACACATAACTGAATTTTATTGTGCACTCCAGGTCGAAAGTATTGTTCCTGGCTCCTTACCATCATCTATCACAGGACCTGTTATTCTGGTGGTCAAGAAAGCTGACGGTGATGAGGAGGTTCACAATCCAAACTAATTTTCCCTTTGCCTTGATTTTAAGACCATAATGCCTCTAATTTCAGCCAATATCATGATTATACAGCTCATAGTAACTTAGTGTATTTGACAGGTAAAGGCTGCAGGGAATAACATTGTAGGAGTGGTGCTTTTACAGGAGCTACCTCATCTTTCACATCTTGGTGTTAGGGCCCGTCAAGTATGCTTATAGTTTATGCTCTAGTTCTTAACTAGTTTTTAAAAGACCTTTTTTATTTCTTCTTATTTGTCATATATATAAATATATATATATATATATCTATGTAGTCAAATCATTTTATTTTGTCCTTATATGCAGGAAAAGGTTGTTTTTGTGACATGTGAAGATGATGATAAGATTTCTGAAATCTTAAAGATGGAGGGGAAGTTTTTGAGGTTATTTTCTTCAAACAAATGCTAGACTAATACTAATAGTCCTCATGCAATTCCCACATAAGGATAAAAAATCTCTTCCTCTTGTAGGATATCACATAGTTTAAGGGCAAAAATGTCATTTTGCACCGCCTTTTATTGGACTAACTATTCTGCAAGGATTTTTTTTTTTAAATGTCAATACCTAGTTACCTACGAGGCAAAAAACACAGTTTTTAGAGCACTTGTATGGTCAAAATCCCTATTTACTATTTTGAACCTTGGACAAGATAGAATATGGACTTTGATAGAAGATGAGCTTAAAGTGGGTTGTGGAAAAATAGACTTACAAAGCCATATTCCAAGTGGATGGGATGACCTTACATGTGCTTTTAGTCCAAGAAATATCTAATGTCGAGGACTTTGTGAATTGGCATTTCCTTGCATGAGAGATTGGTTTGTGCAGGTCAGTTCATTTCATGTTTATCTGTCGATATTTGTATCAGTGTTATTTGGATGTCGGTTGAGGCTCTGATTTCTCTGTGTGCATGGATCTTTTCAGGTTGGATGCATCATCCTCTGGTGTTAATATATCAGCTTCTTTTTCCAACAAACACGAAGAGCTTCTATCTGTGAAGGATCTATCTGGTAATGGAATTTCTTTGCCTGCTGTTGCCTTGGAAGAAAAGTCTTCTTCCTGGTCCATGGTCAAAGCGCATTACTCAAATCAGGTACAATCTTTAGTATATTAACAATTCCACTTGGAACTTTATTTCACTTTTAATGCTTGTATATTTCATACTTCTTTTGCACAAGTCTGCTTAGTGATGCTAGAATAAGTTGCCAGCTACTCTTTACCTTTGAGTAAACGTTGCTGGTTGGGGAGTCTTTCACCTTTCACTCAAATTAGCCACTGTGAAGTGTGAATTTATGCAGTGTCTTCTCAATTCACCAGAAACTGTGATTTATAACTTTGTATTCTACATTGGAATTTAAAATTTTGTTATTTTGAAATGCTTCTTTCTTTCCTGTTCTACCATGCAAACAAAAAAATTCCTTTGTTTTCGCCTCCATTCTCAATCTCAAACTTATTTTACCCGGATGATTTATCCTCTTTGTATTTGTTGTTGATTGGCGTTCTGCTTGGGCACATCTTTGTTCAGAATCCTGCTGCTGGAGGGGTTATAGCGCTTGCAGATGCAACTACTGAAACATCTGGTGCAAAGGCTGCTGCTTGCAGCCATCTTGGGTCTTTGTCATCAATTTCTGAGAAAGGTAACCTAGTTCTTGGCATCTGAAATGTGTTTTCTTATCCATTTCATTCTGCATGACAATTGTATCCTATTGCGTTGGTGTTATTAGCTCACTCTTTCTTAAGTTTGGGGTGTTAGAGTTTGCCTTTTCTGGGTCTTCTGAGAAAGTTAACCCGAATCAATTTTGTTTTTAAGAGAAAAAGCACAAGGGTATCAATTCATTATTCATTTATCATCTCACTTTATTCTTGGCTTTGTGCACAGTAACATTTTTTTTGTTTTATTAGAAGCCAGAAAACTTGGACAATTGCCGAGAAATCTCAGAATGTTTCTCTAATAATTGGTGATGACTGGTACGTGTAATTGCAGTATACAGTGACCAAGATGTCCCTGCCTTGTTCCGCGTTCCTTCAGGAGCAGTAATACCCTTTGGATCAATGGAACTGGCACTAGAGAAAAGCAAATCCTTGGGAAGCCTTCCGAGCCCTTGTAGAACAGATAGAGACAGCCAGAATCGAAGATGGTGAACTGGACAAATTATGCAGCCAGCTTCAGTTTCTGGTGTCAACCCAACGCCCGACTGAAGAAATCATTGAAAGCATAGAGAAAATTTTTCCCAGCAAGGCCAGACTGATTGTTCGGTCAAGTGCAAACGTTGAGGACTTGGCCAGTATGTCAGCTGCTGGATTGTATGAGTCAATCCCAAATGTCAGCCCTTCGAATCCTGAGGTCTTTGGCCGTGCTGTAGGCCGTGTATGGGCTTCATTGTATACGAGGAGGGCTGTTTTGAGTCGTCGAGCTGCTGGTGTGCCACAGAAAGAGGCAGTGATGGCAGTTTTGGTGCAGGAAATGCTGTCCCCAGACCTCTCTTTTGTGCTCCACACACTCAGCCCTACAACCCGTGATCACACCTTGGTTGAAGCTGAGGTTGCACCTGGTCTCGGTGAAACATTGGCTTCGGGCACTCGTGGCACACCATGGCGACTGTCTTCCGGAAAGTTCGATGGAAAAGTGAGCACATTGGCATTTGCAAATTTCAGCGAAGAGATGTTGGTACTCAATGCGGGTCCTGCAGATGGGGAAGTTATCCGAGCAACTGTGGACTACAGCAAGAAGCCATTGACGGTTGACCCAATTTTCCGTCGGCAACTTGGGCAACGTCTCTGTGCCATTGGATTCTTTCTAGAGCGCAAGTTTGGTTGTCCACAGGACGTCGAAGGCTGCATGGTTGGCAAAGACATTTTCATAGTACAGACGCGTCCTCAGCCATGATGAGAGGGTATTCATTATCAGTCACTTCTCTTTTCTACAGTCATGTATACGTAACCTTCGTTTTCCTTTTTCTAGCAACAATGTTTTATAATCGGTGTACCACCTTCAATTTACTTCTGTAGGTTTGATCTCACCTCTGAACCGGCAGTGCAACTCACTTGTATCTGTAAGAGTATTAGAAGGAAAAAAACAAAAAAAAATAAAAGACATTATCAGTGCAATAAACTATGTTCAATTTTAGTGACTCCTTGCGATTGATGTCTGCATGATTTTTCCTTCTCTTCTTGGGACCATCTTTTACCAACTTTTTGGCACATTTTTGCAGAGCTTCTTATTATCAATGGTCCAGTTACTTTGATATCTGTATTATTCCTCATGTCGCTCATTATTTATGCCTCTGAAACCAGGTGAATTCAATAAAAAAAAAAGAAGAAGAAGAAGAAATTTTATGAAAAGTTGAACCATTTCTTATAATACATAAAAGTCTTTATTTTATCCCCACGTCCATTGGGATGGTTATGCTCATAATTCATGCTTTGTGGATGTAATTGTCAATGTCTCAAACTGCACGAAAAATATGGAAAATTGAATCTGTGAAATTTGATTTCCTCAGGACTTCTTTTTTTGTTTGAAAAATGAAATACCCAGGTTCTTCCAGATGGCGTGTGGTCATGGTTTCTGTACAGCTACTATACCCAGCATGAAGAAAATTTTGCACCTTGAAGTATCAATATTTTCTAATGAAATGAAGAAGCTGGTAAAATATCTGATTTCAGAGATGAGATGCAGAGGCCGCTGCGTCCATGTACTAAAGAATGGAGGAAAATATATCACCTAAGAAATGCAAGTCAGCTGAAAGAACTACACTTGGATTTTATATGTAGGTATTAGTGATGAAACTTAGTGGACTTGGCACAAATTGGTTCATCTTGCTCATTAATCCCAATCCCCCATTTAGATGAATTAAAAGTGGATCATTTGAACTTAGCCCATGAATTTCCAGATCAAGCTAAGTTGTGAACTTGTAAGTGAACTAATTGACCAGGTAATATGAGCTCAACCCAATCCCAACCTGAAAGTTAAAAGTATCTAGTTGAACTGCTAACTAAAAGGATGGATCTAGGTTAATTTGTGGGTCATTTTGCAAAGGGTAAGGTTTAGATCTGGCATTTATTAATTGGGTTAAAAATACCAAACCAAAATAGAAGAACCCCCCACCCACACACACACACACACACAAAAAAAAAAAGGATCAACTCAAACCATGAATTACTTGAGTCTAGTTGGCAAAAAGAGGAACTGCAACACCTAGGATGACCACAATTAAAAGAGATTAAAAAATATGTTAAATATCACAAGAACTTCTGATCAATTAAGCCAAAAGTGAGCAACTCTAGAAAAAAGCTCTACTTTTAGTAAAATAAAAGAATGCACAGTCCATTTCCCTAACATTAGACCGTGACAAAAACTAAGATCACAATTTAAGAACAAAAAATAAAAAAAGAAGAAAATCCTAAGATCACAGCTTTCCATGTGCCCTACTGGCTACAATAGATGAGATGGGCATTGGATCTGTTGAGAAAAATTGGGAAAAAAAAAAAAGTCTCTTGGATTAGGTAACTGATTCTCCAGGAACAACGACAAAAGAAGTGGTTGAAGCAAAACTACAAGAGTTCCCAGAACTCAGAAGGGATGGGTCTATATATTATTTGATATACTGATTGGTAAGCAGAGCCCTTATGTCTTGAGAAAAGCACCTTTAACAGCTCTCTGGTACTAATGACTATAAAAGCTCATTATCTTATCCTTTGTTATTTTATTGATATCTTGTCTATTATTTTCTTGTAGCAATTAGCATGTTGGAATCTATGGCACTGTTCAGGACCTTGAATCAATTAATTGAGTCAGCCCGAGTCGGCTTGACCCAGAAGGCACTGAGTCAACAATGTTTGCTAAAGCCCAAATCACTCAACTCAATGCACTTCCAAGTTCCAAGTCATTAGGCATCCATGATGTTAAGCACATCTAAGATGTGTTCTAGATTATCTGCCATCATCAGATACTTAAGCAAAACACTACTAAGTTTACTTTCATTTTTACAAGTTAGCCTTTTAATGATTTTGGTGGTTGGGTTGTCTATAGAAAGCACAGTAGACAAAGTTGACTAGTCTAAACTGAAGAAGCACATGGCATGCTTAGATTGGTCATGTCTGAGGCCTGGTGGG
The DNA here is from genome assembly GCA_003546025.1 of Camphora micrantha. Taxonomy (NCBI): domain Eukaryota; kingdom Viridiplantae; phylum Streptophyta; class Magnoliopsida; order Laurales; family Lauraceae; genus Camphora; species Camphora micrantha. The sequence goes on from QPKB01000006.1 coordinate 29,177,279, forward strand.
TCCCACAGGCTTGGCCCATTTCTAAGCTTGGGACATATACATTTTGTCCGTTGCATAAACGGATTGCATCTTAATCCTGAATCCCAAAAGTCAAAAAGGCCAAATGATTCTTCCTGGAATTAGCTTTTCTAACGGCCATGAACTGATGCTCCCCTCTTTCAATTTTTTTTTTTTTTTTTTTGTGTTTCAAGCTCCTACCAACCATTGCTCTTTGTAATTGTAGTTAAATGAACACAACACAGCATCAAACTTAAAAGGAAAAAAAAAAAAAAAAAGGGAAAAGAGAAAGGAAAAGCTGCAGTTGAGCACATGCCAGCTTTGAGATAGAATAAATTAAAGAGGAAAAGTAAGTATTAAAGAGAGAGAGAAAGAGAGGGAGAGAAGTTGGAGCAAAAGTAAGTTGCTGAGAACATCAATGATATCATTTAGGAGAAATGATCAAGTACAAATGCCTTGTGGGGCTTACTTTAGATGTCCAAGATGGTTTTTAATGAGCTGCCTGATAAGGGCTGGATACCGACATTCCCATTTCATGATTGTGTGCTCCACCCTTTGTAAATCCAATCCATTGATATGATATCCTGCTCCATGCTATTTGATAGTGTACGTCCAAATCACACTTTGATCGTAGTGGTATTCTTTGTTGAATTCATAATGTATAGAACAATAATCAGTTTTCATCTAGTTTTAATGATGAATAATATACGGTATAGAATAATAATGTACTCAACTTTTGGTTCCCCTTGGAGTTGATGGACCCTCCGTGGGAGTCGGTCCCGTCTTATGCCTAGTTAGGGATGTAAATGAGTTGGTTTCGGTCCGGATCCATGGTGGATTGGGACTCGTAAATGAGAAGATGGAATTTGTCTGGGCCAGAGTCTGGATAAAAAATGATGTAGGAAAAAAAAAAAAAAACGTAGTTTTTAAGTGGAATTTTTAAAAATTAAAGTAATATGTGAAATCCTGAATCTATGAATCAAAACTAGGGTAAAATGGGATCCGGATCCATTTACTTAGCATGACCTGAGTAAAGATCCAAACCCAATTTGGATTTCTAATGGCTTGGAACCTCTCTGCCCAGGTACAAAGGGCACTATAATTGGCTTTCTAAATTAAACCATGGACCCCACCTCAACCCCAACTCGCTTACCATCATTAATGCCACGTGTCCCAATGATAAAGATGCCTTCTGCCTTTTCTCATATTAAGGTGATGTAACAGTGAGATTTCAGTTGCTCTGTTTTCTTTCTTCCTCAATCCTGAATTACTCCCTAACCCAATTCAGCAACTCCCCCATCAGATTCCAAACCTTTCCATAGTACATACAACCAGACCAAACACCCCATCTCTCTCTCTCTCTCTTTCTCTCCTACAAAGCACTCCCAAGTCCCAACACAAAGCCAGGTCAACCCACCTGCAGAAATCTCCAAACTGACAACCCATCTATTTTTAGCCCACCCCACCTTCTAATCAGGCGTTGAACAAGGTCCTACGACTTTGAACGACGACCCTTTCCTCCTCCTCCTCCTCCTCCCTCTCTGTTTTTGTTTACTTGTTGAGGAAAATGTCAGCTGTTATGGGAGCTTTGTCTGGCTCCAAAGACATTCCTTTGGACCACCCCAACATGGAGAAAGAGAAAGAGGAGGAGAAGAAGGAGAAGAGAGAGGAGGAAGATGGTGAGAACGACGAAGATGATGAGGACGAAATGGTTGTTCTTGGCCCCCAGGTCCCTCTCAAGGAGCAGCTTGAGAAGGATAAGGTGAGAGAGAATTTAAAGAAAAAAAAAAAAAAAACAGAGAGGAAGAAAACCCAGTTTTTATTTTTTGTTTTCATTGGAAAAATTTTGGTGTTTGGATTGAGGAATTGGAAATGGGAATTCTCAGGATGACGAGAGCTTGAGGAGATGGAAAGAGCAGCTTCTTGGAAGCGTTGACGTCACTTCTGTTGGAGGTGTGCTAAACTAAACATCCTCTCTCTCTCTCTCTCTCTCTCGTTTTGTTTTATTAGTTTTCATTTATTTATTTTATTGTTATTTTTTTTGGGAATAATTGAATTATGAAAATTAGTGGAATTTTTTTTTTTTTAGTTTTTGGGTTTTCTTGGGATATTGTTTGGAAAATGTTGTAAAGAATCACTAAATTTTAGATGATTTGGAATAGTATAATAAATCTGAATAAATATAATATACTAATGATTTTTTTATTTTTCCTTTTTTCCTATTAATATATTGCTTCAGTTTGTGACAGTAATCTTTAAAAAGTAGCATAGTGCTGTTTGCTATGATCATGAGCGCCTTAGGATCCTGTTCCCTTTTATTTTCTTTTCTTCTAACTCTCTTTATGTGCTTGTGAGGACTAGATAACCCTCTTTGATGGATATGCATTTCATGTTGGTAAGATCTAGTGACCCACCAAAATCTAAATATGACTGTTGGTCATGGTGTGTATGAATCTACAAGATATCAGTCTCATTCAGTCATTCTTAGACATTTAAAGCAATAAAAGGGATTATCTAAATAAAAAGAGATGGGTGTGTGAATGTAAATCAAAAGAAATAAATTGAGGGAGGATTGTCAGTTTATTCCTTTCAATATCCAGCTGATCTATTTATAAATACAATGAGTAGAGTACAAGTAAGGAATTTTATTAGCCAATCTTAATAGTTATCCTGTGATTCTCAGTTCATCTCATCTACCGAATGGTACCTGTAGTAACATTTTATTGGAGTTGTTTCCATTTTACAATGATAGTTCAGGTAAAAGCTGTTGATTTTGCATGCCCATCCAGTATGTCATTATCACAATGTAGGGGTAAATGTATTTGAGAAAAGTGGAGCTTTCTAGGTGATGGGGTATAAAATTGACAAGCAGTCCTCATTGATTTCTCAATTACTAGGTTAAATGTTCATCCAGGCTGATTATCTGATCAGGCCTTATCCACGGTGGACCCTGCCTAGTGAGTGGCCTTAATCTGTGAGTGATCAATGTGACTGGACTATGATCTGACTGTTGCCTGTGTCATTACTTCAATGTGAGTTATACATTAGGATTGATTGTAGGGATCTGGTGTTACTTACCCATAAAACCAACCTTACATAGATGTGATATGGTTTCAAAGACCATGATGATGATGATGATTAGGATGATGAGAATTTGAGGAATTCTTGTCTGGAGAATTTCAAAACCCCTGAAACTTGATCAGAAATTCTTCCATTGGAATTCCTCAAAAGCTAATTTCAAAACACATTTGGAATGTAATACTTAGAGCATTACAAAGAAATTCAGTTGGAAATCCTAGTTCCTTTTGAAATTCTCTCTATTAAACAGAGAATTTGAACACATGGTCTGATAAGAATTTGAAATTCCCAATCTGGGTGAATTCTTTTTAGAAAGTCTGCTTATCAAATGGACCCATAAAACCAAACGTTTTTGAATTTCAAACGAGTTCTATTAGCAATGTGAATACATGGTCACTTTTCATTTAAATGATACAGAGACTTCAGAACCGGAAGTAAAGATTACGAGCCTTACAATCATCACTCCTGATCGCCCTGACATGGTTATACCAGTTCCATTTGTTCCTAATTCTAAGGGCTACGCATTCACCCTCAAAGATGGTAGCCGATATCGCCTCAAGTTCACCTTCAATGTCTCTAACAACATTGTTTCTGGACTCAGATACACAAACACTGTTTGGAAGACTGGAGTTAAAGGTAAAACTTAGATTCCCATCTCTTGTATTTACATTTCTTTCCTTGGTCTGTGTTTTTCATTAACTGACAGCAGTTATTACCAAATACCAATGCAATGTAAATATAATCTTCTCCTCATTGAGTGTGTTTTGATGGATCCCTGCACAGTGGAAAATACGAAAGTGATGTTAGGAACTTTCAGCCCACAGCAAGAACCATACACATATGAATTGGAAGAAGAAACTACACCTTCAGGTCTTTTTGCAAGGGGTTCCTATTCAGCAAAAACTAAGGTAACTGAAAACCAAATAGGAAACGTTACAGACTGCATATTACCATTGGCGGATCCAGGATTTTTACTTGGGTGGGGCTAAGCTTTTTCTTGACTTTGCTAGCTTTTTTTCACGTTAACAATATGAAAAATGTATTGCATTTAAATCGGCAAAAAACTTTTTTTATGCTTAGATCTCCAGCCCAATTAAAGTGCCTTCTCACTTCCTCTTCCTAATTCAAGTGATCATCAATTCATCATCATCAAAACAACCTACGATAACATTTTCTTTAATCCTAGGTGTTTTGATACCTTGCAACGATGATTTGGGTGAGCACACATGTACCCAATTTGGGTTTCCAAAGGGGTTTTATATGGATTTAAGGAATTTGGTTACTTGCACTTACCTAGCTATAAAAATCATTTCCTATAATCATGGGCTCGTGGCGAAGAAGAAAAATTGCCTCATAAATGTAACTTAAGTTATCCAAACATATGAGTCATAAGGCGTGATTTATGTATGAATTGAAGTTTAAAGCGTACTCAATGGTAATTTGGTCTTCTTGGGACTTACAGATTTGCTTGGATTTGGTGATTTAGGACTTAGAGTTTGAATTAGGATTTAGAGATTTAGAGTTTGAAATTAGGATTTGACAATTAAGGGTTCAAATTTAGGTATAGAGTAATTAGGATTATAGTACATTTGAAGAGAGAGGAAGATTGCTTTATTTAGGGTTATTTGGTGAGAGAGAGACTAACTACGAGAAAACCGATAATAAGAACTCAATCGGTGCAAGGATCTTAGACTCTTCGTAGAAAGAGATCCGCGCAAAGAGGATATGATACTCTCGGTGGAAAAAAGATGTCCAAAGAGAAGATAAGTGTTTTCACTAAGGTTTTGTAACGTGGGGCGATCACAATATTTAGACATGGAGCAACTATTTATTAAACATATATGGGAGAGGTGCCACTTTAAATATCATGTAATTTCAAATTTGACCTGGGTTCAAAGGGTAGGTCCGCCCCTGCATATTATGTTAATCAGTATGTAATGCCCTGTTTTAGATCACTGAAGATCTTGAAAACTCATTTGTGTTTTTTGTTTCTTTCAGTTTGTAGACGATGACGGAAAGTGCTATTTGGACATTTCTTACTGCTTTGAGATTCGAAAGGACTGGCCAACCTGATTGGAAAATGGAATGCGGACAACGAGGCCATGATAGGAAATGAACAAACAACATAGAGATCTTCTTCAGCTTGAGTGTTGTATCTTGTAATCCAATTGGTGAAATTACATCATGTTTTGATTTCATTTTTTTAGTGGGTTTTGGCCAATCTGCCTCAGATTACCAGTTGCAGAATGGATAATCTAGTAGTTTTTGTATATGAAGTGATGTTCTGGTGCTGAAAACTAGTTGCATGCTTTAAATTGTTTATTGACATTGAACTTAGATTCTTCCGGGATTACAAGGTTCTAATATCTGATTTCTCTTGTTTCTATTTCTATGTCAACTGTTGGATGCTATGTTGGAGTTTTGCTGAAATAATTTTGGGGCACGTTGTTTTTCAACTTTTCTATGTTGTTTCTATGAAATGCTCAAAGGTGCTTGCATTGCATGAGTCCCCTTCTTTCATATGTGACATTGTGGTGCACCTGTGATATAAGCTGTCAATCAAGTTTGGGATCCAGATGATCAATCTGATGAGTCAATTTTTAATTGTCAAATTAATGGTCAATAAGGAAATACTAAAATGGTCCAGATAGGATGTAAAAGTGGCAAAATATAGAGGACCTTTATCTTCGAAGTTCAGTATATATTGCAGCATTTTTTATCCTGAAGGGGCCAGTCAGCTAATGGTCTAGACCACTATAATTTGGGTCCATAGGGAAGATAAAGAGTAGATGAGATCCACAAGTTGGATGGATTCTATTGTAAGAGAGAGAAGTCCAATTTAAAATAAAAGATAGATAAAGAGTAGATGAGATCCACAAGTTGGATGGATTCTATTGTAAGAGAGAGAAGTCCAATTTAAAATAAAAGATACTTTTGAAGTGTCAAATCTGTTATATAAACAACTCAAGGCCATTTAAACATGTTCACTGTTAAGAAAAACCATACCTTATGATAAGTAATCTGAAACCTTGAATATAAAGTGAAAGGCAAGCAGACAATTTCTTTACTTACAAAATCTTTAAATTATTTTTCTCTTTTTCCAATGTCTCTTAAATTTACCTCAAACTTTAGAATTTCAAGTAATACCATCTTACAAACAGGGCAGAAGTCAAGTGTTGCAATGTGTGTGGAAATTCACAAACAAAGAGCAAAACAACTGATCCAAACAGTAAAAAAAAAAGGAAAATCTCACACACACACACGAGATATAAGAAAACACGAGTCCTTGAAGGACTTAACTTCTGACCCAAATCCATAATCCCTCAGCTCATTTGATCCGGGGATGGCCCAAAACACTCATTATTACTTGATCAAGTAAATTGAGTTGGAAAGGGGTTGTTAGATGTAATTGAATTCCTAGTCAATCCCAATCATTCTAACCCACTTTGACATGTGCTCCTCAAATTCAACCGTGTTAAGAATGTACAATGTTTATATCATTTCGATCTAGCGCAATTCAAGGCCAGAGATCATTGGGTGGGTCCCCAAGGCTGGATTGATGATGACATGGGACCGCATGTGGGCCCCACTGCATGTCATAGGAGGACAATGAGAAAAAATATATACACTACCAACAAATTTAGCTCAATGTGCATGTTTTGTCCAAAGCTCATTAATGCGAATGTCTTTATATTCTCTTGATCTAATGGTCCAATTCATTTGAATCGACTGTGTAAAAAGCCGCTGAACATTAGAGATGGAGAAGGGGGCTTGTTAGGATTGCAGATTCTGATGGATGGTGTGGGACTCTAGGTGGGACCCACTGCCCCATCTAAAGAGAAAATATAGGACAGTGATAAAAAAAAAAAAAAAAAAAAACACTATATTAAAATCGATGTAAAAAGCCAGAGAACATTAGAGATGGAGAAAAAAAAGAGAAAAGAGGAGAGCTCAGAATACGCAAATGTCGTCCGAAGATCAGACAAATGTGATGGAAACCAATCACAGGTGCGCATACACTCATCACAGCTCATCGACACTAAGCAGACTATACATATAAAACTTGTTTGAAAGTAACTGAAGTTTCCGATATGGGATTGAGTTATGGCTTCTAGTATTCTACGACTACTGTCTGGAAGGACAGATTGTACTAACCTGTCTGCAGTAGAGCCCACCACATGAATGGTTTGGTTCACCTTATTAATATCATGTTTTATACAAACCCCTTTAGTTATAGTTACTAACCATTGAATGAAAGAAAAAACAAGTCTCACTGACTTGTTTAAATATCTGATAATTACATTTATTTACCTCTCAAAAAATACATGCAGTTACATGTAAGATTTGTGCTATTATTTGATCAAGTGCCACTAACATGATGGTGGCCCCAAAAAAGGGTCCTGATCTTAATTGAAGATCATTACTTGGGACGGCCATGATTGTTAAACGGATCGAATTCAAACGGGTGTCCCACTTCCACAAAAAAAAACATAAACGAAGAGACTATTGACTGGGTTATAAGGCACCGATTTTTATGCTACAGGTGTCCTACAGTTACGCACAAATCCGCCACGTTACAATCATGCAACAACCAGGTGTGGCGAATGGAAGAAAGAAAGTCTGCATTTTTAGGATGCTCATAAAAAGCAGAGATCAGGGAGAGGTATATGTATAGATAGAGATAAGAGGGAAATTCTATTAGAGAGAGAGAGAGAGAGATCAGTTGATTGATATCGATATCGGTAGAGGAGATGGCAACAAGTAACGTTGGCGTACCGGGCGAGCCGACACAAACTGGGACGGCCCTGATCGAGACTGCTACAGGAGCTGTTCAGGGTTTTGCTCCCATCAATCAAATTCACCAGCATCTCTGCGCGTATTATATAACTCTCTCTCTCTCTCTCTCTCTCTCTCTAATCTACTTCTCTCTCCATCCTCCACATTGTTCTGTTTCTTAATTTTGTGAGCCAATGGACCACAAAGTGAAATCAAGATAAATCAATTGAATCAAATAAACATTAGCTTGTAATCGTTCTTAGACTTTCCAAACTTTTCTTTCTTTCTTTTCACTCGCTTCTGTATCTCTTATAGAGAAATTGTTATTTCAAGTAGGGGTGGCTAGATCTGATCTGACCCAAGGCTGATATTGATCTAGGCAACCTGACTAGAAACGTATACAGGAACACTTGAGTCGTATTGTATTTAAATATGGCGAATTGTTCACTTTCTATGCATGGTAGATTGTAACAACTTGTTTGTATTTTGTAGGTTCCACTTCTATGCGACTGATATGAGTCGTCAAGTGGAAGCACACCACTTCTGCTCTCACCAGAATGAAGAGATGCGTCAATGCTTGATCTACGACAGCCCTGAATCAGGAGCTCACCTGATTGGAGTGGAGTACATAATAAGTGAGAACCTGTTCCTGACATTGCCTGACAACGAGAAGCTCTTGTGGCACACTCATGAGTACGAGGTAAAGAGTGGGATCTTGTTCATGCCTGGAGTGCCAGGAGGGGTCCAACGACGCGACCTGGAGAAAGTTTGCAAGACGTATGGGAAGACCTTCCATTTCTGGCAGGTTGATAAAGGTGATACACTGCCACTCGGATTGCCGCAGGTCATGTATGCTTTCACTAGAGATGGTCAGCCTTGATGACAACCTTGTTCAAGGCAAGTGCTTTGATTTAAATTACTCTAGGTATTAATTTGCCAGCCCCCAGTAGATATGACCTTCAATCTTATGACCTTCAATCTTTGTTTCCTCGTGCCCATCAAATTAAGCTTTTCCAAGTCTAAGGTGCCTGCTTACTTTTGATCCTCTGCAATATAGATTGGATCAAACACCAAGGTTGGTCTCACATTCTTAAGAGGGTGCAGTCCAAATCATCCAACAATCAGAAAAATAAGGTTTATTGTCCATCTACTCATCAGCATCATTTTCAGGGCATGACCCACCACTTGATAGAGGCCACATTTGGCTGTAACGATTGGAATATTGGATTATGTATGATACATGTACAGTAGAGTACATTGTCCTCAATTACTTTTCATTCCGTAGTACCAGAAGTGAAGATAACAGTGGATAGGGACTTCAGAAAAATTTCCTTGTAGAAATGGGTGAGAGTCAGACCCATGGGTCCTGATACTACCACCTGGCATCATGGTCTCCCAATTTGATTGCTTTGGATCTTTCACTCCCATTTCTACTTCCCCACAATGAAACTCTTTGATCCTCAATACTGACTTTTGTATTTCTTGTTCTTCATTATAAATTGTCGATGCAGATGTGGAGAAGAGATTTGGAGTGTCCATTGCGGCCGAAAGGGAGAACAGGGCATATATGACTGGACCAGACCATGGGATCCACCCCCTGGCTAATGGATCTGGAAAGGGCCTCAAAACAGAGTTGAGGGAGACCGATTTTCCTTCTACCGACCCGATCCCCAGAGTCTTCGTCTGAGGCTGGAGGTGAAGTTTAAATAAAACTTACTTTTGAGGGGATGGAGGTATCTTTTGAGTGCAGATGATGGTTTCTAAATGGGTTATGACTTGAAAGCTGGGAACTTCTTTAAACTTGTTGAATGGTTTGTAAGTTGTGTGTACAAATAAATTGATTTTAGTTGAAAGATATGTGCTAACTATGAATGCTCTTTTTAGTAGATGCTTAGTCAGAGCGTCATGATCCTTTGTATTTTGCTAGTCCAATGTGCCCGTTTGGCTTTCACATATTTGTTTGGCATGTCAATGAGTTTTGAAAGAGATATTCAGATATTAAGACTGTTTGGATGGTGCAAACAATAGTCTGTTTCAAACAGACATGAAGACCTTTTATGTCTGTAACAAGTAGGCACAATAATAAAGCTTTTTCGAACAGATCTATTTCTTAAAAGCAGAAAGACGCAGTGCTACAGTGCCCAATTAAGACAGCCCGTGTTTTTTTATTTATTTTTATTTAATTACAAGCTCCTAGGTGATAATCCAAATCATTGGATGTCTTAAAAATCTTAAGAACGGCTATGATGTCAAGTTTGAAGTGTTGATGTTGCACAAATCTAGAGATATTTTCAAAAAACAGAAAACCGTTCGATCTACATTTCTGGCCATCTGTGGGACCCTTTTCAAGATCAAAACCGTTGATCTTCTTTAGAAGCCCAAGAACGACTACTGGTCATATCTCAGCCTTAGATCCCTTGTGAATCTCGAGAAAATCATGAAAACTCGTGGGGCTGTTGATGCCAATGCCTTTAAGCTAACTGGGTTTTACACAATTTGACCTTTTTCTTTTCTTTTTAATTATTGGGTTCTCAACTTCAATAAAAAATGTTGGCACTCTTTATTATCTTAGGCACAACTATGGTATGAAATTTCAACCATTGATTCTTTGTCAATCTTGAGATATATGTGAAAAATCGTAGACTCCCAAATCTCGAGATCTAAACAGTAGATTTTCTTCCTAATCCCAAGAGCATTTATAGGGTCAAATTTCAATCCTTAATTCCTTGTAGATCTTGAGAAATTCATGAAAAAATGTAAAACCGTAGGATCCTAAAATTGCTATTTCACATTGAGAAATGGTCTAAATATAAAATGTCTATTTTACACATATTTATTTTACACAGATTTATTATCCACATATCTTATTTCATATAGATAAGATTTGCCAAAGAGACCTTAAGCCTCATCAATGGTCTAGTGAGTGTTCTACCAAAAAAAAAAAAAAAAAAAGTCTAGTGAGTGAGATCCAGACCCAGCACAATCACAAAATATATGCCTCTTTGTTCTTAAATATGTTGAGTACATATGGTTGAAATAAGGCTTTCATAATAATGTTATTGATGAGGCTGCAATCAAGTCCATTATTACATTTTACAACCAAAAGAAATCTGGAGTGTCTGAAAGTAAAAAAAAAAAAAAATAGAATCACCATATGCCTTGCATCATCATTATAAGGGCTTATCCAACGAAATGAAAGTGGACACTTTGTACCCACTCTAATCTCTCCTTTTTTATTTTATGCAAAAGGAGTTGGCGTGATTCCATTCCCTTCACTCCCTCTTTGGCATTGCTTCTTGTGGCCTAATAATAACAACCTAATAAAAAGGGTGACAGAGACAGGCCACCGGACCTTTTTCATCTACATTCTCTCTCTCTGCATGTTACTGCCTGCTGTATCCTCCTCTCCCTATCGACCTAATAAATGCAGTTTGACTCGGTTGAGTAGGCTAGATTTCTGCAGGGCCCCAAATAGTGGTGGAAGTGGGAGAAACTAATCTGATCCACCAAATTAACCAGGCCGACTCGATTGGGGGTAGGGTCAAGTTCAGAATGAGTCCAAAGTTGATAGCCAACCCAACATGAACCAGCAGACTCATTGCACTGTAACCAGTTAAACTTTGAACCCCTCATCTGGAATGGTGAGAACCAGACACAATCTAAAGGGCCAATCGACCTTGCTTTAGCATTCTTTTAACAAAGACGGTTTTTGGTCCTTTAGATTAACCTATACAGCTACAAAAGAACCTTTGAAAAAAAAAATTGCAAAATCAAAGGCCAATTGCCCGAGATTCCAACTCTCATCCTACCAAGAATGTGGACTTTACCATATGACTAGAGAACTTGGGAGGGTTAGATTTTGGGGTCCATTACACATTATTACTTGTTTAGACATGGGTTAAAAGCTTGTTCTGGGTTCTAACTCATCTTGCACCAGACTTGTGCTCTGATAAGGTGAGCACCTAGTGTCTAAATACCTAGTTGGGCCAATCACTATGATTTAACCAAGTGGGCCATAAAACATGGACCTCTTTGATAGTCACTGATCCTAAATTTAACCCCCATCCGAATGGAGTCGTCTTTTAGTCACTGATCAAGTGGTTAGGACGATCATTCTAGTGTCCAGAGCTATACACGGATATTTTTTTTTTTTTGGGTTCTGACATAATAGTCCCCCCTAAACTCAGGTGTTTCAATTTCACGACCAAAATTCAGGTAATATCATCAGGACTCTGGTCAACATTTTTTCAAAACATTTTTGCCCTAGATCCCAAAATATCATGGGACAATATATGTCATAGAAATCGATAAATCCTTTGATATCATGACTTTTATGCAACATTTAAGAAAAATTATTTTTCAAATGATAAAACTTGAGAAAGTTTGATCAAACATGTATTTACTTCTCACAAAATGTCAGTTTTCGTATTCTATAAAAAATGAATTTGTTTACTATTTGTAAAAAAATAAGATACAAAAACTGATAAATCCCATAATATCATGGGGATATGGTGAAAAAAGTTTTTTAAAAAATAATGTTGATGACTTTGGTGACATTATCTAGATTTTGGTCATGAAATTGGAAAAATATAGTATAATGTGAACCAATATGTCAAAAACCCTCTTTTTTTTTTTCTTTTTAGCTCCATAAAGATCAATGCTTAGCAGAAGGTGAGCACCGGTGCTTAATAGAGGAGGGCCCATATATAATTAATTATAAATAATTTGGTTAGAAAACCTATTCCCCAAGATCAGGACAAACCCAACTGGTCCCTAGAAGCATTGCCAGGTCAACGTTTTTACCAAACTCGTTGCCTTCCCTACATCAATATCAAGAGATTCACATTGAATGGTTTATTATTAGCATATTGTAATTTTCTAATAATATCATGAAGTTAATTTTGTGGGAAGATTGCATAAGTATCAAACTAAAAAAGGGAAACTTTTGAAAAACCATATAAATTGATTTTAGCAGAACTTTACAATCTATTTATTATTTCTATTTCTCTGAAGATTAATCTACTTTCCATGAAACTTTTTAATTCCAATAGTGTTCCAGAAACTTTAAATTTGAAAATACCCTGACATTTGAAGATAATCTCCTGAAAGAGGTATCTGTGACTTTGACTAGTGAGTATCTTGATGCCCAACTGGTAAAACTCACTAATCTGCTTATTAATTATGGGGTTGAACTTTGGTATCCATCTTACACAGCTACAAGATTTCAAGATTTGATGGTAAGTCATTACCTGAAAATGCCGTGGAGATTCATGCAACAACCCGTACCACAAAATTTGTGGCCTTTATAGCAAATAGACTACCCTCAACTATGTGAGACTTTACTCAACTTTGGTTGTCGTACCCTCTGTAAGTTTTTGAGATAATAACTGTTACGGCTGTATTTAGATTTGATATTTGCCTAATATAAGTATTAGTTTAAATATTTCTTACAGAGTTAATCATACAATAACGGTGTAATATTGTATGACCCTAAAATAGTGCATAGTATAATCCGTGTGATATTGCACAATCCTAAATTATTGCATAAGAAGTTTTGTGGAAAATACTTAAAGTTCGACAGTTTATGTATAAGGCCAGCTTTACAGGCAATATCCTTAACTTCTTTGGTCATTGTAATTTAATATATTTTATTATTTTTACAAAAAAAAAAAAAAACAAAAAACGTTTGAATAGCTTTTTACGTATACAGTGGAATTAAGTTTAAGTGGAATATTCTCCTACTAGTATGGGTATTAAGGAGGCAAGGGTCCATAAAAAAATCGAGACCCCTAATTTTAACCACACCCTGCATCCATTGGAGGGGAACATGATCTGTAGTAGGAGAAAATCCTCCTTGATATAAATCCTAAACCTAGGTCGACTTGCGAGATTTTAATGGCTAAGATCAAGCTAAAATGGATGTGTATCCTGGGTCAAATTAAATTTCTCGAAATGAATATCATTCAATCTCTATTAAATTTGTTCGTAATATGGGCTCTTTTTTTTTTTTTGTCATATATGAATCACCCTATGACCTACATTGTTCCACATCATTTCAGCAGTTGGTAATCACCAAGAAATAATCTCCTGCTTGAGGTCTTAATCTATTTCCTTTGGAGAGGTTAGATAGGAATCAAACTCTCGATAAAGAGTGTGGACCGGCATTTAACTTTGTGGTGGTTGTGGCAAAAAGTCACAATCTAGCAAGTGATGTATGTAAAGAGTTTCTAGGGAAGTAATCTTCTTGAAATGCACAAAGACATGAGGATATTCAGAGCCAACATCATCAACCCCATCTGGGACTAGCATATCCAAGCCGTATCAATTCGGTAACACACCCATAGCAGCCCATAATTTGTTAATCACTCATTGACATCCTTAATTACATTTTTATAGTGGGTGGGTGGGTGAGTTGCCACACAAAGTCATGTGGAGTGAAGCAGAAGAATGGTATCATCAGTTTCTACTTTCTAATGCTTAGGCCTAATAAATAGTTGGTTAATGAGTCTAATTGATAGAACAGATGTTGCTGAGCTTTTAGGCAAGCTTTGGCCCACAGTGTCTTCCATCCAATTGAATGTCACAAACGCATGTGTGTGTTTTTTGTTTGGGTGTGTACATAAGAATAATTGTATTTCTTCTTCCTTCTTGTGCCCACTGCCATGATATCTATAATCCCCATTTCTTCTCTTTTTGTTGGGTAAGGCTAAGACAACACACACCACAGTAATAACAGCCAACTTGCCCGGGTGACTTTGAAAGGCATCGAGTCAAGTAACACAAGGACTCTCTGTTTTTTATAGACTCAATTAGACTCTTTTGATTTGGAGCCTTTTATGTTAAGTTGACTCGGCCTGCTTAAAAAAGTTGATTATTTATTTATTTATTTATATAAACAATGATTAGGCAGGGACCGCCAGAACCAATCAATCGATATTTTGCCCTCATTTCTTTGCACGTTTGAACCAAATTAGTTTGAGGCTCAACCTAATGGCACATTTGTTTGCATGGAATTAAGTTCTTAGGTATTCTAAGAAATGCATTTCTAACAAAGTGACACAAATTTAATAAATAAAGATAAAGATCCACAAATGACCATTGAATAATCTCCGGTATAACTATCACCTTAGCAAATTAAATACTAAGTTATTGTCCCATCTACATCTTCACCTTCCAATGTTCAAGCTCACCTCTTTAATATTGCTGCAAAGAACTTAATTCGATGCAAATAAGAGGCCCATAAGGTAAAATATATATATATATATATATTAATATTATAAATATAAATTTACTGAGCCATAAATTTCAACATATTCAGGGAAAATCTCATATCCCTAAACTATCTACTTTAGTTACTCTGCTTCTAGATCTCTTGTGGAGAACAAGTCAGACCATCCACAGCTTGAAAAGAACAAAAGTAATTGCCGACATTACAAGGAATCAAACCAATTACAGATTTGGAGGTATCAACCAGTGTTGCAAATATTGTTATCAGGATAATATTGACAGGAAATAATGTGGGATGATTTTCAAATTAAGTTTTTACCATGACAATATCGGAATATATAATTAAAATAAAAGGAAGAATGTAAAATTTAGAAACATTTAAAAGAAATATACTGTACAAATTATTTAGATATTGAGGGGAAAAAAAGAAATAAGAAAAAAGTACTTTAAAGATAAGTAAAAGGTAATTAATTGTGTTTTTATATTGTTTTCCTTCATGTCGTTTGATACTTTTTACTATCAACTACTAATTTTTTCATAAATATTGAGATAAAATCCTCACATCATCCTCCAATGTGAGGGCCCAAGTATCACTCTTCTTTTTGTCTAGACCTGGGCTCCAATAGGGTTTTGTTTGTTAACTTTGATTAATTACTATTTGCTCCACAGGTCTTATTTGGTTACAAGGTCGGCAGTTGGCACATCAATGGCTAGGATTTGGTAAAAGAATCTTTGCAATCAATTGGCATGACACAGGGTAGGGGTCTGCATGGGGATTTTGAGGCATTTGGAGAGAAACATTAAGATTCTACCAACACTAACAGCCACTCAAAAATAGGAAAAGGATACTTGAATTGCCATCCATTGGATGGAGCAGTAGAAAGGCAAACCCTAGATTTTATTTTAAAAAATTATAAGCAAATAAAAATGCTAGAGAGTGAGGGAGCTTTATAAGCAATTACTTAGACTGCTAAAAATTGTGAAAGAACTTTAATCTAAGAGAAACTGATTTGCTTGATGATTGGCTAGCAGCAGAACATTAACTTGTTTTGGATGGCATGGACTTGTTTATATCACCAATTCAAATGGACTTAGAAGTTACGTACATGAGGGATTTTGTGTTCTATCAAACACTTGGATCACCATGAACGGTGAGATACCATGACAAGATGCATTATGCAAAGACAAGGGAGACGAAAGAGCATATAAGAAAACGATACATAGTTTCATTGCGCTTATTGAACCCTAACAACATAAAATTTATAATCTTGGGGCTTTCAGGCTTAAGCTGAGCTTTGTTGTGGGCCTTGCTTATGGAACCTCTATCCAAGACTCGAGCCAAATTTCCATGGTCTAACTTGGTCGGGCATAGAATGGGTCGCTTATATATATATATATATCCTTTTTTTTTTTTTTTTTCTCTTTTTGTGGGTACCTAGCCAAGGACGAACCTTGAACAACCAGATGATAAGCGTTGTTCATTACCACTTGGATAAGTAGCCGATCTCTCTGTATGCATTCTTAGCTGTGCTTTTAAAGCTTCCAGTGGCAAGTCAACCTCTGACTTTACAATGTTTTATGATGGGGCTATTATATTGGTGTGGGTACGTGTTTCTTTAAAGACGCTGAAGTTGGCGATTCTGGCCATGTGAAATAGTTGGCCAGATGAAGTTGATTGAATAAGATACTTGTATCCTCTAATGCATTAGAAGTAGTTAAAAGCCTTTAATGGCAAAAGCGGTTGGAATATTGAGTCTTGTGCAAAAACCGGGATGTAGAAAATTAAAGGGGATTTGACAATTCAATGCCCTTTAAACACCCAATCCCCAAATTCATGACTAAAAATTACTAAATGTCACCATAGTCGTTTGACTTTGGATTCCATGATATCATGGGCTTTTAAAAACTCATGATATCATGAGATCCAAGTAGCCTTTCAACTTTTAATATGTAGATCCCGTGATATTATGGGTTTTTAAAAACCCATGATATCATAGGATCCAAGGCAAAAAGATAAAAAAAAAAAGGGAGACCAGAGTCAAAGGACTCTAATGACATTAGCTTACTTTCAGTCATGAACTCGGAAGAACAATGTTTAAGGATCATTCATGTGTCAAATCCCCAAAATTAAATGAGTCGATGCAATGTCTTGCTAAAGTCGGAGGACTCGAGTCCTTCTGAGGTGGTGGAGCATGCAAATATATTGTAAACCAACAGGGTGCCAAAATGGGTGCCCCTGGAGTCTAGAGCACCTCCAAATCCCTTTTTCTTATTAGTTTTAAGCTCTCCTATATATCCCTCTTAGAGCTAAGCGGGCCATCAATTAATGTTAGATTAGTTCAAGACTTGCTTAGGGTAGAAATGATTTGCTTTAGTACAGTTTCTTTCGTTTTATCTGGTTGCAAAAAAACAAAAAAATCTCAGAAGAAAAAAATCAACTTTTTAGTCATATCCTACAACTTTTCTACATTTAACATATCTTTATGTATGTACTATATATATTGAAGTGATAAGCGGTCAAAGATTTTTTCTGCTAATTTAATTTATTATTACTCTTTGAGTTGATAATGCGACATGCCCTAGAGTTCCATATCGATTACAGAGAGGTAAGTTGGATATTTAGTGAAAATTGAAAGGGTATGAGGCTTTATGTAAATTAATCTCTCTATATTTTAAGAAACTCTAAAAGGCTTGGATAGTATTGTCGTCGCTTTGAGAATCTCAGTAGACTTAAACCATATTATCATTTCCAGAGCTCCACCTGTATACTCAACATATTCATTTTGGTGCTCCTTAATTTGAGTATAAAAAAAAAAAAAAAAGGCCCACTACTTATTTAGGATCTAGAACCCAAATTAAACTGGATGTCTCTATATTTTTATGTAAACAGTTTGAGATTTATTTTTACAATATATAATATGTGAAATGATTTATCTCATTAATTCTTAATTTATATTTTTAATTATTTATCTCAAAAGATAACTTGAACTTTTAACTGCATGAAAAAATGGGTTGGTTCATTCAGTTGAAGCATGTCTATTAACCATGGCAAACAAAAAACTAAATTAGTTGAACCCAATCAGAACAACCAGTTCATTTATTAAGTATATAATAAAGTTTATCCTTGGTTCTTTTACTCTACATCTGGTTTTGGTTGATTCCTCCAGACCCATTGGAGAAGTAGTTAATTAGATTTATATAATATATTTTGTAGAGATGAGAAATGTGCCACATGGGCCATGCAAAGAGAGGCCATAATGATAATGATAATGATAATGATAATGGGAATGAGAATGGATGGGATATCTGATGTGGGCCCCACTGTACAGATTGTTTATGGAGTCGAGGAAAACTGTCGAAAGTCTGCGGTCGGCCGACCCAAGCATCGATGGGGACACATGTGGTATGAGAGGGAAGAAGACTTTTAATATCCATGTGAAAAGAGAGATTAGAAAAAATATGGTGGGCGTGTAATTAGCAATAATAATAAAAAGGTGAGGAGGAGATGAGAATTGGGTCTCTACCTCCCTTTTATTCCTTTTTTCTATTAAGAAAAAAACAGGCATGGAAAAGGAAACTCAGCACAAAAAAGAAAGGTTCCCATCATAGAAAAGTGGGCCCATTGGAACCATGTGCCATCATGTGGTGGGTGACCCCTCATGGCCCCACACCCCACTTCTCCAACCCCCCCTAAAAACCCTTGATTCCTAAGTTTCCTCTCTCTCTCTCTCTCTCTCTCTGTCTCTCTCCTTCTCCTTTTCCAATCCCTTCTCTCTCTTGAAATTCCCCATTCCTCTCTCCTCCTTTAACCTTCCTTCCTTTCTCATTATCTTCTCCATTCCCTTCTGCTCCTTCTTCCTCTTATCTCTCTTCCTTGGTGTGTTCTTTTGATCTTTGCCCCCATCAAGAAAAACACAAGAAGAAAAACAAAAGAACAAAAAGCCTCCTTCTTTCTCTCCTCCACCACCTCCTCCCCCCCTCTCTCTCTCTTCTTTTTCTATCTTTTAATTGGTTGAGTTGATCCATGTGTCAGAAGGGATTTTTTTGCCTTTTGTCTCTATGAGTTGGCCCCTCTTGTGTCAGAAGAAAATCTCAAAAATCCATAGTACCCCAACGCTTCTCTTATCATTTCATTCCTACCCATCTCAAATGCCAAACATCCGTACCATCAAAACAACTCAAAAGGCGAAAACTACTACGTTCTCTTCTTATTCCTCCTCATTTTCCATGCAGCCCATGCATCTCTCTGCTGAAACCCCTACTTCTCTCAAGACCATGTTTGCCCTTCGCTTCCTCAGGGCCTATTCCAAAATAAACAGATATAAATCCCCCTCTCGTTTATCATCATCATCTTCTTCTTCTTCTTCTTCTTCTTCAATTGTGATCAGACGATGCAAGAGGATCAAGCTCGCCGCATATGCTTCCATGGCTCGGGCTGTCGGTCCCAAGAGAGCATGGAGCCGGGCTCTTCTCCACAAGGTCCTACACCGCACCCGGCTTCACCGGTCCGTTACAAGGCCAAAGGTAAGTGGTGCAGGTAGTGGGGTTGCAGGTGGGGCGATAAACCGCACCGACAAGCTCCGGCGCCTGGTGCCGGGCGGCAAGAGAATGGATTTCTGCAACTTGTTGGGTGAAACTGCTAATTATATACAGTGTCTTACAGCCCAGGTACATGTCATGCAGGGTATTGCTGATTCCTTGCCTCCTCAAGCTTGGTTTTAGCCTTTAGTATAAAGTTACAAGAAAAGGAACAGGAGAGAAAGAAAAATGGAACTTATTAAAGGCAACAGTTATTAGAGTAAATAGAATAAAAAAAGATGTGTTTATAAGTTGGTGTTTATAGATTACAGAGAGAGTTATAAGTTGGTGTTTATAGATCAGAGAGAGAGAGAGAGAGAGAGAGAGAGAGAGAGAGTTTCTACATAGCTGGCTTTTCTTATTTTTGACTTTTTATCCCTCATTAAAAGGTGGGTTGTAAATTAAAGACACCTTTGTTTGGTTGTTTGCGAAAAAGTCAAGGGGTTAATGGGTATTGTTTACCTTTTCTTGTACTTAGATAACTTGGTTTGTGTATTAATATTGTTTTATATTTGCATATTTATGATAATGATAGCGATAAGAATAATAATAATGAGATAAACATAAGAAAATATCTGAACAAAAAATCCCTATCTTACCTAATTGCATATTATAATATATTAAAGCCAAGTGTTTGGATAAAATTTCACCCCTACTTAATAATTCTGGCCGACACTCATCCCCTTTATCTTAAATCATTATAAGTCTAATTTTTGTTTTACTTTTTATCCAACTTTCATCTCCCAACATTTATCCCTTACAACTTAATTTCATTGACCCCACATTAATATGTAACTACTAACGTCTCCTTTCTTTTCCTATTTTCCTTTCTTATGAAACCACTTATTTTCTTTATGTTCTCACATTGCTTTTCTAATCTAAACCACTTATCCCCTTACTTTCGGCCATAATCTTTTCTTTTTAGTTTTTTTTTTTTTTAAATAAATTTTAAGTGTTCATTTAACTTTTAAATTTATGGTTGTTCAATTTGAGATGCTATTGATATACTCATGCTCAGCACAAGTCTTAGTGCTAGTTTGTACGCATACTTGACTATATTTGTCTATAATTTTAAAACGTGGTTTGGGAGACTTTATTCTTTGTGTTGAGCTACTGATTGGTAGTGAGACTTATAACCTAAAGAGGCAGGGATCGATCCCTAGTCTTATATGTAAAATTAATTATCAACACCATTCAACAATGAGAAAATAGCTATAAGTTATTTGTAAGATAAAAATATAAAACTTTATTTTAAATTCCTTTGGAGGTTTTTAATTAACATATAATAAAAGAAATTTCAACAAAAAAAATGTAATAAAAGACAAAATAAGATGTAAAGTTGGCAAGAATTTAGTAACATAGACTTTTTCTTTAATTTTTTTTTATTAAACAGAACAAAATCAGTATCGATCATGAGTCATGACCACACCCTTGAAAAAAACCTCGCCGACCCAACTTAGTTTTAGCTTTGTTTTCAAACCATGGTATTTTTGTATATATGCCTATGATGCATGTGGTGACCCGTTTTGCATGATTGAATGCATGGACCATAATTGTGAAGCTAATTTAGGGTTGCATTGGAGGTTAGAACACCTAGATAACTGAACTATTATTATTTTTTGGGGCTAACCTTGCTATGGTAAGAAGGTATAATTAATAGTGTCTGAGGATGGGCAGTTAGTTGGGAATAAGGAATTTTGCTTGAACAGGCCAAGTGGAATTTTCCTTCTTTTCTACTTTTGCACATTATACCCTTGCTTTTCTGTGGCCGCTAGAAAATAGAACAGCCTTAATTCCATCAAGACCACAGACCCCATTCTATTATTTGTGATTCCAATGTAACCGGAACTTGGTTCATTCCACACCCCACTCCACAAACCACAAAACAAAAAAAAAAAAAAAAAAAAAAAAAAAACAAAGAAAAAAATGAAAGAAGAAGAAAAACAAAAGAATTCTCTCCTTTACAAGAAAAAAAAAACATTATTTAGCAATGGATCAGCCAAAAAGAAATTTACATATCGGCCGATATATTGCTATTATATCCATATATCTATATATATATCAGTCTGCTTTGTTTCCCTACTACTAGAACATTAAAAAGAAAACCTAAAAGACAATTAGAAAAAAGAAAGGGTTCAAATATACAATTTTTTAGTTGCTTTGGTGTTTAGATGTAAGAAAAATATCAAAATAGAATATAATATAAATTAAGGTGGTGAGAACACAAAGGATATTTTGTATCAGTTTTGGCCGATATCTTCAGGCATAGGGCTATACAACTTAGTTTCAGCTGATTTTTAAAACAATTCCTTCTCCCATAACTTCGAGTAGAAATATTGGGTCTTCACGGGTCTTATACTTCTTGATTTGTTGTTCTCAGTTTCCATCTCTTTATCCATTAAAAAAAATCCAAAGTTACCATACTTGTTTTGCAACTTGGGTTATGAAAAAAAAAAAAAAAGGATTTAACAATGTTTCACCAAAGAGCAAATAGTTATTTTTATTCCTGATTTCCAGATATCCAGACTGTTTCAATACCCATATAGTTATTTTTATTCCTGTTTTCCTGATATCCAGACTGTTTTGTTTCAAGACCCATAAAATTCCCACCCTATTGGATGTTATGATTCTAGACATGGAGTTGGTACATGATGGGGTGTCCTATTGGAAGGGTTAGGATCACAAAGGGAGTTTTTTGGTGCCTGGTTCATCCAAACTGGGGCCCAAGAGATGAATGGTATTGTACAACTAGTTGATGATGTTCAACCCCACCCAACTGTGCAGTTTAATAGACTTGAAAAGAATCTTTAAACTAATTTGACTTCCTCTCTAACAAGATACCAAACCATCGTATTTCAACAAAACAGGCAGGAGAGTTTATCTACCATAGTCCTAAACAATTAAGGTTTTAGTTTCTTTCCAATTTCAATTGGAGCCTGAAAGAGGGTGGCCTACTTTATTACAAAACAATTAAAAACAAACTACAAAGCTCCCAATGGTTACAAGATTTCATAAAACGAGAAACAAGACGGGTTTCTTCTTTTATTTATTTATCTTTTGAAAGCATGCAGTTTGAACTGGCTATCTATGTACAAGAGCTTAAAAAAATAAGTTTACTAAGCTTCAGTTGAGTTCAAGAGTTCAGAAATGAGTAAAAAGAGGAGATTTTTCTTCCTTGAAAGAGAGAGAAAAAAAAAACGATTTAAATTTATAATCTAAGTGACATTGTATAATCTTAGGTTTAAGATAATAACAATCTTAACCGTTCAATATATATATATATATATATCTATAATAACAATCTTATCCTATAATTTCCCAAGATTCTCTCTTCCATATGTCAAATGCCAATATAGAAAAAGAAGAATTCTCATTTAACAATTGTGCTAAGTAAGATAATTTCCGAAGATTCTCTCTTCCATATGTCAAATAACAATATAGAAAAAGAAAAATTCTCATTTAACAATTGTGCTAAGTAAGAATTAAAGTTCCTAATTAATAACAAGCTATTCTCATTCTATTAACTTTTAAGGTATGTTTATTGGCATTAGAATGCATGTGAATTGAATACATGGAGCTTAATGCTATAAGTAATTAAAAAAAAAAAAAGATTAAAGATGAGTTTTTAATAATGAGCTGCAATTAACCTTTTCTTATTATGGAAATAGAATAAAAGAATAATAGGAAATGAATACCCTGCCATCACCTAAGTAATTTAATACATAAGAAAATAAAAGTCTTATCAACTTCTTCATCTTATATCCTTCTCCCCTCACCTCTTTAATAATCCTTTTGTAAAGTTCATTTCACTATGAAATCCTATGCATTTAATTTTTATGTATCTTAATGCAAACAGACAGGCCAATACTATTTTCAAATAATTATTTTGGATGAACCCCATGCACCCATGTTAGAAAATCAAGTGGAGTTAGACTTTCTTCATGAACAAGTGGTCTGTTGAATTAGGAGAGTTTTTCTAGGGTTGGATGCTTTGAAACTATTTACATCCAATGAACAACTAGAGCTAATTTTGCATCTGGTATACTACAGTTATTAAATTTTCAGTTTCCAACAAAAAATGCCACAAACTTAATAGCATTGTATTTTCTAATTTTCATCAAGTGAACTGCTTCTAGCTGACATTCCATTAACTTCGAAATGAGAAATCCATCCCTCATCTTAACTGACGCGTGCTAGCTTTCAAAATATCAGTGTTATGCTTTAATTCCCTTGAATAGATCGTCGACATATTCTAAGTTGCTTTAACTATATATGGAGAGAAAATTTTCTAAGATGTCAACAAATTGTAGTCCTTAAATCAGATTTCAAATAAGATCTAGTTGGATTTTGTTCAACAGAAGATCCAAAAAGAAAACTAAAACTCACAGGAGAAAGCTAGCATGATTTCCAAAGAAATCATGGTTTTGATGTCTAAGGAAACACAGATTTAGATCCTAAAGTAATATATAATTTGACATTAGATTATTTCAGCTGTTCAAGACAACAACACATTTTGCTTCAATTAAAATTTGTCAAAATGCATGAACTGGTTTTACCTTTTTTTTTTATATATTGAATTAGTGGAGTTTGGTAGTTCGAATGTCCATTCTTGATATTTCTAAATTTTGGTATACTCTATATCTTGATTATGATTTTAATTTCTTTTTTATTATCATCAATATGAAGCATTATCTCATCTATCAATGAGTAACTTTCTACGTTAATCCACTCAAGCTTGCCTGCCCGGGAGTTGGCGGTGGAGTGGCATAAGGTGTGGTTTGCTCTCCATGTCTTGTGTTGGATATCACCCTATAGTCTCACATGCCAGATGTCACTTCTAACTACCTTATCTCATTCCAAGTCTTTATGAATTATTTTAATATTTGTTCAATATTTTTGACAATATCCAAAGATGTTTTCAAGAATGGTCAGGTTTTTCCTAGCTTAGAAATGTTGTAGTCATGGGAGGCTACCTAAAAGGTTCAATTGTGGGGCTCACCTAAAAGCATGGTCCCGTAGAAGTTTTTGGGATTTGTAAGGTTATTATATGATTTACCTGTGCGCAAAACTAGGATCTATCCAATCAAGTGAGATACTGTTGTGAGGGCTTGGAAGTTATTGAGATCTTAGCCACTGGATAAATTGGCATGGGTGCCGAATTTGACATGATCAATTCGAACTCTTACATATCAGATAAGTCTCAAGACTGGATTAATGTTAATTCAAGGCTTGTGTGAGGGTGGGTGGAGGGTTGGTTAACGAATACACTGGGGCTAGATTAATACTAGGGGGCAGGCTTGACCATTCTTGAAGATTTGCACATATTTCTTCTATTCAATTCTTGTTTGACTTCAGATATTCATTTGTAACTTTCCAGTTTCTCCTTCATTTGATATCCATTTTCTTCAGTTTCATCTCATTTGTGGATGTAGAATGATACTGTCCTCACCTTTTCCTTATGATTCATTTCAAAGAATCCTATCAAATGTTTCTAATGGCGCAATCTGACAATAACCATGATGAAGTTGAGATTCTTATCTTCCTCAAAAAAAAAAAAAAAAAAAAAAAAAAAAAAAAAAAAGTGCTTGTTCCAAAACATGAGATTGAATTCCCTTGTATTTGTTTTCTATATTTTTATTTTCAATAAAGAGATGATCCCAAACTGTCCACTGCTTAATATCCAACCAAAATGTAATATTTGCTACCATCAAACATACATGCATTAATAAAAAATGGTTATTGCTGCTGTTGTACGTGGTGTAGTATTAGTATTATTATTGCTATTATTATTATTAATTAAAATCAAGTGATTCCCATATGATGTTTTGCTTGGTTTGAAATATTGAGCGCTTCAATTATTGGCATGTTCAATTCATTTGAAGAAGATCCTTCAGAACATAATTTGTTTTGCGGCAATTGGTATCATCATACATGGAAATAGCAATCACCTCATCCGACCCTACTTTTACAATTCTTCCGGTTCTTATGACGCTAATGCGGTTTTTTTTTTTTTTTTTTTTAAGGATAGTTGAAAAACCTAAAATCAGAGAAGTGCAAATGTCTCTTCTATTTAGATAATAAAATACAAAGTTTCGCCAGAAAGAAACCGCAAAATTTCTTTGTCTTAAGAGATTTGGATACGAAAATGTTTAAGACTGCAAAAAATAGATGCCCAAATTGAGGGGGAAAGTTGTTTTTCTTTTGAACTTTCTTTCGTGTGTTTGCATAGAATGTATAGAAACTCATTGTCAAAAGAGCTCAACTGAGGTAATATTAAAGCTAGGGAGAAGGGTGTGTGCTGATATAAAGTAGTAACGTAGATAAGACCATGACTTTCTGGATTTGAGTTAACAGGGTGATTGGTTTTTTTGGGGGTATTGACATTTTATTCTTTATTTTTAACTACTTATAAAAATATAAAGTCGTAAGTGTCTAAGAATTGAATTAAATGAAACAGGCCCTATACTCTTTTTCTTGAGAGTGCAAATCCTTGATCTGACAGAACTTTGCTGGAAACTTTGCTTAGAGAAAAGATTTTAGTAGTACAACATCTATTTTAGTTGTTTTTGATGCCCAAAACAAATGATGGATCGATAGAATTGTCTGTTTCTCTTCAATGGCCATGGACATGGAAATATAATAACAAGAAGGAAAATAGAGAGAGGAAAAGTGTACCTTGAAGACAGAAAAGATGGTCACTGAGAGAGGAAGAATACAATAATTGAAATCTTGAGAGAGGGATAGATGCCTTCCTTGCAAGTTTCAATAATTTAAAACCCTGAAAGTATAATTATGAGATGCATAATACATCAAAGCAAATCCAACCCATTACAAGTGCTTTTTGTTGAACCTTACTATCACCTGTCCCTTCACGTCTTATATATGTGAGCGCACGTTTTCAAGTGGTTTGAGAATAACTCTTCCTCAGGTTCACTACCTTTCCATAGCTAATGAATTCGATTCATAGGTGGTGGTGCTCTACTCAAGGATTAAAATCTCAGACTCGGGGGCTGACTCGGTCCCTCGACTCGAGTCGGATGTGTCACTTGTGACTCGGCTAAAGGTTGGACTAAGTCGTCCTCAAGTTCGAAACTCAGTCCCTCAAGTCAAGTTGGCCGTGTCGCATGGGAGAAAATGGAGAAATAAGAAGCAAAATCGTAATCCCATCGTGTCTAAGTCGGCCCCGACCCAACTCGGTAAGTATGGAGTGTAAGTCGAGTCGCCCGAGTTCACTTTGACTCGGCCGAGTTTTAATACCATCCGCCTCCAATGTTGGCACCTTGGCTCCAATCAAATCATTGAATTAATTTCTTCTCCACCCTAATCGAGCCATAGTTGGATTCAACGTCCACGTCCAGATGACAATCAAATTGGCATTAAATTTATATCTTTGTTCCCAGCTCCCACTATTGTATTCATTCACTCCTGGATCAACTGATCCGACTACATTTCTAAAGGATCTCATATGGAGAGATCTTCTTTCTAAAGAATATTTGTATCATCTTCCACCATTGAATTCCTAACAGAAGATCGCCCTTGCAGTCTTCTCTTGCATGTTCAACATTATGAAGGAGAGTTCCCAAAGCACTGACTATGCTTTGTGATGAGATCCTACTTGTCATTTGTCAACTCTTCCAATACTTTCTACGAGTACACCAATAGTTCAGAACTTGCCCCAATACAAACTAATAGATTCCTAATAAAGCTGTTTTGTAATGACCTACATTTCAGTCCAGGCTGAACGCGTAAAGTGAGCGCCAGCCGGGATGCAATATCCCAGTCCGGCTGGGGCTGTCCTCCGCTAAGCCCGGCTCCGACACGCATCCCGGCTGACTGCCAGCCGGACTGAAGTGCTTAAAATATCTCCTGCCTCCAGGCGCATGGCGACAAGACAGATGTCATCCTGGCCGTCCAACCCTCTGACAGGGCAGCATCCGACGGTCACAGCCCCATCGAGGCCCAAGAAAGGATCCAGTGAGATCTTCGCCTGCCATTGAGTCCAGACAGGATCAGGCCCAATGTGACTGGCATTTAATGCGACATGGGCTGATCGGACCGGCAATTAATGCAATGTGGGCTGTGATGGACCGCCATTTATTATTTTGTGAGCTGATGATCTCAGCATCCAGATCATCAAGCCCATGACAAAGTCTCTGGTAATACTCATATATAAAGGAGAGAGAGCATCTAAACCAGGTACGCATAATAGTATACACAGACATACTACCTCTCTTCTTCTCCATAAAAAACCCAGTATCTATACTGACTGAGGCATCGGAGAACCCTGTGCTGCACGGAAGGGTCCTTTGACCTTCCCTCTCTTCCCTTTCAGGTCCCGCGAGACGACACCGGCCAGCTCCCGATAGTCATTTGATTAAGTCGTCTAAGGCATCTCCAAATCTTGTGAGTTACCATAATTGCACTTACAAAACTAATACAAATAAAGACACCAGATTGTTGTACAGACCTACATTGATATCCAGATAGGTGTAAAATAACCCCACAATATCGTCCAGTTGGGAAATATAATAATAAATGTGATACATGAAGTGAGAAAACGACACAAGTTTCAAAAAATTTTAAATTAGTCGTTAAGTTTTGAAATTAAGTATTCAATTAAGGACATCCGGCATTTTAAAGGTCTTTTCTGGCGACTTTTTTTCTCAACTTTTTTAAAATACCCAAATTACCCTTTATTTAAAGCCCTGACATGGTTCCGATGGCGATAACATACAGTCGATCGTGCAGGGATGCTGGTTATCCTTGATCACGGGGAGGATGCACGTGAAAAAAATGAGAATATTATAGAAAAAGTGAATGAGGGTTATGTTCCAATGAAGGTTGAAAAGTTATGAAACTTGTATCCTTTTTTGAAATAAGATAAAAACTTATGGCCTGATTTGAAGTTCTTCCATTAAAAAAAATGAGATAGAAGTGTTGGATATTTATTTCTCATCTTTTCAATAAAGGTTCCAATTAGTATTTGTTTCCTTATTAAGAAAATTAATATAAGCTTTTCCCAACTAGATCAACTAATCTAAGCCCTATTAATGGGTTTTGATCCACTTCAACTGTATTTCGGGCCTTGTTGGGCTCATTTGCTCTCCACTGTAGTTCCCATTCGACTGACTTCATAAGCTTGACTTATCATAGAGGTTGCAGCAGGCCGTGGTGTAACTTGAGTCGGGCCGAACCCAAATTCCTCGCGGTTTGACCCAGCCAAAAGTGAATACTGGGTCGGGCTTGTTCGAGTTCAGGTAGGTCTTTTGATTGAAATTTTAAACCGAAACGAAATTCGGGTTGGGTTCAGGTCTGAGCTTCTAGTCCACGATGTAGACCCAGTTACCCAATTAACATATGAACATATCAATAAGTACATATGTTGCACGTACATTTTCTTTCTGTTATAACCACTGATAAGCAAAGCAAACCTAGCTAATTTAAAATTTGGGTACCTAACTGCAACTGAGCCACCCAACTTCACCAAATTGCACTTAGGTCGGACACAGGTCATGTATTTTCAGATTCCCATTTAGGTCACGGTTAGGTTAGGGCTTACAAATGTACAACTTGGGTCACACCATCGTATTGCATGTAATCAATATACCCTGTTTACTTTTGTGTCTCAACGGGCTCTACAATAGATTTAGGCCTCATTGAGCCCATTGACATGGAATATCATCAAAATTCTCACGAAATGCTAGTTTCATGATGACTTGACCCAACTTCGATTTTTACTTAAAACAACCTAGATGTGACAAAACACCCTTCAGCTAATAATGGGCCTTTACTATAAATTTTACCTTTGATGAACTTAGGCATGTTTTTAGTCTTTTTAATACACAACCACTGTTTCATGTTTAATGGGCTTTTGAAAACAGCTTACGCCTTAATGGGCTTCCACTTCCAATTGTGGCCCTTATTTAGCTTAGGGATCATCTTCTGATTTTATTGCTATCCTAACTACGCTTTTGGGCTTAATGGTACCTTAGCCTCCTTAGATCCTTAACTGTGACTTCGAACTTTGGATGACATCTTATCCATCATTCTCATTTTTGAGTTACAACTTGGGCTTTGACACAAACTCGGACAATATGGACTTTAATTGTTATTTTAGTCCCTTTTTTATTTTTTGTTGGAGAATATTTTATTCAAATGACACTCCATCCATTCATCTCTTTTATCATGGATGGATTCTCATGGTTAATTTTGGACAATACTGGATTATTCACTATTATTTTCTTCGAAAATCTGCCATAGTGGATTTCCTTTTAACTTTGGACAGGCTTTTGTTTGCCATTTTGGACCATGAACAAGTTTTTTTTTTTTTCTTGCAATATATTAGACTTAAATGATACACCAAATGTCAAAATTTAGTAGGGCTTGATGATGTAGATCCAACCGGGTTGGATTAATTAATCTACAACCAAAGGAGGAGGGACTGATTCAACAATTAGGTTTTTGAAAAAAAAAAAAAAAAAACACACCCCCAAAACAGCTCTAGAACAAGGAGAAGCCAACAAAGAGGGTAGAGTAATAAGGGCTTACCTTAGCCCGGCCCGGCCCGGCCCACATATATGACGGAAGGGTAAAGGCTTACCTCGGCCTGACGCGGGCCTGCCCTTTCACAGCCCTACCTGGATGTGGCTATTTTATTAGCTTCCCTACTATTGGCTTGCTTCCTCTCTCTTCTTCTTAGTGCAGGTGACCATATGTCTTGGCATGGCTAGTAGCCTTATTGGAGTTCTATAGGTTGTTGTGGGTAATTCTTTTAAATAGTGGGGTTCCTTACCTCTTTAATTTATTTTTTTGAAAGATATTAATATATTTACTTAGGGCCATTTCGAAACTCTCTACTCTAAATAATAAGTGCCAAGTAGATTAAGATTTAAAATAAAAGCTCTAATTTTTAAGTTCTAATTTACAATTAATCTCTTTGGTAAATTATAAAAAAAAAAACTCTTATTTCATGAGGTAATTAGTGCCCATCTTTGGAAATTGTGGTATTTGGGGCCCACCTTTTAAAAACTGTAGCGTAGAACCCACCATTTGTGTTATTTTAAAATGTCTATGAAGTCGTTGTTTTCGAAGACATTTGTTATTCTTGCATTGTCCACTAGACCACTTCCATCCATTTTAACTAAAAATAAGTTAAAAAAAGTAGCCCCTTAATTTTCTTTTAGAGGCAAAAGCTCTAATTTGTAAATAAGATTTAAAAAAACATATAATTAGAGGTTTAACAAATATTCTAATAATAAGTAAATAAGCTTTAAATCATATAATAAGATCATATTTTTAGAGTTTCGAAACGGACCCAAGTACAGATGCCTAGAAATAAGAAGTGCCTCGCAGTCAAGTGGCCATGAGGTGTCTCACCTTAGTAGCAGTCTAAGGATTAATCCCTGGACAGGGCTAGGTCTCATGTTAGTGTTTCCATCAGTAGTCTATACTAAAAATAAAAAAAAAAT
Source organism: Camphora micrantha (assembly GCA_003546025.1). Classification (NCBI taxonomy): domain Eukaryota; kingdom Viridiplantae; phylum Streptophyta; class Magnoliopsida; order Laurales; family Lauraceae; genus Camphora; species Camphora micrantha. The sequence goes on from QPKB01000006.1 coordinate 29,208,403, forward strand.
AAAAAAAGGCCTAGAAACAATCATATTCATAGCTTCCTAAGAGCTTGTTCGTGTTACATAGAAGAAAAGCGCAGAAATTAAAATTCAAGGAAAGGGATTCAAACTTCGCTTTTCTCTACTAAGGAGAAATTGCCCATAAATTTTAATATTTCCATAAAGTCTTGTTGCACCAAAAGATTAGAAATAATAAGATGCAGAAAATTGATTGATCCTTAATTATCAGCTACTTTTCCTACGGATTTACCTCTGCACAAATGTGTCCTAATCAATTAGGTTTCAAAACTGCACTATTACATTGGGGCCACTTGAGATTTACCTGACTCCTCGTAGGCCGGTAGAGATTATTCTGGCCCAAAGGGCTGGAACACCCTCCATTATAAAAAAACAAAAAAATAAATAAAATAAAATAAAATCAACATAACTCAACCCATCCAAAATGCCATGATTAATATTAAAGAAGTGAATGCTAAATTTTATATATAAATATATATATATATATATATTTATCAGCACCCAACACCCTATTTGAGAAAAGAAAACTACAAAAACACCTTTAAAATCCGTCAGTGGGCTACACACTAAATGGGAAATTGGTTATCAAACCTTCTCAATATGTGTTAAAAATACAGGATAAACTTGGGCTCGCTGGAAATGGCAACTGAATTACTCATTCATTGAAATTGTCTTCAGCATTTTTGACTTTGTTTGACACATCAAATTTGGCCAGTACTCTTTGAAATACAAAATTATATTTCAGTAATGCCTAAAACTCTTTCGGCCTGGACCACCCGTGAGCCATAGTTGAACCAGAAAGCAACAGAATCTCTCCTTTTCTATTGAAAAGCAGAACCTTTCCTCTTTGGAAAGCAATATTTTGGATTTTTAATATATATATATATATATATATCCATGTGGCATTTTAAATTCTTTATCATCATCATCATCTTCATCTACATCTTCTGAGAACCACAGAACAGCCCTAGTGGTAAAATATCACCACTAGTGCAGGGACAGGGACAGACCCTTGGCATTAGAAAGGACTGTCCTAGCTTAATTAAGACCAGGATGGTTTACCATTCATCCCATGTACACAAGGGCACAGTTAAAAAACTGTCTTTCCTAAAAATATCTCATGATAGTCCAAAAATAGAGCCAATACTTTTGTGACCTTTGACTCCAATAAGTACAAAAAAGTGTGTGGTGATTGGGTGAAAATAAAGGAGCCATCATAGTTGTGGTACACACTACACACCCACCATAGGTGGCCCACATGCAATTGCTCTTCTTTCAATTCAAAATTCGAGTACATGATACTTTCTTAGGGAGCAGGTCAGATTTGTGTGGTTAAAAAAGCTGTGTAGCTAGAAAAGGAATGGTTTGATGCCAAATTTGATGTTCTTACTTTTGTTACCAGAATTGATAGATTCGGAATTTATAATCCCTCGAATCCATTTAAGTATTCACCAAGTCATGAGCCCTTTTTAGGCCTGAGACAACCCCAAAATTTAATTCAATAAAGACTAAATTATCAAATCAATTAACCCTTAAGAAGACATTGCAAGACAAAATAGTATAAAATAGAGAACTTCATGCACTTTTTAAAACCTCAAACAGTTTTAGAAAACTTTATGTATTTTTTACATATGGAGATGTTTTTACATATGGGCCCCCCAAATTTTTTTTTTTCATAATGGCCCTCTGATGGAAATTTCCAGGCTTGTTCTAGTCACAAATGTTCAATAATGCAGTGATTCAGGGTTGAATACTATAAAAGGGGTTTGGGATGATCCCTTGAGAAGGGTACATTGGCCATTTTTCTACACCCAACCATTGTAAAAATTCTTACCGCAGAAAAAAAAAAAAAAAAAAAAAAAAAAAAAAAAAAAAAAAAAAAAACCAATGTACAATTCTTCAATTTAAGAGAAAAGCTAGAGGAGTGTGGAAGGTCTTGCTGTTTCACTCAAACTTCCGCCCTTCATTTTTCACTTGATCCTTTCTTTTCTGTTGTTCTATTTTTCCCTTTCTTGTAATTTTGATTGTAAAGGGGTTTTTCCTGATCCCTCAAGAGCCCGTCCCTCCAAAATAACTTAAATAAAAAACAATTCTTAGAAGTTATTTTATTTATTTATTAGCAAATTAACCATTTATATGTGATATATATATATATATAACCATTTATATGTGATATATATATATATATATAGAGAGAGAGAGAGAGAGAGCACGCGCTCATATAGTACTTGACTTGAGCACTGGGGCTCTATACATACCGGGCTATGAGCCCACATGGGGGCGGAACCGTTGGGGGTTCCAAGATTTGTATAGGACCTATCTACCTACCAAAGCTACATCCCATCCAATTATATTATCATTTTCATCCAAGCTCTATAAGTTCAATGATGTACAGTCCATTCGAATGGATGTATACCCAAGGAGACGTGTGTATTATGGGGGGGTTTGGTCCACTCGAATTTACCCCTTGGTGGGCCCCACTATCGGTGCGCAATTTGTGCACTAGGTGCACTTGATAGCCCTATATAGATAGATAGATAAATAGATAGATAGATAGATAGATAGAGATAAAAGAGATTTTGACTAGGCCCTAGGTTTAGAAATGAGTCTCTAAATCACCAGCGCAAAAAGAGTTCAATAGTGCAAACCAGCCTTTTATCTGATCCCTCCATTGGAAGGTGCTTAGGGCAGAAACCCTTTTGCACGCTCCAGTTTCAAATGAAATCATTCAGTTTTATATAAGAAACCTAAAATGAGCAAAGATATCTAATTCCAAAAAACTTTAATCTCTTTCACTATCTCTTTAGTTGATTAATATATAAATTAAATTCTCAATATAATAAAAATAAATTTGACAAAAAAAATTCTTTAGTGTCATCAATACCCCCATTAAGAAGTTGGTTATGAATAAGAGTAGAAAAAAGTGGGGGTGAAGTTCTAGTTGAGAAGGTAACTCAATTGCTTATTTAATAAACCTAATTTCATGTCATTCAAAGATCGTCTTAACACATGAATTTCTGTTATTGTTGAAATACAAAATTAAAATTTAATATTGCTACAAATCTTTTTTATTTAAACTATCATTTAACATGAATTCTAATTCTCCACTTCAATCTATCACGAGCCTTTCTTCATTTCAATCTATCATTAGCCTTACTCCACCATTTTGTTATTATTGATTTTAAGGCCCGAATAAACAAGGAGGGTTGCATCAAATAGTTTGACAACTAGAGAGTAAAACGTTTTTTACAACTCTAACATGATTTCTGAAAAAAATATTATTTCATGAAAATCTTAATGACGTGTTATTCTAAATTCACCATCTTCCCACAAAAATCCCATCATAATCTAAAAATATTGTCATTATCTCTATGGCATTGACTCCAACCATTACAAACGTTAGTGGTGATTGGTTGAAAATAAAGGAGCCATCATAGTTGGGCACACCCAGCATTGTTTCCCCACATTCAAGTGCTTCTTCCAATTCAAATATGAGCACCTTCCCTTGTAGGGAGCAGGTCAGACATGTGGTTAGGGCTGTACCTAAAAAGGGAATGGATAACAGTCAATGGCCATGCACCATTCCTTTTAGAGTCCCAACAGATCAGTGAGGATTCCTATTCCATTCTAGGGTAGGTAGCATATTAGAGAAGGTAAGGACAAGCACATTGTAAGGGCCACAAAGACCCCATTACCTGTGAGTGCTTGGGTCCCCCTTGGGACCCTGTGACAGGTTCCACTGAAACCTCATCCAGTGGATTATGGAGAACGTCAATTTCTCAAGTGGGGTGGACTAACAAAGTCTTCTATCCAACATCAAAGGTGGTGGATATTTTCTTACACCCCATTCTTCCCCACCCACTCAAGCTCCTTATTTAAGAGAGCTGGGCATTGCCAAGTCTCTACACAAGACTCATGTTATCTGTTTGAACTTTCTAGCTCATCAGGACTCATTGAAGAAGAGAGAGAGTACAGCCACATCCTTTCTTTAACACACACACACAAGAGAGAGAGAGAGAGAGAGAGAGAGAGATGGCTGTACCCTCTCTCTTCTTCAGTTGGTCTTGGATGTCAAAGTGGTGCCTGTTTCTTCAGTATCAGACATCTACGACAATGGGGCCAATGAGTAAAGTAGCTTCTTGTAACCCTTGTCTCTCTTGAAGTAGCTAACAACTGGGGCAGTTCATGGGCTGGGCCAGGGCCTGACCTGGAGAGGTTGGATCCTGATTATGAGACAGCTCTAGCTACGCTTGACATATTTAGCACAAAGGTTCATAATCATACAAATGGGTTGGTGCAAGCATAACTTTCAGTCTCATGGGTTAGATCAAAACTTGAATATTAGGCCAAATATATCACCCATGGGCATAGACATGCTTTGGTTTGGCCAATCCAAAGCCCGTCCATGAACAGACCTGGCCTCCTTGAAATTAAGTGCAAACTTGTACTATTTGAATGATTTCTTTTCCATGTGTTGTTTTTCCCTTTCTATTATTTTTCTTTCTTATTGGCGTAACTTGGGGATTCTTCTTCTTCCATTTTTTTTTTTTTTTTTTCCTTTTTAAATGCGCAGGCACACTAGCCAACCGTGCGAATGTTGTTGTATTTGGAGAAGTCACCATGTGCACCTTCTTTTGTATGCGATCACCATCGTCGTCGTCATCAAATATATAATTAGAGTCCACTAATTTACTACAAGATAAGTAACTTTTAGTGGTAATCTCTTTTTCCGTCGTTATTGGTCTGGTTTAGTGATGAAATTTTTTTCATTGCTAAAATTGCCATTAATGCCTAGATGCTAAATTAAGAACCAATAGCAGTAGTTTTGGTTGTAGAAAAAAAATCTCGCCAATAAAAATTACCGACAGCGTTCTAATACGATTTTTTTTTTCACCACTAAAAGTCACTTTTCTTATCATGCATGAATTTTATTTCTCTATTCTAATTTTATTAAGCCAGCATATCTCCTCCCCCCACAAAATAAGTCTCGCCCAAGTCCTCATCTCCATAATAATCAAGGAAACGAAACTTCATGGTTCATCTCTCTCTCCCAAGTTGACCCATAAGCGCTCTTCAATCCACTCCAAACCACCTCCATAACTCTAGAGATACTAGGATTTAAGAATGGCCATAAGTCCATCTTGGCGACATTATTGCCAGAAAGATAAAGATTAAAATGAAGTTTGAAGATCGAATGAGGAGATGGAGAATTCAGAGGAGTGAAGTGGAGATTGGCGAAAGCCCAAAGCCCCAAACACAAAATGAAGGGATGGGAAAGATAATGTATCTGATACACTTTGATTATGTAATACGTCTGTCTATTTGGGACCCACCCCCCACACAATCATAATGCCCCACTTTTTTATTTTTTCTTTTTTAATGTTAAGAATATACATTTACAAAGAGAGTGTACATATGTACAGAAGAAGAATTAGGGAGACCTCACACTCGCTTGCCCTCTCACATTGAGAGACACAACCACGAGAGAGCTCACCAAGAGGCATGCCATAGAATGGACGGCCCAACAAATAAGCCCACAGGCCGACCCAACCAAAACAGGGCCTGAAAGGATGGACAAGGTCAAAAGAAAACAACAAGAACGGATATAGCATCCCAATAAAGAATAGACCACAGCCAAATCAAAGCAGCAGTTCAAAAATCACAAGAATGCAGAATTGCAAAAATTCCATTTTGGGTCCCACTTGATTCACATGATTGGCATTATGATAGTGGGGTTTCTTACATGAGAAATATTTGGACTCCAAGTCTTGTCAATGCCAACTTAAAAGTCGGGTTCCAAATGGGACGGTTCCGGATTGGAACCATAGTGGATCCAGAACCATTTCTAAATAACGGTTCCGGTTCCGGTTCCGAATCCGGTTTTGACTTGAAACCTATTTTGTTGGTTCCAGACACGGTTCGAAAAGGAAAATCCGGATCTGGTTTTGGAATCGAGTCCACCTAAAGGACTGGAATCTAGTTTCCAAATCAGTTTAATTTTTTTTTTATTTTTTATTTTTTTCTTAAAATAAACATATCATTCAACTTATAACAGTGCATCAAGTCTACTACCTTCAATATTATACATAAAAATGTCAAAAAAAAATTTTGATTTTGAGGAATAATTTTCAAGATCAAAGACTGATATGCCGTGTCCACAGGTCGGAACCTATATGGACCTGAAACCGAACACGTTTATCAATCGGAACCTAAATTGGGCACCGAACCCGGACCCGTTTATAAATCGGAACCTAAAATAGGTTTCAGACCAGATTTTTGCAAGTCACAACTTCCGAGTAATCGCAGACCTGTTTGTAACCCTACTTAGAAGTACACTTCCTAGTAAGGTTAAGATTTTATGTTGGATAAAGTATATTCCAAATTTAATAATTCAGCCTAGTTATGAAGCCAAGGAATTTCCCAACAGTGGGCGTTAATCCTATCCAAGGCTTCAACTTGAGCTTCTCTCATGACATAATTTATATTTTCTAGGATGCAGTTTTACTGCCGGTAATGCCAAGGCAAGATTTGGTTTTGCCTTTTTGTGTAATGGTTCTTGGTTTGGTGCAGGAGATATGGATGGCCTGAAAGTATATTCGTCCAAGAAGCTGAGACAAGGGCAATCATCATTGCCTTGATCGAAGCTAAATCTCATAGTTTTCGTAGAGTCCACATTGTTTTTATGCCTTGCAGGTGGTGCGAGCCATTAAAGGAGAACAAGATTGGTGGTTGGAATCTATTTTGAAAGACATTACAACTCTTACATCTCATTTTGAGTTGGTAGATGTTTCTTTTATTCCTAGAATACTGAATTTAGTAGCCCATATTTGTGCTAAAAGTATATACTGTAACGCTGTTGGTTCTTTTGTACCTATTTTCCCTCCTTAATGTCTCTTTGTTGTTGCTTTAATTGGTTCGCTCGCTCTTAATTATTATTCTTCTTTACAAAAAATATATATATTCTAGATTTTTTCTCTCTGTCTAATTTGGTTGATTTCATATCCGTCAAAATTGAATTAAAGACCTTTTGATAAAAATAATTATAATACATTGATGTTAGGTCTAGTAAGAAGCAAAATTGATAGGTAGAGGTAAAAAATGAATTGAAAATCTTATACTACAATATATAATTTGCAATCAAAACGGAAGAGAGATCTTCCGATATAATATAGAATAATATGGTTAATCTGTTCTTCTAGCCCTCCTAACCGAGCAATAGTAAGTCTCCATTCTAATTCCTATAAAGGAGAGGTGGTTAGAAGAAGATTTGCTAGGCCATCATCTTGAAGTTGCAATCGGCTTAAGTTCGAAGTACAGATACAAGTATATCTCTAAACTCTTCTCAATTTTAGTTTCTGTAATTATCAATAGATTGACCTACATATATAACCTGACCCATTTACATCCACACAAATAATCAATTTTCTAAACCTTTTGTTTACCATCCAAGGTGGCTTGATTCTTAAGAGACTAAATTAACATAGAAGTGAACCTTAACAAAAGCTGGAGATGAGACCACGAAACTACCTGCATATGCAGGAGAGAAGACCCAAGGATCGAACACTGAGCAATTGGGTTAGAATAGAATCCATTTTCTAACTTAAGTTTAAAAACTTAAGGGGTAACTCCAAAATAATGATTACGACACACCTTGAAGGTTCATCCTCTATCGTGTTACTCTTTCAATATTATCTAGTAAAATATATATATGTCCCACACTTACAATGTCAAGTGAAAAGGCATCACCATCATCAAAGACATGGTATTCATGTAAAGTTTATTCTTTTCTCCATTGAAATCTCTTTCCCCATGCGCTCTCTTGCATTTTCATGCTTACATCACAAGGATTATTATTATGTTATAGATTTGCCCCTTCAAGTCTCTTTAGTCTTTTCCCATGCTTTCTCTTGCATTTTCATTCTTGCATGACAAGGGTTATTATTATGGTATGCATGCCAATCCAGATTTCCAAACCCATAATGGCCTTGTTGAAGCAAGGATCCTGGTATGAAACATGCCTCTCACTGGATAGGTGGTCTTGGTCATTCATCTAAAAGGATCATGTTTGAAAACTGACACTAAGAAAATTCACACAGATCGATAATAGACATTTAGCATGGATCCTGTACGTTTATACATGAAAAGTAGGAATGAATTGTGGATCAGGTTTGGTTTGGGTGCATAGTTACCCAGACCTTAACCTGAATTACTAATGGGGCATCCGTTAACAATACCCACAAATGACTCGGGTGATCCAGCCCTCCAGATTACAAGATCGTCACCCATGCCCGAATTTAAATAAAGTCCAGAACCTGGACCTGATCTGCAGATACTTGGGTAATAATACTATATACATACATGTATATAAAGTAATAAGGTCCTTGCCTATGAAACCAATTGACCTGGAAAGAGATTTTATTGGGGTCAAATATTGGACCCATACCCAGGGTTTCATTTTGAGATAATTAGCCAAAAGTCCCTCATATAGGACTTGTAAAGCCTCCAGTCCATCAACTTTTCCTCTAAGGCCTGTAGTTCATGCAACTTAGACATATTTCAGTGAGAGGTCCCTAGACACGTCACCTTATGGAGAGAGGTCCCTAGATACGCCACCTCATACATTTTTATGACTGATTTGCCCTCTCAACTGTTTAGACATGAAATCTTTCAACTGATTAGATATGAAATTTTGAATTTTAAAAATTCAAATCTTCTATTCTCCCTCGTTCCTTCTCTCTCATTTTCTATTATCCAGGAAAACTCCATTGGAAGAATAAGACAGTCAATCATCGCCTGCCACTACACCATCTGTAGTTGTAGAAGTATCATTGGTTATCTGGGCTACCTGCACCATTTGTAGTTGTAGAAGGATCATGGGCTATCGATGCACCATCTAAAGGCAGGGATCAGATTGGATCGATCCTCGTGAGAGTTACATATCAGGCGTTCGAAGATCAGAGCTGTTTTGATCAATCAGGTGGGCCACGCTCGAGGACAAACAGGATTTCAAACCCATGTCTGGTCATTGCTGAAGAAGACGACAAGGCCTGTTCAATTTGCCGAAGATTGCACGATTTGTGATTCTGTTTTGCAAAACAGAATCACGGCTGGGCATGTTCAATCGCCACCGTCCCTTCATCGTCGAGGAAGACCGGAGCCGCCGCATCACTGCCGGTTTCTCTTCGTCATCACCATCGCCTTGCCAGTCCGGTCGCCTGCCTATCATCACCGTGGAAGACAATAGCAGAAGGGGGACATCACCTGTTGCAGATCGTCGAGGAAGACCGGAGCCGCCACATCACTGCCGGTTTCTTTTCGTCATCATCGTCTCCTTGCTAGTCCAGCCGCCTGCCCATCGTCGCCGCGAAAGACAACTGCAGAAGGGTGGACATCGCCTGTTCCAGGCGTTGGGAGGAAGAAGACGAAGACCTAGTTGGGTCCGCTCCAGGCCCCAAGTCTTAGGTCGGTTTAGGTCAGATTCGACCTAACTCACCTTGAGAAAGCCCAAAACCCAGAAACATTAACAATTGAAGTTTGTTTTGATGATATATTGACGATCTGGAGTTCGATCTGAGATCCAAACGTAGTTAACGGTGCTGCACCATTGCCAGAGAAGGAAGGCAGGAAGGTTGTTATATTGTTTTTGACAAAACTATATGACTTTTATGAAATTTATCTGAGTTTTTGTGAAATTTATCTAAATTTTTTGTGAAATTTATCTGAGTTTTTAAAAAATTTATATGAGTTTCTGTCAAATTTATCTGAGTTTTTTCATTTTTTGTCAAATTTATCTGAGTTCTGAAAAAAAATTTCTCTAGGTTCTGGACAAATCTATTTGAGTTTTTGGCTAATTTATCTGAGTTTTGAAACAAATTTATCTGAGTTCTGGACAAATCTAACTGAGTTTTTGGCAAAGTTTATTTGAGTTTTTATTTATGTCTTTTGAAATTTATTTACATTTTTTTAGTTTCATTTGGATCTTTTGAAATTTATTTGTATCTTTTGAAATTTATTTGCATTTTTTGAAATTTATTTGGATCTTTTGAGATTTGTTTGTCTTTTTAAATTTATATTTGTTCTTTTGAAATTTATTGTGTTTTTTAAAATTATTGCATTTTTTTGAAGTTTTATTTACGTTTTTTGAAATTTATGTGCTTCTTTTCAAATTTATTTATATTTTTTAAAATTTATTTGGATATTTTGAAATTTATTTGCTTCTTTTGGAATTTATTTGGATTTTTTAAAATTTATTTGGATCTTTTGAGATTTGTTTGTGTCTTTTTAAATTTATCTTCGTTCTTTTGAAATTTATTGTGTTTTTTGAAATTATTGCGTTTTTTTTTAATTTTATTTACGTCTTTTGAAATTTATTTGCAAAATTTTCAAATATATTTATATTTTTTGAATTTTATTTGGATCTTTTGAAATTTATTTGTGTCTTTTGGAATTTATTTACATTTTTTGAAATTTATTTGGATCTTTTGAGATTTATTTGCATCTTTTTAAATTTATTTACGTTCTTTTGAAATTTATTCCATTTTTTGAAATTATTGTGTTTTTTGAAAGTTATTTTCGTTTTCATTAATGGGATTTCATTAATATGGTAAATTAGATAGTAGTTGACCATTATTAATGGCATATCCCACTAATCGTGGGATATGTTTTTGAAGAAAGGGTAAATTAGACATATCAATATGAGAATCTGTTAGAGGACCTTTGGCTGCATGATTTTTTTTTTTTTTTTTTTTTTTTTTTTTTTTTTTTTTGTGGACTGTTTGCAACAAAGTCATACTTTAAGGGACCTCTCGTCGAATCCTCCTTTCATTTTTGAGTCCTTTCACCTTTGGGTATTCAAGCAAGGAAGAGGGGTGATAATGGTTTGGATTAAGTATGTTTGCTTGCATTCGTTGTGAAAATGGTGTATGAATAAGGCTTTTTTATATAAAGATTTTCACACCTAAACCTTATCCAAGTCACCCATAAGTTTGACTCAGCTTCCTCTAAAAACATATTGACTCGGTCAGGTGACAAGTCAGCTCATCGAGGGCAACCTAAACTACCGGCGGGTCAAGTACATGTTGGGATGGTGCTCCAGTTCAGGAGTCACCAACACTATTGGATGTAAAAACCTTCATTTTAATCGAGCCTTTGTAATGGGCCATAACAACATGCATGAGGCTGGATGTTCCTTGCATTTAGACATGGAAATTTTGAACTAACCCACCAACTCGACCAAAACCTACTCTAGAAACTTTCGTTCAAATAAATATTTTTAACTTAATTAATAAATGGGTTGAGCTCAAGTTGAGTCGAGTCGAGGCATCTCTCCAACCTGCCAAGTGCTACCCTAATAAGAGTAGGTTCGTGCTAGGCACAGACTTGTCCTTGAAGATTGATCCAAACTTGTCCTTGGCATCCTTATCTCTGTTTTTAGGCTCAAAAGTTGGGCGAGGGCCTCTAGTCTGGCCTATAGTTAAAGAGGGGATGGCTCCCAATGCATGCTCGAGGGCCTCTTTGACAAGCAAAACTTTTAGCTTGAAAGGAATTTCAAAGCCCTCAGAGAGCTTGTGAGCTGCTATCCCTATTTGCCCCCATCAATTTGGGTCAAGAAAAGTGGCCGAAATAGACATTAGAATTATCCGGATTCTACAATGCAAGAATTGGTGGTGAGGGCCTATTGTCTCATTCATGTAATTGAATGCATAGGAATCTTAAGAGTTCTCTTTTTTAAAATAATTAAAACTGAATAAGCAACTGTGGATTTCCTAAAACAACAATCACATTATGTTATGTGGAAAATAAATTTAGGTGAGGTGGAAAATGAATACCCACTTACAAGCCACTGTCCTAGTAATTCAATTCTTAAAAGAGTGAGGGTTTGCATATAAATCACTGCCTAGTATCTTTTATCCCATGTCCTTCAACCCTCACATCTTTAACTATTACTCTGTAGGGCTTATTTGACCAATAATTCTTATGTGCACATGTATTTAATGAATGAAGTTTTTCTGGGGTTTTGAAATTCTCCCTACATGAATTATCCAAGTTCATACAACTTTACAAAATTTACATAACCCACTAGTCAATTAAACAAGCTTTTGGTCTATTGGGACCACCGGCCCAATCCGACCTGACCCTACCATTCCACAACAACCACCTCTACTTTTATACATCCTATCAAAAAAGAAAAAGTTCCTTATAGAGGAATGAATGGCTCAGGCGTGAGAGTGACATGTGCCAAAAGCATTGAAATGGGCCACCACAAAAATCATCACCCTCACTCTGTCTAAGATTAGATGCTCTCCAACACCCAACAAAGTAATATTATATTATTCCCTCATCACCATCACCATCATTATTGCTATTGTTACTATTACCATCACAATCATCACCACCATAATTCCACCAACCCATTATAAGCTACAGCACCAAGAATTGAGCACCTCTGCATCCGCACTCACAACTTCCCTTACTTAGCTCACAAAATGCATGAGAGAGGCCTCCTCACCACCATCTTCCACTTTCCAAGCCGAGCTGCCACCACCCGTGGCAGTCGCCGAAGGCGGCCCAGCGGTGGCACGGTGAGGCTCGGGAACAGGAGGAGGAGGGTGCGGCTGGCTTGCCGGCCGGGCGCACGGTGGCGGTTCGTGATGGCGCTGTTTCGGCGGGTGAAGAAAGCTTTCTGGGAGGTGGCTTCAAATGGGCTGTTGTTCGAGTCGTGCCATTGGTCATTTCCTTTTATCTATCCCCTTGGATTTTGCACCCATTTGAATCTTTTTTCCCTTTTTTTTTTTTTCATCTCTTCTCTTGTATTGGGTGTGGGTGGGGAATGATGGGGCGTTTGTTGGTGAGGGTTGGAGATCAGCGAGGAGAACAATGCATGGAACAATGGACTTGGCTCCATGGCAAAAATGGGTGGTTACCATGCAGAAATGCAAATGAATTTGATGTATGTTGCATGCTTGCTGTGATCCCAGCAATAAAAGTGACGGTCAATGGGTTGGTCATATCATGTGGTGCATTGGTGATGGAGAGTTATTTTAAGATCATATCATATCATATATATATGGTATATTCTGACCAAAGCCACACCAGGAAGGTTACTATATATGTATGGTCCATCTTATTTTTAATAGTCCCATATGGGATTCTTCTTTCTGTGTTTCGGGCAGTATAGTAGTCACTATGAACCGCTTGTGAGTGCTATAATATAACAAAGATCTCTGGAAACAAGGTTCTCGTGTTCTTATAATTATCAATCCTGAGATGTCACACTTAAGACTAGTTTGTGCGCCGAGAGAGCAATCCAGCCAGAGTGGAATCCTTGGAGCCCCATTTTCTGTGGCTGTTGAACGCTATGGAAATAGAAATCCATGGTGTTAATTTTTACACGTTTGGTGCAGGGAAGGAAATAGGGCCGGGCCGGGTTGTGAGATCCCAATTTGCCTGGGTAATTCTCTAAGGCAAGATGCGGGTCGAGTGATCTCGTGAGTGAAGAAAGGGGAATCCACAGGGGTAGAGGTGGAGTGCCTCGTTTATCACCGTAAGGCTTTGTCTTTGTCAAAGTGCCTCATGATTGAAAAAATCGAGATCCTGACCTTGGAAGATGTGCGGCTATGGATCTCATAACAACTCCGAAGTTAAGCGTGCTCAGGTGGGAACAATACTAGGATGGGTGACCGCCTGGGAGGTCCTCATGCGTGCATGTGTGTCAAAGTATGACAATATCATACTGAGTTGGATGAGGCTGTGACACGAGTTCCTCAAAGTGATCGTTGGTTTGTTCAACGGTGGATTCCTTGATGGTTTCCAATGTGTTGCTCACTGGTGCGATAATGGATTCCTTGATTATTCAAAGGTGATAGCAGCTGTTCATAGATGGTGTGAACCATACTACAACACATCTTAACCTGATTACACTCAATATCAAGTGTTGTGGGCCCATCAAACAATTTCTGATGAGTCATTTATATATAATATAATGATATTAATTTTATATATGCTGCTCAATTTACATCATGTTGAGGTCAACGTCCACCCTCGCTCTTGAGTAGTCATAATTGTGGTTGAGCCCTCGTCCTCACCATAAAATCATTGTCGTGCTGTTTCCCATCACCAATTGGTTTTGGGATAAGTGGTAGCTCAATGGGGTGTAAGATCGTACAAGTAGTATCAGAGCCTAGTAGGTTGGGTGTTCGATTCACGGAATATGCGTTTTGCGGGTTGCGCAGCAAGAGGTGCGACGGGTGTGTTGTTGAGGGAGGGAGGGATTGTTGAAGTCAACGTCCACCATTGCTCTTGAGCGGTCATAATTGTCATAAAACCATTGTTGTGCCGTTTCCTATCACCAATTGATTTTGGGATAAGTGGTAGCTTAATGGGCTGTAAGATCCTACACATCACAAATCATCCATCCAACTTTCTCCATTCAAACAAGTAAAAAAAATTACAAGTTGAGAAAATATTGATGGGCCAAGTTCACTCTGAGTCTCATAAGACTCAGATTTTTTTGCTTAGAGTTGTGTTATACCATTAGTCATTTAGTTTAAGAAGAATAACAACCACATGTACGTAGAAGGACATCATGAAGTTGTTTTCTATATATAAGATCTTTCTTTTCTCAAATCAAAGTAAAAATATTTTCCTTTTTTTTTTTTTTCCAATATTCAAAGGTTTCTATTCCATGAGCGATTCAGATGAACATTCACTTCCCACTCCCCCAAATATTATGAAGAGAAGGGAGAAAGAGAGGAAGCAAGCAGATGGAGATGATCTTCTACGACAGAGAGAAGGGGAGCAAGAGCTCATCCTCGCCGCTGTAAGAGAGACTTGAAATTATTGTAACCTTAATATATATTGTGACACCATTTTCTATTAGTTTAACCTTTTAGAATAAGTGGTTGTCAACATGATATTAGAGTGGGAGATTAGTGTCCAAATCCCGAGGGCTGTTATGCTTTGTATTCTCCCACGGAATGACCCTGGGTATCTACCAACTTGTTAATTAATTGTGGGCCCCATGGAATGCGGGCCACAGGGCTCCTAACAATTTTTTGGGTTACTAGACTAGCTTGACATGCCCATAATCAAGTTACCCTCTTATCAAGAGTATCACCCTTGAATTATCACAAGTCAAATTTGGCACTCGTCTCACTATATTACTCATTGTTAGATTGAAATATAAGAAGTGATGAATTCTAAAACCATTAAATTGGGTCATTGATCGAAGGGTTCCAATGAGTTGATGGCTTGATATTTTATACACTCCTAGGTCTAGTTGAGATCTTCCGATTTTCTCTTTCCCATGAATATTGGTAGGACTCTAGATAGGCAGCATAGAACAGATCACACCATCTTATGTAAAGAAGATTTTCACTTCCTAAACAAAGTTTTATATATCAATGTGTGGAATTTTACAAAATGCCCATTTTCTTCAACTCCTTTTAGGGGGTGGGGACTACCTTCAATCAACCCAATCCTTCACATATGCTACCATACAATGAATTTTTGGCACAAGCCCAAATTTTACACTATTCTAGGTACTGTTTACTTTTCAATTTTATCTCAAAGAAATTACATGCATATATCATATAATTTAAGAACTTAAGACTAAGGTTTCGGATAAAAAATCTCATATTCAACTCATCTACATTTAAATATTTCCATCAACCAACCTACATTGATTGTCAGGCATCTAAGTGAGGCCCACTAATAGGGCTTTTTTTTTTATGCTATAAAAAAACTTCCTAGCTTTTCTAGTCAATATAGCTTTATTAATGAGAAGATTGTTAACACATAAGGACAATGCAATCTGGCCCCTTGGGCAATTGCAATTCAATGGAGGAGTAGATAGAATAAACCAAGCCTATAAGGGTGCATTTGTGCACACTGCGGAATAAAAAACTATGTATTCTCTTCCGCAACCACTTAAATCCAACCGGATACATAGGAACCGGATTTCCGCTCCAGCGCAGGAAAATAATGCTAGAAGTGCCTTTTTATTGATGACTTGTCCTTTGCACCAAACATGGAAAAAGTATAACACATAAAACTACGAGCAGCTTCCCACTCCACTTCGGAGGATTCCATCTTGTACAAACACATCCTAAGGTGTGTGAAAAATCAATCCCATCAAATCATCATAATCCCTTGGTCTATGGTTTTCAAGTTTAATGATTTTAAAAGATATCATTTCTTTGAATATCAATCCAAAAATCACAATTAAAATAGTGTCAATTTCGGGCTCTCTAGCAACACATCTGAGAAGTGGATGTGAAGAGTTAAGTTGATCATAGGTGGGCGTCTCATTAATACTTACCTTCGCTCCCAAAAATCAGCCTCATCACTTCATCTTAGATCCCTAGGCGAACCAAGTTGGAAGAAAATAGAAGATACACTAGCTAAAAACCCTATACATACATACATACATACATATGAGTTACGTTTCAAAACTCTCCATGCGTTTTTTATCCGATTCTCTCTCCTAAATGTTCTCCTACAAAGCTAAATCTCTTAAAATACTAACAAATTATTAGCTCTTAAATAGGGACAGAAACTCCACTTTTGAAATATGGGTTTTTTTAAGAATATATATAGGTTCAGCTCTTCTAAGCTCAAGCTCATTACAAGATAATGACTCAAATGCGTTGCCTCTATGTTAAAAGGTTCAAGAACACAAACACAAAGATAAAGGACCTGGATTGAATGTAACAACAACTACATAATTAGTACTACTACCAAGTGCCATGTCAAATTCTTGTGATACATCATCTTGCTTTTGGTCGAGTTTTAAAAGTAAAGTCTGTACAAATAAAAAGCCCATGTTACCATTTTCATCAAGGGAGACTGTCAGATAATACCCCTCTCTCTCAAAAGATGTGGACAGTTACATTTGCCTTTGAATTGAATCAGAGTAAACCACAAGATCAACTGTTGAAAGACTTGGGTTTGTTTTACAACAATTGAATCCCACGGTAAATATTACTTTGATCAGTGTGATAGTCGAGCAAAGCTTTTTAAGGCCATTCTTGAACAAACTTTTGAGATCCTTTGCAGAAAGACCAGACCTAAAAATCAAAGCCCATTAACAAGAAGACATTAAAGACTATCAATTGGGCATATGGTGGACAAAATCACAGGCCCATTTTCAAACGCGTTCAACAACTGTTGATCCGACCCTCCATTTGGTTGTCCATTGGGCCCATATGTGGGAGGGCCCTTATCTGATTTTTACGAATCAGTCCATTCTTGGTAGTTGCTTAAACAGGCCATTGTTACTATGGCTCATTGTTGACCTCTGGAATAAAAAAAGGGCTCAAGCCGAATTGCATATAATGCTTTTTAAATCCTTTGGATAGTCAGGTAAGGCATGGACCCGACTGGTCGGACAATGTAAAATCTTCTGAGAACTGGCGGCACAAAACGTAACTTTATAGTACCCAAAGCTGGTCTTCTAAGGGAGGGAAAGTAATTCAATAGGAGCCCTATTTCCTTCAGTCGCAAATCCATTAGCTTGGTGTTAGCAGAAACTGGAATACAAGCAATGTTCTGATTCCGCATATTGGGCTCACAGATACTTACTTAAAAGGCCAGACATATATGACGTTAAGTAAATAAGAATTTACAATAAGCCGAAAGTCATTATCCAGTACGGATCCTGTCGAAACAGGGTCATGAGAGGGTTAGTCTAGAGATAGACCCTAACTTTTGGCAACTTTACATAAAGTGTCTGCTCGCAGGTCTCAAACCACTGTACCAAAGTTGAGAATGAATGTTGGATTTATCTATCAAAATAACAAAATTGAGTATATTTGCACTGCTTAAATTTGCACATAAAACAGGCCCGAATTGCTAACCATATAGGTCCAACATGGTTTGTAAGAGACTAGCAACAATAAATAGAAAGTTCAGGACAATCCAAAAAAGTTCTAAACTCAAAAGTCCTAAACTTGGATAAAAAAGCTACACCAAAATCACTTGTATTTCGACAATCAGATGGGCTGAAATTGAGTCTCAAAAACTCAATCTAAACATGGCCCCTAAAATTGCCCGCCCACGCATGCCCACATGTATCAAATTTGAGATCTGTTTCTGAGCTTGTCATATAAATATATATATATATATATATATATATTTATGCGTATCATGTGAAAGGAACAAGGTAAACAAACTGTTTAAGGATCTGTTTTTTTTTTCCCCCGATCTTGCAATTCAATACAAACATGTTGATTTTGCTGTGATTTTTATCTTATAGTTGTAATTATTAAGTTTCTTTTGTGCCAAATCATTCTTCCTAGGACTCGAACTTGCGACCGATTGGTTCTTGCTCCGATGCCTAACCATTTCTACTAATACTAAATTTTCTCTTGCTAACCATTATTACCAAAACCTCAAGGTAATAGTATAGATTCCATAAATACTTTTCAATAATAATGACTGGATCTTGGAGTTAAGAATCAAAGAGAAATAAACTGAAGAAAAGTTTAGGCATACCTCTGACTAAGCATTTAACTTAACTAAATTGGAATTTTAGGATGATGGCTTGATCTTCTTATATATAGACCTCTCTCTTATAGAGAGGATTGCTTCTTTTTCTTTTTTTTGTGAGTTGAGAGGGAGAGTAGAGACCTCCCACCATTTTTTTTAAATAGGTTTTCCTAAATATTAAGGGTGCATTGGCATAATATCGTTTCTGTGGAAAGCATGAGGAATATGAATCACTTTTCCATACCTGTTACAGCAATATTCTGCAAGAAGAAATGATAAAAAAAAGTAACTAATTTTGCAGTACTATATTTGGAAAACCATTTCACATGAATGGGGTCATAATTGCTTTTTCTGTATAAAAAAAAGAAAAAGAAAAAGAAAAGAAAAGCAGAAGTTTGTGAAATCGCTTTTCTGCGGTGTTACACAAACAGATCATACGTTACAAAAGCTGTAGATCTAATTTGTCATGTAATTAACCTTATAAATTGATCACAAGCTAGGACCTAGACTACTGATCAGAGTTTCCTAACTCTATGGTTTCTAGACATAGGTTATACATCATATTTCTAAATTATTTGCATAGATACACTCATTTTTATCATTCACAGGAGTGCTCCTGGATATGGATCTTGATTGAAGCTGTTGGTATAATGAACGCATGTCCCAATTCTGATCTAAATGCAAACTAAAATTGAAAAACTAAAATAGAGTATCCAAAATGAATATCAAATAGGCTCCCTCTCTTAATGCAAATTGATTTAATCTAGGAAACGTGAGAAATGAACATTGCTCTAGTAATTTAATACCTTGGAAAGTTAATGTCTCATCTTCATCTCCCCCTTATTATCTTTCATTCTTCACCTCTTTAATATTCCTAGGTGGAAATCATTTCACCATAAGTTTCTATCTATTTATGCAAACAAACATGTCCTTAAATTAGACTTGTTTGTGTAATGCAGTGATTCAGTGATTTGTTGAAACCAATTCACACATGACTTTTAAAAAGTTGTTCAACTTCAGACCACCTCCCCCATCTCATTAGTGAGGTTTTTTTGTCAATATTTTTATAATATTTTTATGGGAAAAAAATGTAAAATCAAAAGGTGAGAAATTGAAGTATTTTCCAATGCATTGCAAAATCCTCCATGTAACGCAAATCTGGCCCAAACTTTTATGCCTTTACACATTGTGTCGCGACCCGGGCCCGAGATCCAGTAACTCCGAGCCGTGATCACATACTTACTCCCGTAAACCCCGAATTAATCGAAGTTAAAACAGAATCTACAAGGGATATCAATCTCAATACACTTGTCAAATACAAAACTTTTTGCGGAAACATTCATATTTGACAATATCAACTTACAATTTATATGTATACAAAATAAAGTTCTTATACATATATCATTTCCAATATACATTGATCAACACTGCATATTCAAAACATTATGCAGATAACCAATTAATTACATTCCAAAATAAATTATAAACAGTTCCTCAAAACATTTTCCAAAACGTTTCAATTCCCATTTCGCACTCGGATACTCAATTCATATGGTATCCCGTCTGTTCCACTCAATCAATCCTCCTGGAGGAACCGGAGCGGTCTTCTCCGCTGGCGCCGGAGGCACTGCTGCACTGGCAGGGACGATCGGGCCTGTAATGCCATCAATAACACTAATGAACACGACGATTCAACAATGTATAAACAATTCTTGCAATAGTATATTAAAAACAGTTTCAATGCTAGAGAAATCTAGACAATTCTACAATAACAATAAGAGACACAATGTCAGTCAATATACATGTACGAAATGACAACTACCATAGCATTCATTGTATTGTATTTCATTTCATTACCATCTTTCCTTAAAGGAAGGATTCATTTACTGACCATCTCCCCTCAAATGGAGGATTCATCTTCCAATGGAAGGAATCAATCAATACCCGAAGATACGATCGGAATTTGGTGGGACTTACTAGTGTCCGGGCTAGGGACAACTAGTATCACCACGGAGTTCCGGAACACCCCAATATCCATCTGCTGCAGCAGGATTAGTCATTCATTATTCATTGAACTCATTTAGAGCTCTAATACAATAGCTAGGTACTGCCAGACTCAAGGGTCAATAACTTTCAGTAAGAAATCCTTATATGGATTCAATTTAATTCAATTCAATAATTCCTTTCATGACAAAGGAAATGAATAACAATAATACCAATCTCCTTAGATTGGATCACAATGATATTATGAGAGTATTATTAACCACACATGGTTTTACTCAATCCTATCTCAATCCTAATCAACCATTCGGGTGTAACTATTGGTTTCCAAATGCACGTGTTATTCACAATGAACATCACATTTGTACATTTAATATGTGCATTACTAGTCCCCGTAATTATCACCCATGGAACTTAGGCAATTATCGATTAGCATGGTTCATACAAGGAACCCTTTTCAAACACCATTAATTCTCAATAGCTTAATCTCATCCATGATTAGTCTTAAAACTAATTGGTGAAGCGTTTATACTCATGAGACATACCCCAAATTCTCGTAAATTTTCACTAACTGTTATCGTTGGGCCAGTATCAGGTTCGTTCGAGCGAATTACTGTTCGCTCGAGCGGACCAAGACAGAACGTTGTTCGCTCGAGCGGACCCAAACAGAACTATGTTCGCTTAAGCGCACTTAATGTTCGCTCGAGCGAACTCTTCAAAACTTCATTCCGTCCAAACAGAACCTCGTTCGCTCGAGTGGACCTATTGTTCGCCCGAGTAAACCCTTCAGAATTTCATCTGAAAATTCTGATACTTTCTTCCTTCTTCTACTTCCTTTCTCCATTAATTTTCACAACCTGCATAAGAGATTTGGAACCTCCTGTTCCCTCCTCAAATATCATTCATTCATCAATCACAATGACATCTCTAATCATCCATTAAACATATCATTAAGCTTATAATAACTCCCAAAACTCAATGGAGAATGCATGAAACACAAGGAAATTCTATGAGCTTCTATAACAATTAACACTAATCACAAAAATGCTTATACTTGCCTCTCTTGGAGCTATTTAACAACAAAAGCCTCTTTGTCTTAGATTGGTTTAACACAAATGTCTTCCTTTTAAACACTAATCCATAAAAACATCCAAATACACAACCATAAGCTATCTATGCTAGTAATCATGCCTAATCATTCATTATAACTTGGAAATTCTAAAGGAAGACCCATTACTTACTTGTAGCTCAAAGGAAAGGGGTTCTTGAAATCTCTCTCAAGCTTCACACTTCAATAATGGAGGATTGCTTGGGAAAGATGACGAAGATGAAAATGAACTCCTCAAAAACCACTTCAATCACTCATAATCTCACTAACAATGAAGAGGAATGGAAGAGAAAGAGGAAGGTGGAGAGTGCCTAGGGTTTTCTTGAGTTTCAAAAGGTGGAAATGAAAGAAGAACTCATTTCATTCTAATATAAGAGCTTTCACAATAAAACCCCCTCATATTTAATCTATTTACATTTTGAGTCAAACGACGCCTCACTTGATCCATTTAAGTTCAAATGGAATTGCGTTTATTATGAAAATTAACGTACTCATCGAGATATACACGTTGGTATCAAGAATTTCCGTATTTGATGAAATACGTGAAAATTCGTATTTACGGAAAAGTCTTTAGCCTACCTTGTTTGAGTCTAAACTCATTTTAACCAATTCAATTTCATTTCATTATGCTTAATGCATCATTTGAGACTAGTTTGTCTCTCTTTAGTCATTAACCTTTATTAGTCTAATTATTCATGCTTAATTAATATTAATCTCACTTAATTAGTCTTAATCACGATTAGTTCGGATCGGGTGTAACACATTGATAGAGATTTGGATTAATAAACCAATACCACGGTCAGGGGACTTTCATTTGAAATGAAAGTAGCAAGCAGCTGAAGCATAAGATTCTTTATCAGCTCCAAAGGTGAAAAGAAAGGAGAATGAATACAAAGGGAAACGGCATATACATCTGTTGTAGAAGCCAAGCACCACCACGTGATCATGATTAAAAGGAGGTGTACATATGCCAACCAACTTCTCAAGGGTAAGGACTTGTGTGGGAGGGGCCCTCACTTCGCTTTTAATGCTGTCGAGCTCTCTACTCACTGCCACAATAAGCTCCAAGTATCTTGTGAGCGTACTATAAAACATGGTTATTTCTCATTAGAAAAAACCTAAATTGGGTAGCACAGCTTGTCTGAGAAGTGCTGTCACATCTAGATCTGATTCTCATTCGGTTTTTGTTGGGTTGATGTCCTTTATCCTGGGTCTATGTGTCAATCACCTTTATAAATTAGGTTTTGGGTCCAAGAGTATTTTGATAATTATATTTGGTTAAAAAAAAAGGGATAGTTATATATCTTGATGTAATTTGGAAAACTTTAAAGTCAGTAGTTAGCTGAGGATTTCTCCATCCATAAAAAATAGGATTACAGTTGAACCATGTAAATTACTTGTATGATTTTATTTTTAATGTTTACTTTTTGTAATTGTCCCAGGTTTGTTGGTTGGTTTCACTTTCACGTACGTGCAGTGGTTCTAAAAGTAGTTGATATATAGTTTGTAAATATACATTTTTAAATTTGGGATCCTTTGTGCTCCAATATTTTTGCAACATTTGCTGATGCATTGTTTGGTGCAGAGGTGACGGAGTCAGAATTGTGACTTTTTCTCCGAGGAAAATGTGTACTCCTCTGATCACTTTATTCGAAGAGCGTAATGTAAATTCCATGATCATTAGATCCACATCTAAATATGATGATGGAAGATATACACTGTAAAATCTAGAACTATTTTTAAACGCCCCCTTAGAAAGTAAGAATTTAGCCTCTAATAGGATTGGGTTCATTCCTATATATGTGTGCGGAGAGTTGTATTTTTGCGATTTTTCTACGTTTCAATGGAGTTAGCTCACTTGGCTCACTTGCACATGAAAAGGGCGCAAAGGAAGGGGGGAGGTGTGTTTCTATTTGTACCTACAAGAAATATCAGCCCAAAAAGGGCCTATCTATTTTCTAGAATCAATGAAATTTCTATTTGGAGAATTTTAAAAATTACTAGACATTGTGAAATTTCTGAATGTTCTTATATACTTGAGCATCATGAGATTTCAATAAAAATAAGGGAGCTGAAAAATTGAAAGGTTAATTTGGGATCTTTCATGTGTTTGAAATTTTAAAATGCTTGTGAAAAAACATGCCATTTAAAAATACCATGAGATAAGATATTACATAATGTCCAAAAAAACACCAACGTGATAAATTCATGTTAGAAATTTTATAAAACGAAACAGGCCCAAAGACTTGTGTCTGGCAGAATCACACAAACTGGTTGTTAGTTATTGATTGAGTTGTAAGTGTAAGGTCAGATGTTTTAGGGACTGTACACAATGCCTTTGTCCCATTGCAAGGCACAACTAATTTTAATTTCAGCCACTTCTTTTGTATCCTTGAATAAAATGGCTAACAATGCTTATAGCCGTTTCATGTTTTTTTCTAAATTCACAACTGCATACGGGTGCTTAGACGTGCGAGCCTCTCCAAGGTGGCTATAGCTGTTGGTTTGATAGAGAAGCTCCTAAAATCCTATTTGGCTGCTTTGTGATTCAAATTGTATTAATGGTTGATCTATCATGGCTCAAAATTTTCATACAGTTCAATTGTAATACCCATTGATTTTTGCAAGCGAACCTATGGAGCCCTCCAAAGACCACTAATTTTGGATGAGAGGAATCCTTAATAAAGATTAGGAATGGGCCCAAGAATCATTCGGAGATCAAATCCTTCAAGAAGCAAAAGATCGAACAGTGGTGGTTGTGTGCAAAAGGATGGATTGACAGCAGGTGAGCCCGATGAACTACTACCATGCTTGACAACAGGCGGGCCCAAAAACAACTTTCACGTGTGATCAGTTTGTAAGTGATCTCACATGTTAAAGTGGCCCACCAACATCTCTTTTGGGAACTTCTAAACTGCACTTCATGGACAATTGCCAAACTCTTGCCTTATGTTGAACAACTTTTGGAAGAAGCCCAAACAAAATGGTTCTAACATTATTATTTCAAAGACAGCTCAAAGATAAAACAGGGGCTGCTGAAACTTGGTTTGCAATATGAATATATTGATGCAGGCATGCAGTTCTTAAAATAAGAACTTCTAGCAATTCCTCTCCTTAATTCGTATAAGCTCAAATTTGACACTCATTTGACCATTAGTGCTCTCAATTATTATTATTATTTCTTTGGTAAAGGAAATAGGGCGAACGACCACAACTTAAGTCAATGAACTTAAAATAATTAGCTAAATCTTTGATGTTTGAAAATCAAAATTTTCTAGCCTCCAATCTCCCACACCTTGGATAGCTTTAACAACTTTTAACGTGTCAGAACATAACAAAACTTTGGAGAAGCCCTTCTACTCACAATTAAATTTTCAATCAAAATTATGCATTTTAGAATCATTAATTAACTTGGTTAAGATGATCACATTCCTAGGCCTCGTTAAGATCTTTTCATTATCTGTCCTCATAATTGGCATTGGATATGTGGGCCTCATAGGCTAGACCACACCATTCTGATTACGTACAACCATGTCCGGCTTGATCACATGATCACTATAGGGCCATGGTGTGGAAATTTGGGATTGTTAGAATTTAAAATCTTAAATAGATTTAGTTTGAATTTTCAATTCTTTATTTTATTATATTTTCTTATATACAATTCAAAGCATATTCTCATGACAAAGAACTGTGAAGTTTCTGTCAAAATGTAGCCCTTGAGTTTTAACATATGATATAAAAAGTTCGTCAGGAATGAAATCAATGAGCTGATAAGAGATCTAAAAAAAGGGCACGAAATATGAATACCAACGTCAGCTCTCGTTCCATGCATGGCCCATGCAATGATGCAAGTGTTAGAGACTTTAGGCACAAAAACAGCAAGGAATGCTTGGATCCCAATAATTTAAGAAGCTACCCCACGACCTTCCTTTGCTTTTAAATGATCCGGATTTGATTTTGCACATTTCTCTCTCCCTCCCTCTCTCACTTTCATGATGATGATGGAAGCTTTCAATTCACCAAAGCTGTGAAACTTTTCAATTCCAAATGGAATATGATAGTCCAATGGATTGGAGGGAAAGTTTGAGGACAACCTTGATGTGAAGTCCATTTTAGCCAATTAAATGTATGATGAACGATCGGATGCAAAAGGCATGTGGCAGATTATATGTATTGTGACTAAGTTCCAATTTGGTTAATGATCTTAACCATTAAATCAGGATCATGCATGCAAAATGAACAGCTGCAATGACTCATTTTTAGAAGAGGATTTTAAGGATCTCTGCTGATCAGAGATAGTTGTGTTCATCAACACAAGGTGATATTTAAGCCATATGCAATCGATGGTGTGCCCATTGTATGCATCTAAGCATCCATCAAGAGCGCTAGTTGCAATATTAGATTTGGACACAATATAAGAAATTAATATTAGTATCAAAATTAAGCTGAAATTAATAAAAATACACTATTTAATTTAATAATCTCATTTTTATAATCATCAAAATATAAATTCATCTTAAAAAATTTATTAATAAAAAATCCTTATATAGAGCTATAACTATCTATGAGTAAGTATTTATAGATTAATTCATAATTCTTCTTGCTTAAATTACTTATATATATATATATATATATATACATATATTGGAGGTGCTCATATGAGAGATGCTTTCACCTTACTATGAGAGATAAGGTGGGGGGCCTTACATCCATATTTAATGCCAACAACTTAAATGTGAGGGCCTCCACTCCAATATCTCATATAAGGTGAGAAATATCTTTCATACGTCAAATGTTTATATAAGAATGAGTTTTTTTAAATATATTTAAACAATTACTTCAGCCTACTCATATAAGAAATGACTCTAGGGTTATTGAAATGTCCTTTGACTAATGATCAAATCAAATCATAACGTAAGCGCATTGCGCGATCACGTAGATAGTATTAAAATAGTGTGTGTCTTAAATGATAGTAGACCTGTATGATATATCCATTAGATCTAACTAATCTATCCAACTATGAAATCTATCAGTAAGAAAACGTGAATAAATCTCAAAAATATATGATAGAAAAAGGGTGGATGGATTAATGTAATAGGTCTCATGTATGCGTAGACAAGATCAAACAGATTTGAAGTGTTTGATTCAAAAGTATATTCAGAGAATCCCACTAAGACATTGGTGATCCCAGGCTTTGAGATGTTCAAAAACACATTTCTATTTGAATGTTTTTGAGTACATTCATTCGTCTCCCTCAATAAGTTGTGTACTACAACGGTTGGATACATGATCAAAGGTGGTGAGATTTGGGCGGTTTTCGAATTTCATACATGGGGCCTACACAGGAATGAGAGAAATCTAGGCTTTGATGGGTCACCTAATTCATCTTTTCAAATTTCAAATCCAGTTTACTGTTTCCATTTGAATTATCAGAGTCACTGGCAGGGTTATTTCGGTCACATTTTGAAATCTCAAAAAGCTGATATTTTTCTGCAAAAAGCTCTGTTCTTTGTAGTTTGTACTCCTACTACTTCTGCAAGTGGAAGGGGAAGCGTATGAGATCACAGACGGGGAAAATCAAATAACAAACATCCAAACAGCACCCCCTTTGCGTTCGAAGAATCCCCATCTCTCTCTCTCTCTGTCCAATGTCCGGCTACTTTGGCATTCTCGTGTCCGATCCATGGCTCCAGAACCAGTTCACTCAAGTGGAACTCCGAAGCTTGAAAACCCAAGTAAGAAAAATCTTTCCTTTCTGCTTCTTTCATCGAATTTGAGAAAACCCATGTAAGAAAAATCCCTCCTTTCTGCTTCTTTCCTCGAATTTCTTTAGCTCTGTTCTCCCTATTTCATGGAAATGCCTTGAAATGGCTCTGTTTGGCAGTTTCTGACGATGAGGAGAGAGAACGGCCGTTTAACTGTCGGAGACCTGCCTTCGAGGATGTCGAAGCTGAAGATAGTTGGTGATAATCTCACTGAGGAAGAGAGGGCTTCTTCTCTCCTCGAGTCGTATCAGAACATGGAGGAGGAGGTCGATTTTGAGCTGTTTCTGCGGGTATTTTCCCAACTCTGATGTTCTTTCTTCTGCAAGATTCCACCTTTTTGAGATCTTGGATTGATGTTGCCCTTAATCTCAAATGGGCTTCTTTGTTTTATCGAAACCATCGTGGAATGAATCCATGGGGATGAGGATTACAAGTCTTTCATGCTTTTCATTAAGCCATGAGGATGAAACTGTAATGGGTTTTGAGAAAATCGTCTAGATTGCTGGTTTTTTTAGATCCATGCAGCTGTTTCATCTGGGGTTGTCTGTTGATGTCAAATCCACCCTGGGAGTGAATCCATGGGGATGAGGATTTTTAAGGCTTTCATATGTTTGATTAAGCCACGAGGATGGAATTGGAAATGCTCTGTAAAACTCCATGGTGACAGGCTTCCATGTGATGCAAGGGTTCAGATTAGATTCCAGTGAGCATAGCCTACTCTTTAACTCCGTGTGGCGATGATGCAGGTGTACTTGAAATTGCAAGCGCGAGTTAATGCCACGTTGGGTGGGGGTGCAAAGAACTCGTCTGCATTTCTGAAGGCTGCCACCACTACATTGCTTCACACTATCAGTGAGTCTGAGAAGGCCTCCTACGTTGCGCATATTAATAGCTACCTAGGCGAAGATGCTTTCCTGAAGAAATGCCTGCCCATGGATCCTCTGACAAATGATCTCTTTGAGATTGCAAAGGATGGAGTTTTGCTATGGTAATTTTCTATTAGACATTCTCTGGTGGACTGATAATTCTAGAGGAGACCTTTTGTTGCATCTTCTGATGTATTTGATGGAATGATTGTTCTTTGATGCAGTAAACTTATCAATGTGGCTGTTCCGGGGACAATTGATGAACGGGCTATCAATACTAAGAGAGTACTTAATCCATGGGAAAGGAATGAAAACCATAATCTCTGCCTTAATTCTGCGAAGGCTATTGGATGTACTGTTGTCAACATTGGAACGGAGGACATGATTGAAGGGAGGGTAAGTGTTTGCACTGTTTTCATTATAGATGTTGTGTTTGCTTATTGATTTCTTGATAGTAGCCCAAATGTTTCTGTATGACATGTGGAACATGTGATTACTGTAGTCTTTTTTGAGCTGTAAAACTAACTAGATAAAAGGCCTCATGTGATTTCAGCAGCTTTTGTTTCCATTTTATTGCTTATAAGTTTTGGTTAGGTTTCACATTCCTTAGAATTTTGATTTCAGATATCCGTTGAAGATTATTTTCATCAAACGTGTTTGTTATTGTGCATCCTATATTTCTCATTATTTTTTTTTTTCTTTCTTCATTTGATTAGTCATCTTGAGGTTGGTTTCTTCCATTTCACTGACTGATATTTGACTTCAACATATATGCCCCTGGGGCGATGGGAATGAGTGTTTTATATGTGTTAATTGGGAAGCTGGAATGAAAGCATATGTTAGGCTAACATCCTATAATGTGTTATCTTGGCTGAAATACCTTGTTACCCAAACAAACATGATAAGAACTGGACGGATGTATATTTAACCTTATTCGCAACCGTAACCATTAAATTACAAGACTGCAGCTCTCATGTGACATGAAAGTTTTACGTGAAGTTCTATCAATTTATTGCTTTCAAGTGAGAAACATTTGAAATAAATTTAGATCATAATACTGTCTTAAATTTACAAATGAACTGAAGGAGAGAGGTAATAGAGTTTATAAAGCAATTAGGTTACTTGAATGGTGTAAACCTTTTCAAATAAATATTACATTATAAAATAATCAATCCCCTATTAAGCATAACATAAATGTTGATAATTGTGTTCTAGAATTTGGAAGGGTAGAGTTGGATCCTAACTATGCCTGCGCCTTTATCCATAGTTGCAAAGCTTGTATGCTACGTCTTGAATTACATCCAAAGCGCTCTCTCTCTCTCTCTCTCTCACACACATCTCTCATATGCTCCATGGAAGGTCAGGGATGATTGGAGTTATTTTATAGTTAAATAGTATAGATTTTTATGCTGGCCCCAGATTGATGGGAGTAGCGATAATGATGGCGATGATGACCACGGTGATTAATTGTCACAAATAGGGGCCTTACTGAGACTATGGTTGATCGCTGTGCTTTGAATTAACTCTTGTGCCTTACTGAGACTAGGGTTGATCATTGTGCTTTGAATTAAATGTTGTCATATCTTTGCTTGCTAGTTGGTTAACCTTGAGGTCTGTCTGCTGCAACAAATTTCAGAGAGCTCCCTGACATGCTGTTAGAAGGTCAAAATAAGATGACATGGCTTATTTTTAGTCAAATGGTAGAACTCTTTGAGCCGACCCCAGATCATTATTCTATGAAATAACTTTTGTCATAACTTTTATTTCTTGTCTAGCTGATTAACTTTAAGGTCTGTCTGCTGCACTAATTGATTTGATCCATAATAAGTGCCAATCTTAGGGAATTTACAATAGGATGATTTTCCACAGCACCCATGCTGTAATTAAGTATGGTCTGGCCTGTTAGGCCCACTCAGATGCATACCAATCATGGGGAAGGAGGGATGAAAAGGTCTATGTATGGCCTAGGTCTGTGCGTAAATGGGCACATCTGGTCATCCTAACTATCAAGTTAAGGGCATCAAAGTTGGACAATTATCAGCCCCTAGAGGAAGTGCATATTTTTTGGTTTTTTCATTTTCTTTTTCCTGAGTGATCAGTTCCATGATGAATATGGCTTGGATGACTGTCAAATTGGAGTGAGTGTCATGGGCAATACTTACTGTGAATTGTCAAGGGGTAGGATTGATCATAGGTGGGCTCAGGGGGGCTCCATATCCTAGTCTGCTATTTACCAAATAGAATCCTGGCTACTCTTAGTTATATTACTTTATTGTAGATATTATTATAGGTGGCGGTATGCCCAGCGTTGTTATATGGATCAGAGTGTTGGGTAGTAAAGCATAATCATGTGAAGAAGATGGAAGTTGCGGAGATAAGAATGCTAAGATGGATGTGCTGGATCACAAGGAGAGATAGGATTAGGAACGAGGAGATTAGGGGCAAAGTAGGAATAGCACCGATTGAAAATAAAATG
Source organism: Camphora micrantha (assembly GCA_003546025.1). Taxonomy (NCBI): domain Eukaryota; kingdom Viridiplantae; phylum Streptophyta; class Magnoliopsida; order Laurales; family Lauraceae; genus Camphora; species Camphora micrantha. The sequence goes on from QPKB01000006.1 coordinate 29,239,117, forward strand.
AGAGAAAATCGACTGAGATGGTTCGGCCATGTTAGAAGGCGTCCAACGGAGGCACCTGTTAAAAGGTGTGAAAGCATGGAGATTGCCAGGAGTAAGAGAGGGAGAGGGAGACCCAAGAGAAGTTGGAAAGAAACTATTAAACATGACATTGCCTACATGGATCTAACGGAAGACATGGCCCTAAACAGATTTGATTGGCGTCGTCAAATCCATATAGCCGACCCCACCTAGTGGGAAAAGGCTTGGTTTGGTTTGGTTTGGTAGATATTAACAATTATTCCTAATTTTTTTATGGCTTCCTGATTTGCGTGGATGTTGAATGGATTAAGGAGTTCCTGTGTTGTTAGTTAGCTTTAAATTTTAACATTCAGCTTAGTTTTTCGTATTCCTCTGGATGGTTGAGAATTGTTGTTTCTTCCCAAAGCTTCCTATTCATGTTTGTCATCTGAGCATATTCATCTCACAACTGCCTATTGGAGATGTTAACTCCTGATCAAAAGAAAACATTAACAAACTAGCTGAGTTTATTCATTTTGTTTTTATCTATTTTTAAGTTTTTTGTTGTTCAGTAGTTCCTGTATTAGTTTGATAACTGGTTACTTATTTGGCTTGCATTCTCAGCCCCATCTCGTGCTTGGGTTGATATCTCAAATTATTAAGGTACGTCTCTTTGTCCTTTATGATTCTAATTTTTTTAATTTTTATATTCATGAACTCTTAGAATGCTTAACTTTAATAAGGCTTGAACCCTTCAGTTTATATCTCTGTCCAGCCACCATGGTAGACAGGTTTACATATTGAATGCTTCATGCTATATTTACCAATATTTTCTGCAGAAAAATGGAGCATAAACATTTTGATTTATAATTGATTGTATTAATCTTAGATACAATTGCTGGCGGATCTCAACTTGAAGAAAACACCTCAGTTGGTGGAGTTAGTTGATGATAGCAAGGTCAAAGCTTGTCCTTTCTTCCTCTCAATTTCCTTGAACTAGGAGTTCAAACAGTTTTTGTAGTAGGATATTTCTCTTTACACTTTGATATGTGAATTTCAAAGACTAACAGGATGTGGAGGAGCTATTGAGCCTACCACCAGAGAAGATCCTACTAAGGTGGATGAACTTTCAACTTAAGAAAGCTGGTTACAAGAAGGTCATAACAAACTTTTTCCTCGGATGTGAAGGTAGGTAGATGTGAGTTGGAGCAAAAGATGGTGCATCTAAATTTTTGTTCTTCTCTTTTATTTTGTATTTACGAATCTATGTAATTAGTTCCTCATCAACTTGGAACTGGTAGAATATGTGGTAAATCTATGTAAATAGATTGAATTGTTGCACTAAATGTTGTGTGACTTAACTATTTCTTGTTTGACTGGAATATGGTTAGAGAGTAAGGTTCAAAACTTAAACCTGACTTCAAGATTCCCTGGTCTAAGATGGCAAATCATGTTTTTGTTTTAGGGGTGCAACTCAGTTTTGATTGTGGGCGATTTGAAGCTAAACCAACTATCAACCCGAGAACCTCAACCGAAACCCTGCCTGACTATACTTACGACCTGAACCCAACCCTATCAAACAAAAATTTCAAATGCCACACAGAAAGGCCCCAACTGAAAGGCTTCCAATTCCCCCAGTCCTAAAATTTATTTCTCTTTAGTTGTTTTTCATTTTTGAAGCTTTAAAATTTTAGGTTTTTGGAGATAAATATCTTGATTCTAGAATTGTATATCTGTGTACCTTGGTTCTATAAATGATGTTAGTTCTTAAGCTTTGTGTATTTACTTTTCGCTTTATTTATCTCTAATTAAAACTGTGAAGCTTAAAAAAAGGTAAGCCTAAAAAATTTTGAAAAATCACTAAAATTCTCACAAGAGTCTCAAATTTGTAAAAGTCTCAAATTTTTATAGGGTTTCTAGACCATATATAAAACACAAATCAAGGGGATGGTGATTAATAGAGAGAATACAACAGTAATGTGATTATTTGATCTATAGTTTTGGAATTAGAAGATGTGCATGTTATATATGACTCAAATGATTACATTAGGCTAATTCCGGTTTCTTATGTTGAATAAGCCCAAGCCCCAAATATCATGTGTCAAGCAATGCTTATATGACATAAACTAGTCAGATTTGATATATGCGTGTGAGTGTGAGAAATGCTCCTGTACAAGCTTTCCTTACGGTCTTACAGTACAAGCCACCTCACAGGGTTACCTATTGGTCCATCTCATTTAAAACCACCCCTCCTATCTACATGGGTCCCACCGGATAGATCCAAATGAAGTGAACCGTTGGATGGAGGGTCTGTTTTATTATTATATATAAAACCGTTAAACTTGTGGACCATGGATGAATGGGTTAGAGGTATTACCTTGACTTGAGATTTGATACCTCGGTTGTCCCCACTTGGATCTTTCGATCCCCCCTTGTTCCATGATTTATGGGGTCTTTAGTAGGCCTCATGAGGTGGCTTGTACCGTAATACTGTAAGGAAGCTTGTACAAGAGCATTTCTAATATATATATATATATATATACATATGGGGGATATTCAAGTGCATCTATCCCTCACCATAGGGTGAGGGACACTCCCTTTTTTGGAAAGTTTCAAGTACAAAAGAACTCTTGTACTTTTTGGGAAGATTCTCTTTTGTACTTGAAACTTCCCAAAAAGGGGTGTATCCCTCATCCTATGGTGAGGGATAGATGCACTTGAATATTTCCCTATATATATATTATGGGTTTCATTTTCAATGAGCCAAAGGTTATAAAATTTGGAAGAAGGGTATATAGGGTAGCAATGATGATAGGGAAATTTGTGTTCTCTTAGAGAGTTGATATTATAAAGAATGAGTAGACTTGGGGAATTAATGTTGTGATTAGAAGTTGGATTCCAGAGGATATGTTGCATGTGTAATTAATTGGTTGCTAAATGTAATACCAATGTAGTGCCAACAATTTTTCTCATAATTTCCTGTCATTGCAGGATGGAGAAGCATATGCTTGCTTGTTAAATGTTCTTGCTCCAGAACATACAAGCCCAGCTATGAAGTCAGTAAAGTCCCCTTTAGAAAGGGCTAAACTAATCCTTGAGCATGCTGATAGGATGGGTTGCAAACGATACCTAACGCCAAAGGACATAGTGGAAGGCTCACCAAATCTCAACCTTGCTTTTGTGGCACATATTTTCCAAAATAGGTAAGAATCAAACACAATTCATTCAAAGGATGACTTTTTTTTTTTTTTTTCAATGATTGATTAAACCTTATGCTGTTAATCTGCAATGACTATGATTCATTAACTGACTTGAGGAAAATAGCCTCAGATATAGGAGAAAATAAATTTAACCTGAAGAAGTAGAGAAATATGGCTGTGGAAGGTATATCCTCAGTAGGCCTACCCTTCTGATCTAACATTCAAGTATCAACTGCAATCTGTAATTATTCTGTTACATTCGTTTTGGTTGTGAAGAAACATCATCTAAATGATCTTATTGTATCAAGATATGTTAAGACATGATGACTGGGTCAAGTTGACCCATCCAGGTTCCTAGTTCATGTAGGATAGAGGGGTGATAGTGTGATACTGATACCTCCTGCATAGTCCCACGAATGGCAGATGCAAAATCACTTGCATAGGAGGGCAGTGATTAACTATAGGCAGCCCTTGTTTATCTGGATATTTAGAGATTGAATGTAAACACAGGCTGGGAGGAGGTAGAATCAACTCTTTAATCACCACAGCAAGGAAGAAGCATGGATTTCTTGGAACAAAAACCTCACCTAACCTTGCAGCTTCCAAATGGATACTATTTTCTCAAATGTAAATCATCCACTGCAAAGTCTGCACGCGGACTGTTCTATTTTATCGAATGCTGGATGCTTTTTTTGCTAGGAGCCCTAGCTGAGATTATGGCCAATAATCATCAACAGTTGTGGCAATCAAGAGGTCATCATGGAGGGGCGCTGAAATTTTAATGTTGTTGGATGATGTTAGCAATGGGTTTTATGGCCAACATTTAATGGTGCATTTTTTTTTTTTAACTCCATGGTTATTATCACTCTAATCCATGTGAAATTTAGGCCTTTTTTGCCAAAACATGGGGGTAGATTTAGTTTTGAGGAGCTGGATTTTCTATAGGTTGGCCTTAAGCTTAAAACCTATAGATCATTCACTAATTAGTAATGATACGATGTGCAAATTATGTGCAGAAACTTCATAAACCATGTAACATCAGTTCACATAGCAAGGTCAGGTGCACGAGTCTTGATCATCACTCATTATTTTAATATATAATATATATAAGTACATTGTATTCAAGGATATATATATATATATATATAAATTAAGCCATACTTGAGTGAGGTCAACCCAAGCTTGATTTGAGCTTGACCCGACTTCTAATGAAGACCTCCTTATTTCACTCTTTTGCAAATGGCATGCACCATGAATGAAAATGAGCGTAGCAGCCGCCACCGCTACGCTATGGCCGATTTATCGGCCGTCGCACCCGTAGCGTCCGCTACGGGCCGCTACGGGGTGAGAAAAATTCCTACTTTCCAAATTTTTTTAAAATGCATAATAAGACTTATTTTTTTTCTTCTTTTCACCAAATAACATTTCTACACAACTCTTCTACTCTTTTATGTTTAAAAGAACACCAAAAAGCACATGATTTTGCCGAATTACAGTCGATACAAAGAGTTCTTCTCAATGATTCTTCTCTAAGAGTCTAAGTACATCCTATTAGACACCCCCTTTGGTAGATGTATTTGTTTCTCTAGGTACTCTTAAGTCTTGACTTCATGACATAGTTTTTTCTTTTATAAGCTTTCATTGGTTTCTAAGTTAGCATAACTAAGCAACATGAACATATGTGAAAAAATGATCATTACTATTATTTTCTATTTATACAGCGATACAGGACCTTATATAGTAAGGGGACCGCTACACCCTCTTACCTTAGTTACTTTTGCAAAAAAAATACATTTTCTCTCATTTTCCAATATTCTAGATTTTTTAGAATTTTTTCATATTTTTTTGACGATTTTTCCAAATCGCATCACTACGCCGCTACGTAGCGCCCGCTGCGTAGCGTTTTAGCAGCAGGCCGCTACGCTTGCTGTTATCACTATTTTCATCTCATTTCCAAGCGACCTATTTGCCCCCTGATCTGGTGCAGTGGTGCAGTATAAATTGTGAAGCCCAATAATGCCTGCTAGCTCAGTTGGGCCTGTAATTAACATGCATTCATGTGGGCCCCAATGGGGTCTGCTGCTTGCCAAAGCAATCTGCTTGCTCTGTGAACTAGTTTGATGGTGCAATGGAAATTGTGAGGTCCACTTGCGTAGTGCCCATTTACCAAGGCAGGTGAGATACTAGGAAAGGAACCAAGGTGTGGGTACCCCATGTCCCCATCTAATCACCTAAGCCCTATGATGCAAGCCCGAGAGTTTGCATTTTATGTGGTTGGATTTTTGTGGGGCCCAAAATATATCTCTAAGTTGATTGGATAGGAACCATCCCCTATCCATGTGGGGCCCACACTTTCTGCGTGCTCACATGTTTTCTCAGGCTCCTAGGTGGGTGCTTGATGCCGTCTCACCATGTCACTTTAATTTGATATGTTGTTTGCTTTCATTGCTTGCAGGAATGGATTATCTTCAGAGACCAAACAAATTTCTTTTCTTGAAACTATGCCAGATGACACACAAATCTCACGAGAGGAGATGGCATTTCGATTATGGATCAATAGTTTTGGCAATTCAACATATATTAATAATGTCTTTGAAGATGTTAGAAATGGGTGAGATAGTAATACTGCCACAATTGCTGCATGTTTTACGGTGAACTTAATGCTCATGTTTAGTTGTTTTCTTATGTTCTTTATCAATGAAAAATCTGTACTGGTGCAGGTGGGTCCTTCTAGAGGCTCTTGACAAGATCTCACCTGGAATAGTTAATTGGAAGATTGCTACAAGGCCACCAATAAAAATGCCATTCAGAAAAGTGGAAAATTGTAACCAAGTTGTAAAGATTGGGAAACAATTAAAGTTCTCCTTGGTTAATGTTGCTGGGAATGATATTGTGCAAGGAAATAAGAAACTAATACTAGGTATATCTCTTTTCATGTTATGTTATGTAAATGTAGGTCTCTCTGTGGACTGGCATGATGTTGACTTATGGCTTTTGTGATCTAGAAAGAGGACAGCTTTTATATAATTTTGTGAGTTTTACTGTTAGCGAATGATTTGTATCATACTAACTGAAGAATTGTTGGAATCCAGCTTATTTATGGCAATTGATGCGGTACAACATCCTTCAACTGTTAAAAAATTTGCGATATCATTCACATGGTAAGGAGATTGTAGATGCAGATATTTTGAATTGGGCTAACAAAACAGTGAGGGATGCTGGAAGACATTCTCACATGCAAAGTTTTAAGGTAATATGTCAAAAGTGCCTTGTAAGTTTTGTGATGCGGGGCCTTTCAAGTACCCTGTCCCAGTCATTGCATTCTATATCAATCTGCTAGTGTATGACTAACAATAGATAACTAAGGTGCTGTAGAGGCATGTTTATAACTTATTTCGAAGTCAACCTTGGTGTCTTAGCCCTTAATGTGAATACTTACTTTTGAGTTGGTCAAATCTTGGTTTTTGATTAGTGCTTTACCCTTGATGCTGACTTTCCATTTGGAATGAGTCATTTAAGGCTAAAATTATTCTAGACTTGACCATTGCAAATTTCTTCCTGATTTGACTGCTTCTTGATTTCGCAGTCAAATGGTGCGAGCATCCTATTACATATGGAAAAAAATCATATGCCTCCAAGAAGTTTTATTTGGTTGTATCTAGATTCGGAGTTGTTTAGGGTGTAGATGAAGTAGCGTGTGTAGTCTTATCATTAAAACTCTCTTGGAGAGTAGCCTAGAGATATTTGTTGATTTTTCTCATTTTTTTCCCTTAAATTAATTATCTATTAGTTTTACTGTACGGGGTAATTATGCACTTTTAACATCAGTCTTAATAATATTAGTCGTGTCTAACCAATTTGAAGGACAGAACTACTCTTTCTCCTAATTTCTTTTGTTGTTCTTGATCCTCTACTTTGCATCTTATATTCTTCCTTTCTATAACCCTAAGGGCATGTTTGTGTAACACTTTTCTGTGGAAAACCCATTTTTCTGGCGTTTGGTGTGAAATAATTCCACAGAAATGCTTTCCTGCGTTGTCAGCATTTTCCTTGATAATGTGGTGGAAATGGATTTCCTATTTGTGTTGGGGGGGGGGGGTGGAATGGATTTTCTCGGAAACCTTCTCCCTCCTTTTCTCACCCTTGTCCATTTCAACCCAAAACCCTACAACTCTTTCATCGTTTATTTATTTAAATAAATTATTATTTAATGTTGAATAAATAATATACATGTTATGTTATTTTTCTTCAAAAAATTATTTCACCAAATAAGAAAATTTGATTTTTTATAAGGAATCCACAGCTGCACCAAACAACAACATTAGCACCGATTCAACGAGGAAAAAAAAAATTGCACCAAACATGAATTTCTAAATTTTAAGGGGAATCCTTTTCCGAGGTTTCCATATCTATGGAATTTGTTGACGTGGCAATTACCTCTTTCCGCGGAAAGGGTGTGTATACAAACATGCCCTAAAGTGCAGTCCAACTTAATAGGGAGGCGCATGATGCTGATTATGAAAGAATTGCAGAAATCAGAGAATAATTGGAGAGAAATGGGATAGATAATGTGAACCCATGTCCCTGTTTATATAGAATTTTACTATGTTCCTTATAGTAACTACATCAATTTACAATCAATTAGTGAAAGATTAAAGGAAACTAATATTGCAATAGATTTACTGAGATATCTCGTGGCTCGTCTTGATAGTCCAAAGGTCTACCCATTAGATTATGCTCCTTTGTCTCAGTAGTCCAAGGGTCTATTTTTACACCCTACCTCAAGCGAGGATGCAAAAAAAGGTGAGCATCGAGCTCTAGGAATGCAGCTGAGAAAATTGCAAAGATGGATGAATTGTAGTGATTAAATTATCAGCTTGGTTGATAGATTAGACAAAGCAGAGGTAAAGTTTGTCAATGCAGATATGATGTTGAAAAAAGTGACAATCAATGTCAATATGGTTCGTTCGCTCGTGAACAGTAGCATTGTATGCAATTTGAATTACAGTTTTGTTATCATAACATTGTGGTGTAGGAGAAGAGATTTGCACTCCCATATCCCTAAGTAGCCAATAAAGCCACTCTATTTCAAAGGGAGTGTGAGTGAGCACGATATTCTGCTTCTACAAATGACCAAGAAAAAAACAGATTGTTTTGTACTTTCCATGGGATAGAGAAAAGCCAAGGAAAATGTAGGATCCAATCAAGTCCTTAGGTAGGTGTCATCATGGAGATGATGGCTCGTCACATCTTTATGTTGGCCTCCATGTTGATTTACTTATTTTCATCAGGCAATGTAACAAATTTTAACTTTTTTTCATTTCTGGCTTAAGTGAAAGGAGTGATACTTTTAGATCTCAGTCTTATAAAAAAGGGTCCTTGAGTCAAGAAATTTACTTGTTGCGATGTTCGCATTTTAAATTTACAGGATAAGAGTCTCTCAGATGGAACCTTCTTTCTTGACTTGCTTAGTGCAGTGGAGCCCAGATCTGTGAACTGGAGCCTTGTCACAAAAGGAGAAAGTGGTAATTTCTTTGAACATTATAATTGTAGGAGTTGAATCCCACAGAACCGTTTTTGTTTCTATTTCTTTTGTCCTGCTTGCTTCTTTAATGAAAGTAACTATTCAAAAGAAAAAAAACATCCTGTATTGTTTATAATTCATTTTCTGATAGTGAGTAGTAAGTTAAGTTGTTAGTGTAATGTCTCACAAGATGATAGTAGTTTAGTTTAGTTATTCTCTGTAGGCCAAATATTCCTCAACAAGCTCCTCAGTATAGTTGTCTTGCGATGAATACGGATTGAAGCATGATGCATAGTTGTGATCTCTCTCTCTCTCTCTCTCTCTCTCTCTCTCTCTCTCTATGAATCTAATTGAAAAGGAAAAAGGAGGGACTTTTGTTTTAAGAAATTTAATTTTATGAAATGGTTTTGAGATAGATAAGAGTTACAATATCTTGCCAAAATTGTAAGAAATTGGCCTTATAATCTAAAAGCTTGGCTTGTTTGTAGCTTATTTTTGGAGTGATCAAGATCATTGAGTATTGAGCAGGTATGAATCAGTAAACAGGTCCGACAGTCATGATGTATCAAGCAATAAGCAGTGCCTCAGCCATTATGAATCAGTAAGATGATTTGGGGAATATTAGCTAAACAAAAAACTCTGAGAATATATATAGTTCTGTGCCACTTTAATAATCAAGTGGCTATACATATTGTAGAGAACCCAATTTCGATGAGCAAACAAAGCATATTTGAAGCAGGGTGCCTTTTTATCAGGGATAAGGTGGCAGCCAACGTAAATATGTCCAATATTTGTCAGATTAGAACTACAGTTAGCTGATGTGCTTACTAAAACACTTGGTAAAAGTTGTTTTCAAGATATTTTTGGCAGGCTGAGTGTGATAGATGTCTGCACTCTTCTTACAAGGGAGTGTAGAAAATAACAGTTGTTTGTTTCTAATTTAATTTAATTTTCAAAATGAGTTTTGGGGTTCATTTGTAATACTGTATCAGTAGGGGTTATTCATAATTGGGACTTTTGCTTTGGTTAATAAAAATTATTAGAATTAGTACTGCTTAGTGCTTACACATGACTTCTCTGCCCTCCCTCGCCCCTCCTCCTCTTCTCTCTCTCTCTCTTCCTTGCCTTTGATTTTATATCCTTTCTTCATTTAATCTTCATTCAATTTCTGCTACCCACCCATAACACACCATCCCTTTGATTGTTATATGCTGAAGGATTGATAAATGTGTAGTAGTGTAAATTTCAGTGACTCTTTCTATGAATGGTAAATTTCATTAACTTTATTGACATGTCTTACACATTGATCATTCCAAAAGTATTAATCAATCCAACTATGGCGAAGTTTGGGCCAGTGCCTACTTATGGATGGACACATCGTATGAGCAGGTTGGATTTTAGAAGAGTGAGTTCCACGTGGGCCAGATGAAGTCATGAGCATGGGAAGTCCCATGCGGTTAACAACATACAATACTTTCTGTATTTATACATCTTATTTTTTTTTCCTGCAAATGATTAGATTATTTTAAATAGATAAACTAGACTACATGCTACATACTGCACCATGCCACATGGACCCCAAAGCCTCAATGATATCCGCCTCCCTCAAAAACCCAAGCTATACCGACCATTTCAAGTTGCTCCCAGCTTATGGTCCTCTTCCAGATTCACAAAAACTCGCCCTTGTTTCGGTAGAAGTTCCACCAGATATAGCTTAGATCTCCGCTTGATCGTGGCCAGAAACTCAAATGTATTGAGAGTATTCCAAAGCAAGTTGATTGTTGAGAGTGATCCTGCTAATTCAATGATGTGCTTTCCACATGGTGCGGGAGACTCCACTTTCTTCTTAAAGATTAAGGAGTTATCCTCTCATATTGATCTAGTGTTTCGTCATGTTGTTAGGTCGGCCAATAGTATGGCTGATGCTCTAGCTAAACAGGGAGTGGATCCTCGGGTAGTTTCTATTTTGTAATCTTGGATTTTTTAGTGGGGTATAATATACCCCTGCTCTCTTCTCTTTGGGTGTTGTATATTGTCCATTCATTAATAAAGCTTTTATTGTTACCCAAAAAAAAAAAAAAATCCAAATGTATTCTCAACTTGAGCATTTTAATGAGTTGCATTATCCTATCCACAAGATTTGCCATTTGTGTGTTCTTGGGCATCTTTTCATGGCATATACTATTTATGACAATTTGAGGCAATGCAGATGAAGAGAAAAAGATGAATGCCAGTTACATTATCACTGTTGCTAGGAAGCTTGGTTGCTCCATATTTTTGTTGCCAGAAGATATAATGGAGGTAATTTGGTTTCTGACCATTCAATGAGGCTCCTCCCTTTCACTTCTTGTGGTTGTCTCAGTTATAGAGGATTTCTGTTGTTTCAGGTCAATCAAAAGATGATGCTTACGCTGACTGCAAGCATCATGTATTGGTTCTTGAAGAAACCAACTGAAGAAAGGCCTGTAGTGGTTTCAGATAGTGAGAATGGGAACTCATCTGAAACCATTTCTAACTCCTCAGATGACTGTGCTTCTGAAACTTCAACAGAATAGAACGGAAGCAGGTGATCAGGTCACCGACATGTAATCATCCGCTAAACAGAATTCATCTATCATTTTTGTATATTTTTCTTTACAAGCATATACACATTCATTCAAATGTTTGAAACTGCCATGGTTCAGCACTAATGGTAAGAAAATTGTTTTATTTAGGATTTTCCTTTGCTCTATTGGAACAACTATAGTGGTGATTCCAGAGTTAAAACTGAATATCCATGTAAATATTGGTTGTATCTTTTCTTGTGAAACAAAAAAAATTGTTGGGTTTGTTCACTATTTCAAGTCCTCCGACCGTATATTTTTCTCAAGTCTAATGCGGGCACTAACACAAGCAGTGCCTCTTTGTTGCATTCTACCTTAAGTTTTCTCTACAATGATCCAGATCAAGTAGTCCCTGGATGTAAGAGGTCATGTGCTAAAGTTAAACACTTGTCTGGAAATTCACCATCCATGCTAGTTCCATGGAGTGTCGAGGCTCTGGGATTTTGACTTAGAAGAGCTACACTCTTCTTCAGTAAGGTCTTTCTGCTGCTCTTTTTTCTTTTTTTCTTTTTTTCTTTCTTTTTTAATTCTTCGTCGCTAAAGCTTAGAGACTGGGTGGTCACTTATAAACCTGTATTGGCTTGGACTGAAACCAATCCTCGATTTGGTTGGTCCTGGCTGTGTCTGATGATATTTCTCGTCTATGACAATTTTCACCTGACTTACAGATCATAATATATGAAGTAATTACATTTCCTATGGGCCTGTTTGTTTCAAGTAATTTAATATTAGGATTGTATATTTATAATGAAGACTGTTTATAATGAAGAATCAAATTTGAACATCCAAAAATGACAATTAAATAACCACCCCTCTAATGAAAATTAGATCAAGGGAAGATTGGAAGTGAATACATAGCCATCACCCCACTAATAGTTCAATACATATGAAAGGTAACTGTCTCATCTACATCTCCACCTTATATAGTTTACTCCTTACCTTTAGTAATCTTTGGATAGCTCTCTCTCTCTCTCTCTCTCTCTCTCTCTCTCCAATGTGCCTACAGGCCTATAGTACTCAACAATGAGTGTGTTGGCTTTAGATGAAGCTCATTTGACTATAAATTTCTATGTATCTTATGCAAACACAGGTTTATATCCTTTTAGAAAAAAGGCAAACTAAATAAAAAGATTGGGGACTTCCCTGTCGCAAGTCAACCTGGCTCTCTCTGAGTTGCACTCAAAGAGGGAACTGTTGGAAAAACACCTAAGGCGGACCCAGGACTCAATACGATCCAATTTACTACACTTTGTGGACCCTAGGCCTTTGAGAAGGAAAGTAGACCTCAGGTGAGTTGAGGAAGCCTTCTTTGGAAAGAAGGTGACTGTTCAGATTTGAATCCAAGGTAGTGACCCCTCTTACCAGTGGGGTGGGGTGGGGTAAGAGGCCATTTTTATATAAGATAAACTTTTATTTTCACTTAATGCAACTCATACAAAGTTACTCATGTTACAAGTTACACTTGATGCACACACTGCTCACATATCACCCCACTTGTTACACATGGGCACTCACACTCGAGGCTCTGTATGCTCTCTGCACTGTCTTTTCTTCACACGCTACACTACACTACTTGCGCTTGCACTCTCTGACCTGCACTGCACTCACGACACCAAATCACTTGGCACTACACTTACTACACGTGCATTTCAGTCACCGCGCCACTTCACACACACATGCACTTCTGCCAGGCCTGTATATTTATTGCCTTGACCCAGCAATGGCCGTGATTTTTTGAAAATTTTTATTTGTTTATAATAATCTTTTTTTTTTAAGAATTATTCACTTGAATGAACTTTATTAAAATGAAAATATATTAAAGCCAAGGCAACAAAAGAGCCTTGAAGATAGTGCTTTTTAACCGGAATTAGGAAATCAAATTCCTGATCGAGTATGTTTGGACTGGAGTTGGGCTTGCCCTTGGGTTCGTACCGTTGGACTTGGACTTGGACTTGGACATGGGTTTTGCCAAGACCCCAAACTTCTCCCTCCCTAGATTCGTCATGTAAGATTTATTTGGAAGATTTAGGTCCACTCTCATGCCTTATGCGCGCCCAAAAGCCAAGTTTGTTTGGGAACTTCATTAGTATAGTAAAGTGAAGTAAAGCCTTTAATTTTCAGACAAAGGATTACATTGAAAGTATATATTTTTAAAGGAAAAAAAAACACTCATATTTTTAAATAGAACGTAAATTTTTTTTCGAATCAAACAATTAAAAATAAAACATTATATTTTATTTTTTTACTATTTAAAACTTTACTCCGCTTCATTCTATACATAAGTAAAAGAGGGATGCTACTTGTCCCGAACATTGGGACCGATCCTTGGACCGGTCCCAATGTTTGGGACCTTTATCATGGATGAAGGATGATAAAGGTCCCAAACATTGGACCGGTCCAGGGATCGGTCCCAATGTTCGGGACAAGTAGACTTTTTCTAAGTAAAGAGGAAAAACAAAAACGAAATCATCACAGCACTCACACGGTTGAGTGGCGTTCGTAAGTGGTACCTTCTTATGAGCTATGACACACATGCCAAAGGACGGATACCCCTGTAATAATAGCCCAGTGTAGCATTGATGGCTCAGAAATTGTACGTGTTTCTAAGATACGATGAAGTTCCCACGTGATTTCCGTACTGTACCATCTCCAGTTTTCCACCCCACGTGTGGCATATGGGTCCACTTGTTACATATCTGTATTCTGTACTCTTATAAAAGAGAGAGAAAATGCACTTTGTTTTCACTACACCACATGGCCCACTTACTTGTGGGTCCATTTGAATGCAAGTATATATATATATATATATATATATATATATTTATATACACACACTTACTTATCTACTACTATTATATATATTATAAAAGATGAAAAGTTGCAAACTTTTATCACTACATCATTGTGGGGCCCACCCCCAAATATTATAATATAATATAATAATGTATTATTATGAGAAATTGTAAACTTTTTCACTGCATCTTTGTGGGGCCCAACCCCAAATATTATAATGCAAACTTTTTTACTATACCATTGTGGGGCCCACTCCTAAATAGTATAATATAATATAATAATATATTATTATGAGAAATTACAAACTTTTTCACTACACCTTTGTGGGGCCTACCCCCAAATATTATAATATAATATAATATAACAATATATTATTATTATATTATAATAATAATAGAAAATCAATACCCTTATTATAAAAGAGAAGAGAAGTTGCATACTTTTTCACTACACATTTATGGGCCTCCCTCCCCCAAATATTATAATATAATATAATAATATATTATTATTATATTATAATAATAATCATATAATATCTATGCCCTTATTACAAAAGAGAAAAAAGTGTCGTGCCTTTTCTCCACACATCTGTGGGCCCCACTTAGTATTATGATATTATATATATACAATTTCTCCTCTTTTATAATAGTAATAGATATATATAAAATAAAAGAAAACTACACATATGTGGGCCCCAATAAAAGAAAAGAACTTGTCATGCATTTTCTCTACACATCTGTGGGCCTCACTTAGTATTATTATATTATATATATAATAAAAGAAAACTACACGTATATGGGCCTCACTTAGTAGAAGAACTTATCATGCTTTTTCTCTACATCTAGACATATGTGGGCCCCACTTAGTATTATTATTATTTTATATATATATATATATATAATACAAGAGAACTACACATCTGTGGGCCCCACTTCGTATTATTATATTATATATGTATAAAATAAAATAGAACTATACGTATGTGGGCCTCACTTAGCATTATTATATTATACCACTTAGTAGAAGAACTTATCATGCTTTTTCCCTACACATCTGTGGGGCCCACTTAATATTATTATAATATCTATATGCCCCACTTAGTATTATTATACTAGATATATATATATATATATAATAAAAGAGAACTACACATTTATGGGCCCCACTTACTAGCATAACTTGTCATGCTTTTTCTCTACACATCTGTGGGCCCCACTTAGTATTATTATATTATATTATATATATAATCAAAGAGAACTACACATCTGTGGGCCTCACTTAGTATTATTATATTTCGATGAAATGCTTAGCTCAAATGATCATGAAAAGGGTTGTGTTTGAAGAATTTGTTCATTCGCTGTAAGAACTCAAATGAGAAATTTCAGTTGAGATTTTCATGTGTAAAAATTTTTAACTTAGATCCCAATGCCTATAAAGACACGATTTGCTTGTCAGAGGAAGAGATGAAAATGTCAAAGATTGCTTGGAAACCTTGTGATTTGTTGTTCATTCGTTTAAAGCTATGAGTTGGATACTGTTTTGGTTGGTTAGTATTTTGTTTCACTGAATTTGGTATGTATTTGGTGCTAGGTTTTAGACAAATTTTTTTGAAAAATAGGCCGAACTATCAATCTATATTGAAATTGGTGAGTGTTTTGCCTAATCATGTATGGCCAGAAAAGGTTGGTGTTCAGCTTTTTTTTTTTTAATTAGTTTCCTTCCATATATCTTGTCATTCCATCTTCTTCTTACTTTTTCCTATTGAAGCTTTTACTAAATTTCATAAGAAAAATGAGTGATTGTAAATTACTTAATTTGCGAAAAAAAATGAGCTATATGTAAACTGGTCATTCTCCATTGGGATAGTTAATATTGAGTTTTTAAATGACTTTATTTTTTTCAAATTATCATACTAAAATAATATGTTCCTTGCACGTGCATTGCACGTGCAGGACTCCACTAGTGGAATAAAAAAGGTGTCAACGCAACCAAGACTTGAGCTGTGGTGCATGCCATGGCCTTCCTTCTTATATATATATATATATATATATACGGGGAACATTCATATACATCTATTCCTCACCATAGGGTGAGGGACACTTCCATAAATGGAATTTTTCAAGTACAAAAGTGAATTTTTAAATACATAGGGTGAGATACACTTCCTTATCTTTATGTACAAAAAGAGAAAGTGCCTCTCACCCTATGGTGAGGGATAGATGCACATGAATATTCCCCTATATATATATATATGGCCTAATTTTCCACTTGAAGTTGAATCATAATAAAAGAGATCGAGAATTGAAGGTTTAAAGTAATCTGTTTTTTTTTTTCTGTTAAGGCTGTTGTTGAGACTTTTGTTACACGCCGACCCGAACTAATCGTGATTAAGATTAATTAATTGAGATTAATGCTAATAAAGTATGGATAGTTGGGTTAATCAAGGTTAATGACCAAAGAGGGACATATTAGTCTCAAATGATGCATTAAGTATAATGGAATGGATTTGAATGAAATTGAATTGGTTAAAATGAGTTTAAACTCAAACAAGGTAGGCTAAGGACTTTTTCGTAAATACGGGTTTTTACGTATTTCGACGAATACGGAAATTCTTGATACTAACATGTGTATTTTGAATAGTATATTAACTTTCATAATAGACACGATTTCATTTTACCTCAAATGGACCATTTCATAATAGACCGATTCCATTTAGCTTCAAATGGACCAAGTGAAGTTTCATTTGACTCAAAATGTAATTAACCTTAATAAGAGGGGGTTTTAGTGTAAGAGGACCTTATATTAGAATGAGATGAGGGAGATGAGCTCATTTTACCTTAAACTAAGCCCTAGGCTCATCTTCTCTCTTTCTCTTCCATTTTCTTAATTAATAGTGAGGTTAGGAGAGATTCAAGTGATTTTTGAGGAGTTTATCTTCATCTTCATCTTCATCTTCTTCCTCAAGTCATTTTCCCCATTGATGAAGTATAGAGCTTAAGAAATATCTCAAGACCTCTTTTCTTGGAGCCACAAGTAAGTAATGGTCTTCTATTGTGATTTTCCAAGTGCTATTAGTTGTTTGTAGGAATTTCTAGCACAAATGGCTCATAGGAGTTTATTTATATGTTTTATGGAATTAGGGTTTGAGATTGGGGATTTTTATCTCAAAAGCAAGCCAAGCAAGAGGGGTTTTTGCCACTAAGCTTAAAGAGAGGCAAGCATAAGCATTTACTTGTGACTAATGTTAATCATTGTAAAAGCTCATAGAGTTTCCATGGGTTTTATGCATTTTCCATTGAGTTTTGGATTCATTTATGGATGTTTAATGAAATGATTAATGGATGATTAGAAGTATTGCTTGTAAATGGATGATGTATGAGGGGGAACATGAGGTTCCCATTTTCTTTGCAGGTTGTGGAAAAGTAATGGATAAAGAAGAGTAGAAGAAGGAAGAACCGATCAGAATTTCGGATTGAAATTCTGGACAGTTCGCTCGAGCGAATTGGGAGTTCGCTCCAGCGACTTGTCCTCTGTGCGCATCCGCTCGAGCGAATATACATCCGCTCGAGTGATCTAGATTCTATGTGATGGCCTTCTGTCATCGCTTGAGAGAGTGATGTTGGTCGCTCGTGCGACCAACGTTCTGTGAGACGTCCGCTCAAGCGAACTTGGGGTCGCTCGAGCGAACCACTTTCTGTTTGGGTGTGAACCTTATACTGGCCCGACAATAACAGTTAGTGAAAATTTTGACATAAACTTGAAGTACTTCTTGTGAGTATAAATACTCCCTCAATTAGTTTTAAGACTAATCTTGGATTAAATTGAATTATTGAGAATTAATGACGTTTTAGAAAGGGTTCCATGATCGAACCATAATTGATCGATAATTGCCTAAACTCCATGAGTGATAATTACGGGGCTAGAATGCATATATCAAATATACATATGTGATATCCATCGATAATAACACGTGCATTTGGTAACCAATGATTACACCCAAATAGTTGTCTAGATTTGAGATAAGATTAAGTAAAGATATAGATGATTAGTAAATTCTCTCACTGTATCTTGTTCCATATTATTATGTTTCAATCTAATGAGATTGGTGTTATTGTTATCCCCTTCCTTTGTCATGAAAGGAATCATTGAATTGAATTGAACCTATAAAAGGATTGCTTACTATTGATCATTGAGTCTGGCACTACCTGGCTATTGTATTAGGGCTCTAAATGAGTTCAATGAATTAATGAATGACTAATCCTGCTGCAGCAAATGGATTTTGGGGCGTTCCGGAGCTCCGTGGTGATGCTAATTGTCCCTGGCCCGGATACTAATAAGTCTCACCATTCCGATCTTATCTTTGGGTATTGATTGATGCCTTCCATTGGAAGATGAATCCTCCCTTTGAGGGGAGATAGTAATTAAAATGAAATACAATGAAATGAATCCTTCCTTTGAGGGAAGATGGTAAATAAAATGCAATGAATGCTATGGTAGTAGCCATCTTGTACATGTTTATTGATTGACTTTATGTTTACCTATTGTTATTGTAGAAATTGTCTATACTTCTCTAGAATTGAAATTGTTATTAAATAGATTGAATGAACTCAATATGAATGTATTAACATGCTATTGCGAGAATTATTTATATAATGTTAAACCGTCGTGTTCATTAGTGTTATTGATGGCATTACAGGCACGATTGCCCCTGTCGGTCATGCAACGCCCCCGGCGGCAGCGGAGGAGACCGCTCTAGTTCCCTCAGGAGGATTGATCGAATGAAATAGACGAGATACCATCTGAAATGAGTATCTGAATGCGAAATGGAGTTGGAACATTTTGAGAAATGTTTTGAGGAACTATTTATAGATCCATTTTGAAATGTAATTAATTGTCATCTGCATATTGTTTTGAATATGCAGTGTTTGACGAACAAATGTTTGAATTGATACATATATAAGGACTTTATTTTGTATACATGTAAATTGTAAATTGATATTGTTAGATATAAATGTTTCCGTGAAAGTTGTATATTTGACAGGTATATTGGGAATGTTATCCCTTGTGGATTCCATTTTAACTTCAGTTAATTCGGAGTTTATAGGAGTAAATATTAGCTCACGGCTCGGGATTACCGGATCTCGAGCCTGGGTCATGACAACTTTTTACGTTCCATCTATTCTTATATCTAATTCAAACATGTCCTCACTGCTGCAAGTACAAGAGGATGACAGTCAATCAGCCCAAGCTAAGATATGGAAAATTGTCTATGGGTTCGCTGATTCACTAATGCTCCAATGCACCGTTGAGCTCGGAATCGTCGACATCATCCAAAAGCACCGCAACCCGATTAGCCTCACAGAACTAGCCTCATAAATTTCATTGAATTCCCTCAATGGGAGCTGCTTGTACTGGATAATGCGGCACCTGGTGCACATGAAGCTTTTCTTAATTCAACGCATCGATGGCCAATTGAGATATCAGCTCGAACTCGTCGCAAAGTTGCTAGTGAAGGGGGGAGAGCAGTCCATGGCTCCTTCCATACTGATGATATTGGATAAGGACTACATGGCCCCATGGCACCTTATGAAGGATTGTTTGTGGGGGTGACAGCGCCACCGCCTTTGAGAAGGCGGTGAGGAAGAGCTTCTTGGACTACATGGCCGATGACCCGGCCAAGAATCAGCTGTTCATGGAGGCAATGGTATTCAATTCACAAACATGGACGTCGGAGTTGATCACAGGCTGCAAGGACATGTTTGATGGAATCAGGTCGGTGGTTGATGTGGGGGGTGGCAATGGCACTACACTGAGGGCCATTGCTCAAGCTTTTCCTCACTTGAAATGCACTGTCTATGACCTCCCCCATGTCATTGCAGATTCACCAAATCACCCAGAAGTGGAAAGAATACAAGGGGATATGTTCAAGTTCATTCCCAGTGTGGATGCTCTTTTGCTCAAGGTATGATATATATGACCACCTTGCTCTTGGACTTGGACAGAGTCATTTTGACTGATTGACTTTTGGTCAAGATTATAAGCCTGTCCCACCATCCAATTCCCACCCTATTTAGTTATAGGGCCTAATTTTAGGCCTGGGTTTACATTCTCCATCCAAACAATCTTTAAATTACTTACTGATGTATTAGCAAAATTGAGATTATTGTGGGTCTTTCTGACAGTTTGTCCTTCATGATTGGGGCGATGAAGAATGTATTAAGATTCTAAAGAGATGCAAAGAAGCTGTGCCTCAAGAGGGAGGGAAGGTCATAATTGTTGACACGGTTTTGGACTCGGACTCTGATGTTGGTCCTTACAGCCACTTGAAATTGTGCTCGAATTTGGAGATGATGCTCACATTTGAGGGGAAGGAGAGGACTGAGAAGGAATGGAAGAAGCACATCTTAGATGCAGGATTTGATGGTTGCAAGATCAAATGCATATCCGCGGTCCAATCTGTTATCGAGGCATTTCCATATTAAAGGATCTATCATTATTTGTGTTTCAACAATGTTCATGTTCACGTAGGAATAATTACTTTTAATATTCTAGTATGAAAATAATAAAATCTCCTAGGGAACCTAAAAGTCACATTGGAAAGTCTAAAGGTCATGTAAAAAAGCTAAATATAATGGGATTTTCGGAATATGCAAAATTCATAAGGTTCCACTCTCAAAATAAATGTTGTCCAAGTGTGTGTATGATGTTTAAAATAAGAGTTGGTCCCACTATAACATTGATGTTTAAAAATAACAAAAATTATATTTTAGCATTTGTTATTGTAGGAATCAGAGAATTTTAAGTGTTCTTGATTTTGTTTTCAAGGTTCTTCTGTAAAGGTATTAATTGAAATAATGGTTGTTGTGGTTTGGATTTTAGAAATACAATTGAATGCCTCTTAAAATGGCAAGCACATGAATGGACGCGACGGTATCATCATGGTGACTCAAGTGAGTTGAGTCAAATATTACAAGCCATGCATGGACCAAGTAAACCCAATTAGACATATACTAGATGTAATTACTTGAACCTTCTCAAAGCTTTTCGCAACAATGCCAAATAGATTTTAGATATTCCTAGTATTTAGTTGTTAGCGAGCCCTAAGAGTTTGATTTAGTTGGCAAGGAGTTGATCTATTATCTTTTATCATTGAGTTTTTTCATATAACTTATCTTTAAAGATGATTTTTACCTCTCCTTCCCAAGTTTTGAATATTTTCCTACACTACAATTAATTATAGCATTCTAAGACTAAAATGCTTATAATGTGGACTATGATATAAAAAATATGCATTCTTGTGAAGTTACCAATGAAAATATTCAAACTTGCACTGTTGCATTTGGTGGTCATACTCAAAAGAGAAAAATGCAATTACAAGTATATCTTTTGTGCTCTGTGAGAGAAAGGGCAAAGTACTTCTAGAATAGGTGGTTGAAAAATCTCGAAAAAGAAATCTCCCTCTAATTTCTCTCTCCCGCTAGAAAAAGTCAAGTTCATGCCATGCATCATTAATGTCACGCCCCCAGAAGTGAAACCGGGGTTATGCGTGAGAATAGGGTCAATTAAAAAAATTTCAACATTAATCAAATGCAACTTGGCCCCAATCATGTCCCAACTTGATCGAAGACCGCTGTGAGGTATAAACATATCCTCGAATATGTACAACAAATAGCGGAAGCTTCAAACATACATTTGGTATCTAAAGATGCATAGTTTAGAAAAAATACTGAAATTTCATAACTGAAATTAAAGTTTGAAACAGTTTAACCAAAATGTTATTTACAACAATAGGCCATGCTAAAACTTGGGCCTAACAAAAGAGAAGGAAACCAAAAGATGAAACTAGTCAGATAAGGCATGAAGGCTCTCATGTACGAGGATAGTACGGCTAGACAACACCGTCCGTATAGTAGTCTAAGAGGTCATCAGACTGATCTGTTTGAATTTTCTCCGTCGTCTCCTCCTCCTCGGGGTAGAAGGGCTCGGTACCTATGCACCAAGAATAGTAACATCAGACACGAAGGTCGGCAAGCAAATAGATATATAAATCACCAAAGATATGTAGTACTAAAGAGAGTAAACGAAAGACAAGATTATAAGAATGCAAATCATCAGAATAAAAAACAAGCTAACATAAACATCTATCAAAATAGGCGGTCCACATGTGCTAATTACCAAAGGATAGTGTCATTACCCTCCCTACTCACATTGAGTTGTGGTAGAGATATAAATAGTTGGGACCATACCCCATTCAATCAGAGTCGATACCCCATTGGCATCTATAGGTGTCCATTACACCAACCCGAATTGCAAATGGTCCTAAGTTCAAAGCCCTAACACAGGTGCACCCAGCTGTGTTGAACGTTAACAGCTGAGTGCATGGTGTCTGACATAAAGAATCCTAAACAGATATCAGTAAGGGGCTAGGCTTTCTTGCGCGAACAAGATTCATCAAACAATAGAGAAACTACTTTTCTTCAGATCAAATTAAACTTCAATAATAGTTCTCTTCAAACCTTACAATCAAGGCCTCCTAGCCTCGACACCTCAAACAAATCTCCTAACAAACGGAACATCAAAATGGATCCTAAGTCCATCATTTAAGTTTTTCATGTGATCCCAAACACAGTAAAGTATACAGAGCTAAAGAACATGTTCGTTACATGTAGACAAGTGCCAGACGGTACAATTCAAAATCAAAAGCGATAGACAATCCAAACCTAAGTTTAGTGTTAAATCAGAAGCATCGTACAACCTACTCAGTCAACAAAAGGGATTAGGGTTCATGATACCCGAACGAACAATCTTCGTGCATAGATTTAAAGAAGGGTATCCCGTTGTCCCGTACTGTTCAAGATTGAGCTATGTTGGATCCCGATACAATCGGAATAACCGTGAAGAACATTGGCTTAAAACATCATCACATATAGTCAAATGAGTCCAAAAAGGGGTAGTCAAGTTCCACCTAAGTCCATCCAAAAAGGGGTGAGAAAGGCCTTTTCAAAAAGAGATCCATAGTAGGGTTAGGTCGACCCCATACACAGCGAACCCAGTCGACCTGAGGAGGTCAAGTCGACATCTCCCCTATGTGCCCGATCGACTAGCAGTTGTAAATGAAATGGGGGGAATAGTATTTTGATCAGGTTCCAGAGAACCTGACCTTGTGTGTTCGACCGGGCCCCCTGGTTGGTCGATAGTATATGCTACAATTACAGAACCCAGGTTTTGTAATTGCAGTGAAATTGGTCCAAATCCATTCCTTCTTCCTTGAACCTGATTTACAACCAATATCAAGTATAAAAATAGTCTAACCTCATCCCACAAATCTTAGCTAATCAAGTCATAAATATCAAAATCCATTTCATTAGGCTAACAAACCTAATTATCATATTTTCAAACCTCTAAAGCATCCATTGAGCATTTAACATCTAAATCATCATTTTTTTCCATACAAATCAAGGGAGACAAACATATCAAGCCTAAATATATGTATCTACTTGCCTTGATGAAGAGCTTTGACAAAAAATCAAAGAAGAAATTTGGGAAAAATTCCTCTTTAAGCTTAAACTTGTGAAAATGGCTTCCAAACCCAAAACCTTTCTACAAATGAAATGCAAGGGGAGGGGTAAGCTTCTCTAATCCATTTATAAGCCAAAAGGGGAAGATGAGCTAAGTTTACAAGCTTTGAGAGCATATCTTGAAGTGGGTAGTGGATGGGGAGCTTAGAAAAGTAGATGGGTGGAGTCTTAATTAGGAGCTTGAGGAAGAATAAAGGAGTGTCCGCCGGTGATGTTGGAGCTCCGGTGGTCATCGTTGGCAAAGAGGTAGTGAAGGGGCTGAGTTTTTGTCGAAGAAACAGAGAAATGAGAGAGAGAGAGAGAGGGGAGAAGAGATGGATGATGGAGCTTATATTAGGTTAGACTAATAGCTCATTTGAGTTAGTCATCGGGTTCACTAACGATGATCTTTGGGCCTCTTCGACGCGTCGGATCGAAAAGCAACTAAAGACTAATGTTCGTGAAATGCCGAGACCTACCCGATGCACCCAAACTCACAAAAACTCACAATCTCATATAAACCCTTGAAAACTTTTCAAAATTGCAAACCACGCCCCTACTGTACCCAAATGAGCTCAAACTCACACGATACTTCACACGCATGATTCACATGTCAAATCTGACTCGTTAAGACTCTAAATGCACTTACTAACTAATTAAGCAATTAATTATAATCAATAGAAGATTAAGGGACGGGATGTTACAATTACCATCATCCCCTTCTGTTTTCGATAACTCTATTTCATATTTCATGAAATATCTATCTGGTGGTGTGCTTTACTGAAATTCGACCGAGACTAAATGTAAAGAAAAAAATTATTTTGAAAGGTTTGGATTTTAGATGTGGGCTTGAGCGATCGACTTACAACTTTTTTTTTTTCGCTGACAGAGGGTTCCCAACTTTTTGGGCTGGACTAATCCCTCCTGGCCCAGAGAGAAGCCAGGTAAAACCCCTGTAGCCTGCAGGTGGTAGCGCAAGTGGACTCAACCTTCGATTTCTAAAGAGGGTGGAACCGGGGGTTGATACCAGGACCTCTAGCCCCAAATTAGAAATCCAAGTTGCGCGGGAATTAGAAAACCAGTTCATCCCAGGTTGGTCGCTTTAAAAATGTTTGGATTGGGGTTTCTCTAGGTTTGGCTACATGCCATTTGAGTTGGACTTGGGCTGAGCCCCAACCACCTCCTCCCTTGATTGTCATGTATCTGAAAGATGTATGATCTTCATTTTGCAAGTTAAAAAAAAAAAAAAGACCATTGGGGGTGTTGTTTTCAGCCGTCGCCAATTGCTAAGCCAGAAAGCCAAAATAGTTCTTATAGTAATAGTTTAGGCTTATTAGTCAATCCCATTAATTCATAATCAAATTTCTGACGGCTCAGCAATTTGTGAAGTTTCGTACATGAAGTTCCCACGTGATTCTCGTCCACCGACTCCTGATTTTCCACCCACCAATCATATGTGGCAGGTGAGGCCCACTTGTTTTATAACAAAACTACAATTGTCCTATCACACCAATAGTGTTAAACATGCCATGGACTCCATAAATAGACAGGCCGGATAAGCTAGCCCAACTAAATCTACAAGTAGAATCATAGCTGGAAGGTTTGAAGTGGTTTTGTTTCTCTGTTAAAGAGTATTGACCTGTTTGTTCCATCTAGTCTATATCTAATTCAAACATGTTGTCAATGCAAGTCCAAGAGGATGAACATCAAGCAGCCCAAGCTAAGATATGGGAAATTGTCTATGGATTCTCTGATACACTAGTCCTCCGATGCGCCATCCAGCTCGGAATCGCCGACATCATCCACAAGCACGGTGACCCGATCAGTCTCGCCGAATTAGCCTCCCGAATTCCGGCCAATTGCCTCAATGTGGACCACTTGTACCGGATAATGAGGTACTTGGTGCACATGAAGCTCTTCTCACCTCGAACCATTGATGGCCAATTATGTTATGAGCTCGAACCCGCGGCAAAGTTCTTAGTGAAGGGGTCGGACCAGTCCATGGTTCCAGCATTACTTGCGATATCGGACGTGGACTTCATGGCCCCATGGCACCATATAAAAGAGGGTTTGGGTGGTGAATGTGCCACCACCGCTTTCGAGAAGGCATTAGGGAGTAGCATCTGGGACTACATGGCAGGTAACCCGGCAAAGAATCAGCTGTTCAACGAGGCTATGGCGTGCGACTCGCGATTGTTGACTTCGGCGTTGATCTCGGGCTGCAAGGAAATGTTTGATGGAATCGGGTCGGTGGTGGATGTGGGGGGTGGCACCGGCACTGCACTGAGGGCCATTGCACAAGCTTTTCCTCACTTGAAATGCACTGTCTATGACCTCCCCCATGTCATTGCAGATTCGCCAAATTACCCAGAAGTGCAAAGAATAGAAGGGGATATGTTCCAATCCATTCCCAGTGCTGATGCCATTTTGATGAAGGTATGTAACAAGTTTGACTTGGACACTGCTTCTCAAGTCCATGTGTTTAAACTTTAAACCACCTCTGTGCCTCTTTAGACTGACTAGAAGTGCCTGCCTAGTTTTGGTCAAAATAATGGTAAAACCGCTAATTGAAAATTGCTGGTCACTGACCATAGAAGTAGCTGATAAAAGACAGCCCTCTTTTCATGGGGTTGCAACTGCAAATCAGGGGGGTTAATTGGGTCAGGTATTGACAAACCCCATGTCAATATAACTGACTAGATTGAAGGTGGACCTTAACTTTTGGTCAAGATAATTGACTAGATTGCAGGTGGGCCTTAGCTTTTGGTCTCGTTCATAAACGGGCAAGCTTATCCTGCCCATTGCTTCTGGGACATTTGTTGACCGGATTTGGAAGGGCTGAAACTTGTCCAATCCCACCCACTTTATTTACTGGACCTGATCTCAGGCCTGGGTCAGGGCCAAAGGCCTAAAATGGGCAATGGACCACCCTGTATCCAAAGCCTATACTGACTTTTCTACTAAATTTGTTGAGCCGGGCCGGTTCCGCTGGTCATTAAAATTTATAGTCCTCAGCCCAGCGTTTTTAACTACGGGGCCCGAAAATTAGGAGCGGGACCAGCCCAGGGGCCTAAAACGACAGCGGTGTCAACCCAATACGGTCCAGCCCGGTCCGGCCATAAACAGTCACAACAGTCACTCCAACCATTGCATTCTCCATCCAAAGTAACTCCAAACTAGTCTCTGATCTAGCAAAATTGAAACTGTTTGGCTTTCTGACAGTGTATCCTCCACGACTGGGACGACCAAAAATGCATTAAGATTCTGAAGAGATGCAAAGAAGCTGTGCCCCAAGAGGGAGGTGAGGTCATAATTGTTGACATTGTTTTGGACTTGAACTCTGACAGTTTTTACAGCCACATGAGAATGTGTATGGATTTGGACATGATGCTCAACACTGGAGGGAAGGAGAGGACTGAGGAGGAATGGAAGAAGCTCATCTTTGATGCAGGATTTGCTGGTTACAAGATCAAATGCATCTCCGCCGTCCAATCTGTTATCCAGGCCTATCCTTACTAGAAAGATTAACCATTTCCATCGATTAGTCTTATTGATTTAAATGTTTAACATATAATGTGGCATGGTATGGATATGTTGTCGTTCCTTTTTACTTCCTATGTAAAGTTCTTGTTGACTTTACTCATGTACACATTATATCTTGGATCTCTTTCACCTTTGTATGTTATCAAGTGTTTTATTCTGATAATTGAGTGTCCTCTTTCATGCAGTACTGTGCAAACCAGCCTATGGGGGCCACCTAGTGCCATTCCATCACTGAGGAGGGAAGGGATGGAAACAGTGGCAGGGCCAAAATTTTCTTACAGTGGGGGCAAACGATGGTTGACCAATAATATTTCACATTGGTTTTTACTGCTAATCATTTAGATCTAATTTTATTTAAGATTTTTACAATACGATCTAAATAAAATCTTAATTTGAAGATACCCCAACATTTTCAAATCATAATTTCTCAAAACCTTGTGAGTGTATACATAGTTGAATATATGAAAATACTATGATTCATCATAATGAATTAAAACCGCTAAAAGCAATCTATTTTTCCTTGTTTTAGCATTGAGAACTGGACTCATGTCAGATTGATCACATGTGAAGTGGTCCACCCACAATTTATTTAAGAAAAAAATGTTGATTGGCTGGTTGTGATTGCTTGATAGGCCATGATGTTGCAGTAAGCACATGGATGATTAAAAGGGCAGGATTGAAAGCCATTCACCAACTGATAATAAGGTGTAAATGATATGATAATGCAAACCTTGGAGTCCAGATCCCTTTATGTGTATAAGAAAAAAACCACATCAACAACAACATCTCACTCACTCTTCCTAAAGGGCTCTAAAATTCTATAGTAAAGCCCAATATTGAATATCCAAACTGCTGAAAAGAAATGCTGGCGTTGCTGAAATTGCAAAAAAGCCCCTAATATATTGGGAATTTAAGAATATTTTTCATGTTGCCTTCTCCCTCAGGAATTCTTTTTTTTCTTGTTCGTAAGAAGTAAGAAGATGCTTCATCAACCATAAGAGAATTGAGCATATTGTTGTGAGATACAACTTCCCTAGAAAGAGTGTTATAAAAGATCAAGGGAAGGATTGGGTAATAAAAGATTGGCGGCTGTGCTTCGCCTCGCGGGAAAGCCTCCCAGACCAAGGGAAATTCTATCATTTATGCCGTCTTTCGTTTTAGGGGGAAAAAATGAAATTTTGATATGTAGATGGCCAGAACCTGATGCACCAAACTACATGGAGTGGAAGGCAGGGAATGAGTTGGTGATGTATTGACTCAAACATTCTATTGAACTTGAAACAAGTTCTTGCTTGATTTTCTTATCCACGGCCAAGGAGGTTTGGGATCACGTACATGAACTCTTTTCAAAAGGTAATGATACATGTATTTACCAACTTAAAAAACAGATTGCCACCATGAAGCATGGAATAGCAGTGTAACTTCTTTCTACACCTCTTTGCAAACATTGTGGGAAGAATTTGCATTCTATCAATATATTCCGACTGGTTCATGTGTGGTCATACAGAGATGTAAGTGTGATTTATTTATATATATATATATATATATTGTGGGTTACAAATAGAGAAGGATAAAGTGTTTCATTGACTTTCTGGTCTTCGACATGAGTTCGAATATATTTAAATTCAGATTTTGGGGAGCGATTCTCTACGATCGATCAACAAAGTACTGCCATCCTTCTCAATGAGGAAAGAGCGCTACATATATAAAGAAGATACATGCAACAGAAAATCTAGCATATATGTTGATGGAGCCTGTTCTTACAAACAAGTTAAATCTTTGCTTGGACTCGATTAATTTTTATTCACTAAACATTAAGGGTTGCACTTAGCGTGAGTGGATGCAGAGTGTATCTTATTAGTGATATGAGAAAAGAAGGCGTCTATAATTATCTTCAAGGTGGCAGAATAAAGTTCTAGCCAATGTAGAGATTTATTAAGTTAAATGTCTTGTATTCTATTGAGATTGATTGTCTGGACATGCTGTACACCAATCCCCAATTAGGGCTTCTGGGGGCATTGAGATTCTCATTTTAGTGTTTTTATCATCAAAATTAAAGACTTTGTGAGAGCTTAGAGGAAAATTCCGAACAAACTTTGTTACCCTATTTTTTTCCCCAAAAGACAGTGAAGTTCAAACTCGCTTGTGGACATAGGCACATCGCCAAACCATAAATAAATCTTTATGCTTTCTTGTTGGTTGTGTCTTTTCTTCATTTAGATAAACCCTAAATCTTCTTTACAATACAATCAATTAAATCCTCTCAGAACTCCTCTTGACAATTTGAAATGAGAAACCATGCACATCCCACACAGAGTTCCAAAATACATGTAAGTTTTTTTGAAATTTTTTTGACAGTTAACTTGGTATTTCCTTGCAGTTGGTTGTGTTTCGAAAATATCTTAGTGTCTTCTATGTTTTTGGTTGTAGTTAGTATCTATGAGATTTATTTAGGAAGAAAGTGGTTTGTTTTAATCTATAAATACTACCAGTTTAGACCGGTTATGTGCTTGACTGTACTCTGTTCTATACTAATCACAAATGTAGGGGTAACAACTCTGCTTTGTCTCTGTTGCGGCTGTCTATCTGCAGATTTGTGCAGAATTTAAAGCTAACAATCCACAGACTAGTTGATTTTCTTAATTTCAAGGTTTCCCAGACACTTAAATTTACAAAATCATACTACTTTTCTTGTCGGGATGGTGCTTTTATTTTTATGGTTTTAATAGCTTAACCCAAAGATCCTATGCTTATGCATGCTTTCCCAAAACATGAAATTCCACCACTACTTATTCAATAAACACCACCTATCAAAACCACAATAGCCATCTTAAAAGCCCCACATTCCAAACACAACCCACACCAGATAAAATCAACTCAGTCGTCAGTAACTACACTCTTGCTTTGGGGACAATGAGGAGTGGGGGTTCCTTCTGCAAGGTCAACCCAAACTTCTCATCCATCACCAACTCACTGGGCTGCATCCCATTTGGAAGCCCCCACTCGAAGCTCTGCACCATCGACCCCACGATCAGCTGGAGGAACTGCGTCGCAAGCGGCACACCGGGGCATATCCTCCTCCCAGAACTAAAGGGTATCAGCTCAAAGTCATTCCCTTTGAAGTCCACATTGGAATTCAAGAATCTTTCAGGAGAGAAATTCAGAGGGTCTTTCCAGGTCTTGGGGTCTCTCCCAATGGCCCAGGCATTGACCATCACCTGGCAGTCTTTTGGGATGGTGTAGCCCAGCAGCTGACATGGTTCAAGAGCTTTGTGGGGGAGGAGGAGAGGAGTGGGAGGGTGGAGTCTCAGGGTCTCCTTTACACAGGCCTGGAGGTAAGGGAGGTGTGGGAGATGGGACTCTTTGATGGGGTTGTGTCCAACAATGGTTTGAATCTCTTGGCGAAGTTTGGAGAGTATGGTTGGGTTCTTGGTCAGCTCCGCTATTGCCCACTCTATGGTTGAGGCGCTTGTCTCTGTTCCAGCTCCAAACATTTCCTGTTGTTGGTGTTATTTCATTCAAACACATCACTATCAGCATCTTTTGAAAATATTGGAATGATGTGGTTTTTTTTATTGAAATTACAATAATGTTAGAATGAGAAATGGATGAGTTAACAAAAAAAAAAAAGAAGAAGGTAGGGCCTCTTTTTTATATTATAAAATGAAAGAAAAATATGTTAGTGGAGAAGGTGGAGAGTTTTTTCTTTATTTTTTAATAATAAAAGCAAAGTGAGGAAAAATCATCCTCAACAAGAAGACAAATGATGTCCAATTGCACTAAGCAAAAAGGCTTGACTATTTTAAAAAGCAATCACCTATGTCTTTCTATCCTTGAGTTTGCCCCCTTCACTTAGGATGGAAAGGGATCATTGAGTACCCAATTGACCCAAATTAATAAAATAAGTTGTGGGTCCAACATTTGCACATATTCTAAGTTTGAGTCCAGGTTCAGGTTTTTCAATTTCATACCACTTTTCAAGCTCTTGATTAAAGAAAAAAGGAGTGCGTGCATAAGAGATGAGAATGTTAAGAAAAATGTATAGTAAAATTAAGAAAAAATAGAATTAAAAATGAGTGCATTCGAACATTTACAAGTAATAAGGATAGATATGAAAAAGTGAAATCTATTTGAGGTTTAGGCCACCAGCTATATAAGCCTTGGAAAGGCAAATTAAAACTCTAACCGACATATGTTGGGAGAAGAGTTTGACGATGATGTAATATGAGCATAAAATATTAGTAAGCATATACATACCATAAGCAAAGCGTTGATCTGGTGATCATTAAGCTCGGCATCCAACAACACCCGTACAAAATCATTGTTAGTATCATTTCCCTTCTTCTCTCTCCTTTCCTTCATTATCACATTCCATATATCATAAATCTGCTGCAAACAGTCCGCCACTGCCCGCCGCTGGCCAAGCAGATCAATCTTCCCAAGCACCGGATAGTAGTCGGCCGGGTTCGTCGAATTCCCGAGCTCCATCAACCTCCATATGTGCCCTTTAATCTCCCCACCAGTAGGGTCATCCAAATCAAACACATCCTTAGAGTATATCAAATTGCCAAAGATATTGAACAATGTCCCAAACACCACCTCAGCAATCTTCACCACCTGACCCTCCTTCCCTTTCAAGAACCCCACCATCTGGGCCACCTTCTCCTCCCTCAAATGGGCCTGGGCCTCAATCATCTTGGGCGAAAAGAGCTCAGTTCTGCAGATCCTTCTCAACATTTTCCAATAGTCATTGC
The DNA here is from genome assembly GCA_003546025.1 of Camphora micrantha. Taxonomy (NCBI): domain Eukaryota; kingdom Viridiplantae; phylum Streptophyta; class Magnoliopsida; order Laurales; family Lauraceae; genus Camphora; species Camphora micrantha. The sequence goes on from QPKB01000006.1 coordinate 29,271,088, forward strand.
ACTCGGACCAGACCATGGAGAATTCTACATGGTTGGGGATGCGGAAGCTATGGAAGACGTAGCGGCCGGAGAGGGTGCGGTCTTGGGCCTTGAGGACCTCAGCAGCGGCAGTGGGGGAGGAGGCGACGACGACGGTTTGTGCTCCGAGCTTGAGGGTGAAGAGTTGGCCGTAGGATTGGGCTAGGTGGGCTAGTTGGGAGTGAGGCATGTCACCTAGTTGGAGGAGATTGCCTAGGATGGGCCATGGGCGTGGACCTGGTGGGAGGCCTTTCGGACGTGGATCACGTAAGAGAAAATAGTAGACAAGGAAGACGAATGATACAAGCAGTGCTAATGAAGTTGGCTCCATTTCTAGTTCTACAGAGAGAGGGAGAGAGACTTCAAGTAATATTTCGAACGACTTGTATCTTTTTTTTTATGGTAAAGCAATGACTTATTTGTAGAGAAGGAGAAGGAGAAGGAAAAGGAGAAGGGGAGGGGATTTTAGCAGCAGCAGCAGCTATAGGAGTCAAAACGAGGAGGCCAGAAGAGTTAAACGGCCCACGTGCTTCTTGCTCTCAATCATCCATGTTGAGGAGAGGAGTTAGGACACCACGTGGGATGGCTATTAATTCCATGGGGTTGGATTGGATGGACTAGCTTTCCCAGAATTGCACAAAAAAATAAACTTTTTTTAATGGGCCTGGAGACTTCATTTTCTACTTAATGGATTCTCCACGGCACGCACAAACTGCCTTTTCTGGGTCTATTCGGAGGCTTTATTACGGAGTTGAGCGGAGTAAAAATTATTTTGAGGAAATAATAAAATATCAGTGAGTTATGATGGTAATTTATTTTTAGTTGTTTGTTGCTGAATCTTTTTCACATTTTTTTATTGAAATATAAAGTTTTTTTTTTTTTTTTTTTTTAGTGGAGAAATGAGATTACTTTTTGATTTTTTTTTTTTTTAAATATGGTGAAAATTTTGAATTAAAGTGTTTTGGTGAAATTTTTTTTTATAGAAATTGGGATTTTACCTTACTTTATTCTACTAGTAAAGCCCCCAAACAGGCCTTCTAAGTCAGGATTTTGGTAAGTTGAATTTTAAAAGTTTGGAAGTTAGAGTTCTAAAGATGACTTTCTTTTTCCAGGAATCTGGAATCTTGGGTAACAAAATGGAAACCAATGGGAAAAGTAAGGGTGAATTTTTTTTCCACTGCCTTTTTTTTATTTTTTTTTTTCAAGTGTTGGAATTGCGGCTTGATTGTTCCGTTAGTCTGTTGGTTAATATTGACCTCTATTTCATAGAGTTTCAGCTAATCACAGTTGGACCTGCTTGGATGCTGAGAAAGGGTGCTGCAAAGGTCTTATTGTGGACTAGATTTTGGCAAAAAAAAAAAAAAACAAAAAAGCCACAACCCAATCAGATGATCACAGCCTGTAATTTAAGGATCTCAAAGTGTCATAGTTTCTTTAGTGACATTTATTTTCAAGTTCAATCCAACAATGAGCAAGGATGGTCGTGGGAGGGAGGACGGAAACATCTCAATGACCTTGGGATGGTATAGGATTTCAACCCCATGACATCATAAACCCTTTGATCCATGTACCTTAAGTTAAAGGGTGCTGCTATTGGCACACAAACTTTTACTTTTGCCACATAAAGAATTTGTCTTTTTTTTTAAATACATTTTTTACCCCTTTATGAAATGACCAAAATATTCATTATCCCACAAAAACACAAAACATATTTTCTCTTTTCAGACACAAGTTCATCTTCTTTCCTATCACATTCTCCCACCCATCTCACCTCCCACTTCTTACTCTCCACTTACCTCACACAACGGTTTTGGGCAACTCATCTTCCTTCATTTTTTGCTCTTGGGCAACTCATCTTCCTCTATTTCTTTCATCTTTCTTTCTTCTTGCACTTGATATTTTTTCATTCAATCTCTAAGGTTTTCTAGTGCAATGAAGGAAGAAATCAACTATCAAATGGTGCCTTTTTTCATTCCATCTTCCCCCGTTTCTTTGTTATTTTTTCGTATTTTTGCCACTTTTTTTTAATTTTTTCTCTCTTGGAACGAGTTGCAGGTCCCAATATATACGGTCTTTCAAGTCTGAATGGAATGCACATGTTCGGAAGTACAGTACCGAACAATCACGATTTCTGCTGCGATGAGACATTAAAATCAGCCCTAAATGCGTGAAAAAACACTACCATTGTTTATAAAAGCTTACATTGAATGTGAATCCATCTCTCATAATAAGTTTTCATGAAAAAAAGGTAATCTAAGGTGGATGAAATGATAAAGAAGAAATGTGGAAGAAGAATGAAATGGTAATGGAGGAGAGAAACATTTACCTTTTAGAAGATGAGATGATGTAAAGAACTGAAACGCCGGAGAGAACGAGATGCTGGAGATGTGGCGAGGTCCGATTGTGATTTGAATGTGGGAAGAAAGGGAAGAGGATGTGTGTAGGACGAAAGGGAAACAAAAGGATGAGTAATTTGGAAATTTTTAGTGTGTGTGGAAAGAAGTAATATAAAAGAAAATTTCTACGTGCCGGTAGAATCTCCGTAAGTTCAATGATTTTAAAAGGCATCATTTTTCTTTTTATTTTAGCTCAGTGATGAACTTGTGGCTATTGATGGTTGGGTTGGGGGGGGGGGGGGGGGGGTGGGGGGGGGCGCGGCGGCGGCGGGGGCCTGTTAAGTGAAAAATAAGCCAAACTGCATGGATCTTACAGGCAGCTGTTCTCGCTTGAACATTTTTGTGCACACAAGTGTCTGTGCTGATGGTTTCACGTGTGGATGCACGCATGAACGTCTCGACCAAACCAACATACAGAATATCAATGGCTTGGATTTCTTAAAGAAGGGCTCTACTATACATAATATGAAATAAGTCCCTTTTTCTGCTCCTTCATATTGACAACATCAATATTAACTGGGTACCAACAGCACTGGGTACCAACAGCAGAAAGCTATGAACTACCAGCACGTCAAATGTAGGGGGAAAAAAAAAAGGGATAAAAATACAAAGTCATACCTTTCTTCTTTATCTGTACACATACACGGACCAAAACGGAAGGAAAAAAAAAATCAAGCAATGCCACAACCCAAAATCACATTGACTGAGTTACTCATCCTATGAGGTAGTATCATAGTTCAATAAAGTAAATTTTACTTGCAATCCAATCTTGCCACCATCAGTTACGAGCTTCGCAGCTGTGACCATCCAATGTCCTGGGCAATTGTGAGGGCCACGTGCCACCTCTGCGGTCTCCACATATCTGAGGAGCTTCTGGCGGTGAACTGGCACGGGCGGACCATCTGGGTACACACCTGAGTTTAGTGAAGTTGTAGGCAGCTGCTTTGGAGGTGCCGGTGCCTCACGTTGTGTGAAAGTCATGCTCAGATTTGAAATAAAGCTCGACTTGTGAGATGCTATTGGTGCATGGGCCCATTCAGACTTCTGAATGCTGCACTTGGGCAAGTATGTGAAGAGAAGGCGGAGATGAAGCACTGTCTTTGCCCATCCCCCTTTGGTAAGGAGTTGTGCACCTGTCACCACAAACACACCACCGGGCCCTCCTTCCATCCACTCAGGGTTGTACTTGACCCACTCAGGGTTGTACTTGACTGGTGCTGTGCACACATGCGAGTATCTCTTCCACTGAACTGGCTCTAAGTATCGGCCATCTGATTCATCAGAACCACGCCACTGACATGGCCATGGTATGAGTGAGCTGGACCATAAGGATTCCACAATACTTGGGCAACTTGAGAGGTGCTGCACATGTATGGCTAACCGATTACATTTCTTCCCTTCTAAGTACAACCGCAGTCCAATCACCGGCTTCTTCCCACTTGTAACCTAAAAGAAAAGATAAGACAACTTTTTAGACAAATGGCAGCATTGTTGTCAAAATCCTATGATTCGTATCAAATCCTAAGAAAAATGAATCGTATTTATACATGAATCCCATTTACAAATGAACCTTAAGATTCAGGTGTAAATCTTATGATTCGATACTCGTTTCATCAAATTTTATGATTCAAACGATTCAGCTAAGTGAGAATAACCATAACCATGAGGTTGATATTAATATTATTTCAATTTTTTTTTCTTTCCTTTTGTTTTGTAGCTTGTTGTCTATTAAGTTTATTTACTAATTAAAAACACCTCTTAAGAAGTTTTACGGTTTTGGAAAGGTTCTAACAATAAAAATAATGGAATAAGCATCCGACTAAAGTGTATGAGTGTACGTATGGGGCTTTGTACAACATCCATTTGCATAAAAAGAAATTGTGATTTTCTCCCTATGAACACATTTTTAACTTCAGGAGATGTCATAACATGTAAGATTGATGGTTTTAATTTTAAAAAAAAAAATAAAAAAAAAATAAAAAAAAAACCTACAATTAACGATATGATTTGATTCATTTCCTTAAACAATTTGTGACATGATTCTCATTTTCAGAACAATGGATAGGATATTTATTCTTCTCTCCTAATATGGCAAGTACTAATTTGCAGAACCAGTGTTTCTAAGAAAAAATAGGTTAAATTTATAAAGGAAGAAATACATCATAGCATGACACCCTGCACATTATTATGGAAAGGTGCATGGTGCCCTGAAGTGGATATAGGAATGGTCACTTCATTTCCCAAAACTAGGACAAATGCAATTCAGCTATTTGACTGACTGAGACCATGAAACACTTGCAAGGCATTCAGAGAAACAACAAACCTACTATCCCAGTCAGAGAAACAACAAACCTACTATCCCAGCGCACTACAAGAACATGTTTCAAAAGTCTTCAATGACTACAGCTTTCTCGCATGCGTACAGAGGCAAGTGAAGAAGCTGATCTACTGGCAAAGCGGGAGTAGATTTGGGTTTTTTTTTTTTTTAAATCATTTCTAATTATTGACAAGGCTACTGGTAAAACAAGGGAGTGGATTATTATTATTATTATTATTTGGAAATGGCAGCGGGTAGCCCTTTTCTTTTTTGGGCTACATCAGACAATCAAACTCTTGTACTCTACTCACACACCCAAGTCCATATCAAGCTGAGCAACAGCCTTCCTTCAGACATCAGCACACAAAATTGACATCAGCCTAGGTAGTAGGTACTGTCTAGTCACTTGTAGTCTTGTACAACTACCAAGAAGCTTTCTACCAACTCTCCTTGAAATATTCTACCAGCAAAAATGCTGTACACCTTGGAATTGAAAAATTAAAGAAAAAAAATAAATTTAAAGAAAAAGTCGAAGTTGTGGAAACTGGAAAGAGACGAAGAGAACTTTAGAAAAATAAATTAGGGGTGGATGTCAAGCTATACTGGGCAACCAGGCCCATATATATACCATTCTAAAGTTCTCACTATTTAGAAAACTGTCCCTGAAGCATCCTGAAATTATGAAAAAAAAACCCTGTAGTTCTATAAAATAACAAATTAACCCTAACCCGTAAAAATATATTACAACTAACCCTGTATGAGCCTTAACACTGGCAGTCGTGTAAAGAATTTTAATTGGAGTCTATAAAAAGTCCTTTTTTAGTGTTTTTATCGATTATGGTTCTAAACTGGTTGACTAAATACTAATTAAAAAACTGGTTGATTAAACATGTAAAACAGTAGAAGGATTCCAAAATCCAAATCCTTGTTCCGAATGGGTAGACAAAAAAAATCTCTATACATTGTAATGGGATGACTACATATTAAAGTAACTGAATCTTCTTACGTTAAAAAAGTTGTCTCTTTCCTTTAAACTTGAATGCTGTGGAGTCAGCCTCCCTTCATTGTGTCATGTCACAGTAAAAGAAGACCGAAATGTGATTTCAAGGCCTCCCTTTGCATCATCTTGCATGGGATTGGTGCAGACAAGAATTTTTCCATATAGAACCACCTTTCTAAAGTATAAGGCTTGCCCCATGGATTTCTTTTGACTTACTGATTCTGGGCTGCTTCTGACTAATCTTATCTGATGATATAAAGTCTATCTAACTAAACAAAAGTTCTAAGTGCATGACAGGAGAACTCAGTTTTGTAAGGTAAAGCAAGGAAACAGAACAAAAACAAAGAGCAAACCTGGTTGGAGGTGACATGAAGTTTGGGACCCATGAAACTGAACTGCAGTGCAGGGCAAGACACCTTTCTTCTCTGTGGTCCAAGAGGCAGCTCATTAAACATGGGTGCCCATTGCCGTGGGACCTGGAATTCCAAAAAGCACTGTAGTTCCTCGGGGGGAGGTTTGTCTGAAAGGAAAGGGTCTTGTAAGAGAAGTATACAGTATCTATAAGAAATGTGATCTCATTTATTGAATTTATTTTTTACTTTCCATGCACCTCTGGAAATCAAGAAACTCAAAGAGAATATTATATTATATATACCTCGACAAAAAAAAACATAAAAAGTGGCCTCAAGAAATTAGTACCCAATGTTACTTGAAAAAAAAAAAAAAATGAAAATAGAAATCACCAAGTTCAAATTATACTTCTGCAACCCAGCCAAACCAGGTACCACTCTAAAATCAAAAGTTCGAATGAAACTTCCGCCCTAAAGCCAAAAGTAAAAGAAACGCCATTGATCTGTCCAGTACTGAGGCACTTACACCGGAGATATTGGTTGATTGCATGGCTAAGATAGCCGCTGCCTGGAATCCCAGTAAGAAGAGAAGTGATGGGGACAAATTTAAAAAGTATAGCGTCCGGGTTAGTAGGTACCGTCTGGAGCCACTTGGAGTGACTAGACAGAGACGCTTCCCCTCCCCTTTTTGAGCAAATAATAGTAAGTCCCTGTTTGAACCAATTCACATAAGCTCACAGTTAAACCCAACCCAAAATCATTAATACGAGGAGAAAAGGTATCGGAAGTAAAGAGGGACTCACATCCTTGTTTGACGTCTCTGAAAAGCTGGGCAATTGCATGTTGTTTGAGCTCAAGATCTTTCGGAAGACATCAGGAACCTATACCAAAAGGACCATTAACAACTACAGTCTATGCACAGGAAAAGCAGAACCCAAAGAAGAAATCCAAATACCTTTTGTTTGCCTTCTCTAGTTTTCCGTTGCAGAGGCGAAAGGCTGCTTCCATCTGAAAACAAATAATCACCAAGATCCTCCAGATGTCCTTTGATTTCAGTAGGAGGAATTGTCGAGGAAGAAGTCTGTCGAACAGAAACTACATCCTGACCTCCAACTGCCATACCCACAATTATATGTGTCCCGTATGTTTGGATGAACCTGTTAGATGGGCAAGTCAGAATCATTAGTAACAATATCCCAAAATGACATAACTTCATGGAGCAACTGATATACAGACACGCATTCAACCACTTATTCAACTCTTACCAAGCTTGGAAATTTGAACCAACCATTGTTAAATATCATTAAAATAAATCAAATTAACAGGTAATAATTGTGAAGCAATTGTTAGTACTCAAAAGCATGTGTATCATGTTTCCTCCGATTGTTCGCACTAAGTGAAGATGGATCTATGTCACTCGTGATACAGTTATATATCAAGGCATTATACTGGCTTCACCTCCAAATGGTAGAGTATGGACACAATATTACACTATTATATATAGTAAAGCACAAGTGTTATCAATATATAAATAGTTATATAATTATAACTATTCCATACAAATTATATGTATAATTTATTCAAACAAAATACAGCTATATCTCATAGATCTATACCCCACACAAACATCTTGTCACATCACAGAGGGATTTGGAGGATCTGATACTTCCTAGAGTACATATAGGTTGTGATGATGCAACAAGCCAACCAGATCTAGATCCAACAGTTAAAAGTCAATAGGAAGAGGTTGAGTGGGTGTCAAATCCTCTTGTTTATGGGGAAGATTTGTCATATTAAGGGCTTCTTTGGCAATCTGGTCTGTCTGAAATAGAGCTGTTTGACATATAGATGTTTCAATTGGAGCCTTTTATAAATAAATTGTTTGGTGCTGTGATTCAATATTTTATTTTTTTTAAATTGGTTTGCCATATAATAAAAGTTATATGGGCAAAGTTGACATATAGTAAACGTAGTACTACAAACTCGTCGTATGGTAAAAGAAGTACAAGCAAACATGTCACTGTAAAAGTTATATGGGCAAACTTGTAAAAAAAAAAAAGTCTGGTTGATTTAGATATTCATGTCTATTTGAAAAAGTTATATTTCTGTTACTTTTTTTTTTTTTAAAGAAGCAAAAGATCTTAAAGTTGTTTCAATCAGACATTCACATAAACTTTCCCAAATAAACTAAAGCACTCAAATATCTATTTTATTTTTTATCCCAGGGTATCCCCACCTTTGGCAGGACTAATCCCTGGGCCTCACGCCTGCACCCACACAAACAGGGAATGGTTAATACCGTAGGAATCAATGCCAAGACCTCTAGGGAGCAAACCCAGTGTCCTAACCACCAAGCCAACACCCGGTTGGGTTAAAGCACTCAAATATCTATTTCAATCAATTTTAAGTCAAATGACCCAAAAATCAGATTTGCCAAACATCACCTATTTTTTTTTTTTCTTTTATTTAAGCCTGATTATGTAGACAAATACTGTATGGATTCCAATCCAGGCTGCACCATGTGATCTTCCAACTTCTACACTCTAACCAAACACAACCTGAATTCTAAACGGTTCTAATTTTCAAGCCCGGCCTGACTCAAGAATCAAAGACGGAGGCACAAGCCTGGCCCACAGTGGAATGGTCCAGGATCTGGCTGAGGCTGGCTTCCAACCACCCCATGAAAACCCTACCTCCATGTGTAATACTTGAGAAAAAGAAAGGGAAAAAAAGAGAGGAAGGCTATCCTTCAAAAAATGTTCATAAATATTCTGGATGATTGTGGCTCACTCTCTCATGGTAGTATCTTTTTTTCTTTACAATGTCATGGTAGTCTCATTTTTGGCCACCTATTCTCATCCCCATTTTCGATATCTACTCACTACTTCTCATTCACTCTTTTTTTCTTCTTCCATCTCTTCTCTAACATTTTATTGTTATATTATAACTGTTTACTGGCATTTTATCTTGAGACTTCAATGAAATAATTATATAATTAATATTTGTAATATAGACTGTTTGATGTGTCGCAATTAGATTGCTGCTATTCTAGTAGCTACACATGCATTAAATTGGCATCATATCAAAAAGAAAAACAAAGGGGGGAAGGGAGGTTTGTTGGGGGGATCAGTTGCACAAGTTTAGCCATCCAGATCAGTATCTGATTGTTTCATATATATATATATATATATATATTACCCATCCCATGTCATTTATTTCACAATTCCCATCAAAAAAACGTATCTTACCAGTGCAGTATCATGTACACTTTTTTTAAGGAGTGTCATGTTCACTTTCTGCTTCAATTTGGTAGTTCAGGACAAATTAAATCCATTGATATTTAAATCAAGTCATGCTATAAATGGAGTAGATGAAATCTTCACTAAATTCAGACAGAAAAGAAAAAAAAAAAAAGAAGAAAAAAATATTTACCTAGATAACAATGCAGGATCCCAGTTGGATGGAACAGAATTCTTCACTCTCTCTCTCAGAACTAGAGGAGATGCAGTTAGGTGTAAATTGTAAAGGGATATGAAGTAACCATCAAAAGCGAGATATTTAGTATCCAAGGCATCATCTAACCAGGCTCCACTTAAATTAAAAATTGCATTGAAGTAACCCGAAGGAACTTTTCCTTGTATTGAAGATTTCTGATTAAGTAACTCCGACATCTGTCAAAGAAAACTACATCAAAAACCAAATTGCATAATATTGAATGCAAATCAAGAAGACAAGAAGAAAAGGCATTACATAAAAATCCATCTATACAGCCCATAGCAAAATTCACTTATGAATACTCAAAACTCTGATAGAAATGGCAAGCCCAGACCACAACTCGGCTACAGCTACGGCTGAAATCAAGTATCAAACTGACGTGGTAATTGGGGGTATCGAATGTATTTTGAAGGTAAATAGGGGGTGGGTGGAACAAGATTCGAAGTTTGGGGGACGGTAGAAAATTTGACAATCTCCTGATACTTTTTGAACAGTAAATTGTGCAGGAGTCAATGGAAGCTTTTTTTATATATAATTATTATTATGGAGGATCAAGGGAGAAACAATTGGGTTTTGAGCATAGGGTGACAGAGCTCTTTTTAGGTGTCAAAAGCAAGCTGGTTTGGGACTGTGTCAGGATTGCAGAACCTGTTGTTACTGCTGTCGAAGTTTTGGCAGTGGATTGTGGTTACTCCTGTTGAGGTTTTGGCACTGGATAAGGTGGATAGATAGATAGAGAGGATTTAATATTTCTACTCACAAACCTTTTCAAGCATTCAATACAAGTAAATCATTAACACCCACAAAAACCCTCAACTAAATAATCAGAAAAGGCTATCACAACCATGACATGTCAAATACAACAAAAACCCAAATTCAACAAAATCGATCAACCCCAACAGCCAAACACCACCAACCCAATAATCCACAGAAATTAAGTCCAAACTGAATGGAAATCCAATTTTAAAAAAAGAAAGAAAAAAAAAAAAAACCTTTTGGCATCACCTGATTGAATTCAATCACATCCGATTTGAACCTAATCCGATCCCCTTTATCACACCTAACATCCTTGGACACTCCACGGATCATCACCCCTCCAGGGATCACAACATCTCTAGTATTCACCTCATCCACCTCCACCAGCCGATCTCCTCCGCCGGGCGATCCTTTGGCGAACCTCAGCCGGAAGTCGCTAGTGAGGTCAAACCCTATACCTAGCGACTGCACGGCTCGTACCGCAACCAAATCCGAATCCGACTCCGACTGCAACCTCGCTTCTGGCCGTCGGATCATGATCGCAGTGGCATCCGAACAGTCCGACACCACAATCAATCAGAAGAAGCAGAAGCAGAAGCAGAAGCAGAAGAATTAGGGTTTGGGTATGAATGTGGGTACTGTCTCTAAGGTCAAAGGAAGATGGAGATTGAAGAAGTAAAATACGGCCTTAGCTGGGTTGGGTTGGTTGGATTGATATAGCTGACATTTTAGACGAACTGGAAAAACGAAGCCTTTGAATGTTGAAAATCTCTAAAAGAAGGAAAGACAGAGAATATAATGACAATTAACAACAGAGAGAGAAAGAGAGTGTTTGACCATCTTGCCTCTGCTGATTTCACTCCAATAAAAGAATCCATCCCTTCAAGGCATTACAGGTGACTGGTGACTGGTGACTGGTGACTGGTGAGGCTCTCTCTAGTCTCTACTAGGGGTAGGGGGATTGTAACTACTAACCACACTAGTGGGGCCCATGTATTGATTGAATCTTAACCGTTCAAAACTGTATTTCTATCGTATGTGGAGGACTCGGGAGAAATCTCCATCTAATAAGAGCTATGTTTTGCCGTTGAATTGATCATACGTAAAATACTTGATTCAATACCCGGTCCTCTTCATTTTATTATTAAATAAATGTTTGGAAAGAAGAATTATTTTGATTTTACGTGGTGTAGGTCACCATTCAGAGTGCTTTGCTGCAAGATAAAAATTAAAAGTAATAGTATAGGTGTGCCCTATGACTCATGTGTTTGCTTTGGGTGAGTTAATATTTTTAAAATGATTGCACAACAATTCGTACAATAAAGAATAGTGCAAAAGTAGTAATTTTAACTGTCACACTGTGTAATGTTACACAAAATCATACTTTTTACCCTTTTCTGAAATCTTGCTTCTTCTTTTTTTTTCGCGTTTTTTCTTTTACAAGCGTAAGCATGAGATATTACACGGTAAAAGGATAAAATCGTCATTTTTATAACATTATTTTATCATATGGCTTGTTTCACAAAGATTTTGTTAAATACTACACCTGTCGGGGCAAAAGGAAGGTTTTAGAGAATTGTAAAGTTAACATCCCAAAATAAATAAACTGATTTTTCTAAATTGAGAGCATTTTGATTTCCCATGGAGGGTTATGGTACAGATACAGGATTCCTCTATTTGGGGAAACAGCTGCCCATAAGTCATAAGAGAAGGGGCCATCTCATCCTTCCTTGTGGGGCCCACACTTGTGTGATCCCTTTTTTTGGCTTAGCCAATGGCCCAACTTTATGTTTGAACGGAGAGATGAAACCATCATGTGTGTGAATATATATATGAATATATATCTGTACAATGATTAATTGAATGAAGCAGATGGATAGAGTGAAATTTGGGCTCACCACTATTTATAAAATGTGGCATTCGACATTGAAGTTTGAACGGCTTGGATTTCAGAGATGGGCCTAAAGATGACGAATTCACGACACATGCTTCAGCTAGTGAGTGTTGCCATGAGAGGATGATTTCACACTCCCCTCACCTTCTTTTTATGCCGTGTTCACAAACATCATCATCGAAAAGAGATTGATTAGGCAAAATGTTTTGTGTTGTTTTAAAGTTTGGAGGGGCCTTTTTTCCAATTCAATATTCTCAAGGGGATGGGTATTCATGGCTAAAGCAAGCAGCAAGTGGACTGACTTGGGGGTAACAACAAAGTGGGTCAACAATCTAATTTAATTTAAGAAGTGAACAGCAGTATATTATTAAATTAACTCTTTCCATTAGCAATCATATTACAGTTTAATTAGTTATGGTACTGTTATTGCTCATATTGGAAGAAGGGTAACAAAGCAGTATGCTTTGCATTCCTAATCTTTCAAAATATCAAAGGAAAAGGATGCACTCATGCATGGCTGCATAGGAAAAAAAGGGAATCCACCATCTTCATGCACTGTTTCAACAATTGTGTTTTGGTTCATTCACCCTTTCCTAATTTAACTCTAGTGCTTGATCAAAGGATGGGATGTGCAGATTTGTTTTTTTTTTTTTTTTTTTTATCTTCATTCTTTTCTCTTAAAGGGCAAATAGAATTTTATTAAATAGAATGAACATGGGCAAATTTGAGGCAATATTAAAATAGCATGGATTCTCCCGTGTTTCAGTTGAATGGCAAAAGCTATCTAGAAGAAAATCAGAAAACAACCTTTCTACAAAAATAACTAATTATTAATGTTTAATGTCACTTTTCAATAATAAAAAACTTAATTTCGATAGACAAAAGTTCATCATGTCAACCAGAAGATGACAGAGTCTTGTAGATGAGAAGATGACGTGCAACATATAAAACAAAGTAAAAAATATGACCCAGTGGTGGAAAACTCTACCTGGGTTTCAAAAAATTCAAAGTCTTGTTTTTTTATCTATTTTTTTTCTTTTTTCTTCTTTTTTTTTTTTTTTTTTTTTTTTTTTTTGAATGGTAAAAAAATTCCAAGTCTTCACCAAATCTAAGGGTAGTGGGGTACCCAAAATTGACCGATTTGAACCAGTTTCAAGGTTTCTATCAAGTCAACACAAATCTTGATAAACAGATAATATGCAGCTCATAGAGGATCCACAGCTGCTACTTACTGGGAAAAGGAATAACAACAGTGATACTCAGCTTGCTTAGACTATAAAATCATTCCAAAATCAGGTTGAAGTTTACAATCTTCTTATGTGTCCAGCAAATCCGATACAAATTCGGGGGGTGTATTTTTTTAACAGAGCAGTTTGCATGGTTTGCAGTCCCATTCAAATGGGGATGGTGATGCACTTCCTGCAGAGTTTTACCACTGGTGAGGGTCCTGGATCTTCTTTTTAGGTGCTTGCAAGTACAATTCAGAAACTAAGACCAGAAACATGAACTAGATGAGTACCGATTTCGAAGTATTGATATCCCAAATCAAGATTCTCAGACCATCTATTTGGTTCAGAAATAAACCACTGAGCTTCCCAGCTAGTTTTCCCGGTTGAAACAGCTACACTACAAGCTCTGTACACTTAGCTCTTCAGCACCTCCAAATGTGACTACTTAAAAACACCAGCAGATGACGAGCACTTCTCCAGATAATGTAAAATATCTGATATGTCACCAAACTCCATATTTTCCTTCTGCAAGTAGAGGAGCCACAAGGGGTTTTATCATCAACTGTCCTTCCCAAAAGAAAACTTTTTTGAGAATAAAATGACGATCGGAACTCTCACTACTCACGATCTCAACCCTTGATATTTTTTGTTGTGCTTTTACTTGCTTCACTACACTTCAAAGTAAGGCCATGATTTTGCTTGGTAGAAGGTAGGCCCAGAGCTTGGGCAAACATTCTTTTTGCAGCACCCAAATGTTCCCTTTCCAAATTGTCTTTGTCACCTACTCTGCCATCGCATCCAGTCTCCAACACATCACTACTACTAGAGCCATGACAAACTGCTTGACTTTGCATCCCTTTTTCACTGTTCAATCCGCAATTAACAGAGCCTCTGCTCATTCCTTTATTGCATGTCTTCCTTCCATGTGCGCTTGAATTTTGGCTAGACAAAGAAATGGGGTTCTCAGATGACTTCAGCGCAGAACTTAATTGATCTTTGTCCTCTGTCACGCCCAAGGCAACATTGGCTTCTTTATTGTTTGGATGGCAGTGCTTATCATCGGAAGAAGAAGAAGAAATCTTTTGGCCAAGGGCATGTGCAATCATCCGGCGAGCAACCACTGGGATGTTTCGTTGCTTCGGTGTAACAGGTAATTTTACCTCATCTTCACCCAAGGCAAAGATGCGCTCACGGGCAGCCAAATAAGCAGCTTCTCTCTCCTCAAGCGACATTGGATGTGGAAAGGAGGTTTGCTTCATCATTTTCGTGCCTAAGACAAGTAAAATGCATTTTTAGTCAGAGAAAAGCAACACTGTCCTAAATTTTAATTGATAATTTCATATTTCATGGGAGTGAGAGTTGCAGTAAAGTGTCAAGTGAATATCAATAGCTCCTTAACCAACGGAACGTGAAAATGATATTGGAAGAGCCTGTGGAGCTATGATTGACAGATACAAACACAAGGTACAATGTGATTTTGTGGAAATATTCTATCTAGAGGTGGGATTACGAGATTTAAACAACATCTTCCATGTATTTGTCAGATTTACACATTAAGCTATAGCATAACAAAGTTGGAAATGCACTACAACATGATTAAATGAATTAATACTGAGATGTAATGATATGAACAAAGATAGCTAGACTTTGACTGTAAAACAGGCATAATTAGCTAAGGGTTCTCTACCTTACACTACAGACATTAGAAATGCTACCACTCACAAGCACATGAAACTCTTACCTGGTAAAGTATCTTCCTTCTTTAACAATTGGTGTGATGTCATTGGAGACTGAAATTCATCATGATCATACTGCCACAAAATATCGCTAACAAGAACAGAAGGTCTGCGATAAAGACAAAAAAGTTAGGCAATCTGGAAAAGGTGAGTAAATCATGAAAAGAACGCAGATAACACATTGCAGCAGTTGGTAGAACAATTTCCAGTAATCTCACAAAATAAATAAATACAGAAGTGTTGCATAGCAATGGAACATTTCCGTCATCAATCAAGTAAAAGCAGTTCAAATCCAAGTTATGGTGAATGATACAAGAATATATACACTTAAAAAGACAGGACAGGTAAGGAAGAAGAAGTGTGTTTAAGGAAGAAAGCCCTAAGAGTAAACTGAGATTTAATTCAGATAGGAAGGATTGACGTATATAGGTTTTTTTTTTTTTTTTTTTTTTTTCTTTTTTCTTCTATTTGGTAACATGACTTGAATCGACAACCCCAAGATTGCAAAGTGTATGGTATTCGTTAGCTTCCACCATGCCACGAGCTCTTGTTGATTGAAGCATATAGTAATCGTTAGCTTGTTTGTTATACGTTGGTCCTTTTATGATGAAAGTTCTGACATTTCACATGCTTCACATCCAAGAACCCTATTTACCATTCAAAACACTTGCTCACTATATCTATACCCTAGAATAGTGTCTCAGTTAGAACAATATTTCATAAATAAAATGAATCCATCATCATCAAAGCCTTGTCCCAACTATGTTGTCAGTTACATGAATTCTATTTCTCCATTCAGATCCATCCTAAACCACAATAAAATGAATCAATCATGCATCGTGCATGGCAGTATTGAATGATACATGGATCATCGCTCCATCGATACCACTGCGTAATTGATTGGATCCAAGAATAAAATAGCTGAGAAGTAACAAAGATACAATGTAAGACCATGAAGAAAATTCTTGTCCCTGGAAGAAGCCTAGCAAGAAGTACCAAAAATACAGTTTCCTTTGGTACCAAAAATACAGTTTCCTTTGGGACCAAATACATAGTTGGTGCATGATAAACTCCACAGTAATAAAAAGTTGAAGTTAATGGAGTTATGAAGGAGAAATAGATTGTAGATTAAGGGGAAGAGAAGAAAGTTTCCGTGCATGCCTCATAAAATCATAAAAATCTAGTATTAATTACTTAACAATATTATTGTGTGTGTGTGGATACCATATCGTGTTGTATCATATCCAATACTTCACTTTTTGTGTAAACTCTGTGTCCTTGGCATGTCGTCCATGGAGTGTCCCTATGGTAATTATTCTGCATTTGGGAATCATATCTTAAGCAAGAAACTTGGATTGTAATGTATTGTGGCATTTTGCATAACAAGGTCTGATATTTGCATTTAATTTATGGAGTTGAGCTTCCCATTACCACAAATCTCAATGAAGCAATAACTAAGAAACTAGTTAAATCATTATGCATAAGAACATTACCACTTTATAATGGGAGAACAACTGAGATCAAGTGAACTTAAAGTAAAATAGAATCTGGCAAAAAGATAAAGTTGCAATGAGGGAATGATACAAATGAAACCATCATCATCAATGCCCCAACAAGAAGCTACTGTCTTAACCACCCAAACGATAAAAATGAAAGTATAAGAATAAAAGGGTATCACCAATTGAAAAAAATTAAAAATAAAAATAAGAGTATCAGAAAATCATGCAAAAGAGACATGCTTCTGTTACAACACACACAAAACATCAAACAAGCTGCATTTTCTAATATGAAAATGAAGAGGAAAAAAATCTATGATAGATCAAACTAATCACTTAAGAGAAGCATGAAATCTGAATTACAGGAATTAAAAACATCAACATCTAATACGAACACATCTTCTCAGACAAGCACTTCTTGGGTTTCAACATACATCGATGACTCTGGGCATCTCTCCAAAATTAAATGGCGGTCATTTCCTTCACCAACTGATTCATGGGCGAACCTAGAATATGAAATGTATTATTCGTTAAGATTGAAGAGTGAAACAGCAAGAAGAGAGCTGTGTGGAAAAATGTAGGGAGATACTAGTAGCTAAAATCTTTGAAGGTAGCACAAAAGGAGAGAGGAAAATCCATACAAAGAATCCAAGATGAATATGCAAAGAGGCATACCCATAAATATCGGCAAGACGATGCAAGAGCAGGCGGTGGTAGGGGCTCATTGGTTCCAACTCCAGGACCCCATCTGGACTGCAGCTCAACATTTTATGATGTCAGTGTTATACCCATGTTTAACAAGATATGCATCAATTTAAAAATTATTATAACTGCAGAAAAGAGAACAATTCACAAAAGCGATTGATGTCTATGAGGATATAGATGTGTTCCAATACACTTGATGGATCCAAAAAATTAGATTCACAAAGCATTATAATAGATTTTATGATAAACTGAAGCAACACAGAAAAATTATCAAGTGGGCAAATCAAGTATAGAAATAATTCAGACAAGAAACCATAACATAGCTGGCAGGCGTTTAATAGCCAGTAAACATAGTTGGGACCATGCTTTGATGCTAATGACGATGATGATATTTGAGTGAATATTCTTGAAATCAAATACCAAAGCATATGTATCACTTGCTTCAACAACAACAACAACAACAACAACAATAAGTAAAGATAAGAACATTTGAAGTCATTTGAAACAAAAAAATATATGAGCTGCTCATTCAATGCCACACTTGTATGGATAATCTAACCAAATACATAGGAAAAAGAACTACAAGTCTTTAAATCAATTATAAAACAAACCCCATTTCTATACAGAGCAAATTACCTGGTATCATTCTGCAGGAAATTAATCAAGGCCTCTTCTATGGAAAGAACAAGATGCTTGCAAGATAAGTTGTCCTTAATAAGAGAAGCCAACTCTTCAACCTGCATGTTCAGAAAAATATTATAAGAAATATGACAAAATGACACGGCCCAAAGCATAGGAACTCTTAAATTTTTATCCAAGAGAATCCCCACATCCAGCATGGGGCCCCAACTCCATTCACTTAAGTGGTGAATCTAGAACATGCCTAATCCATAATTACAATTGGCATATGTAGCAGATATCAGCATATGGAGCAGATCAAAGGTTTTATTTTCTACACAAGTCACTTTTAAGGGCCTCTGAGTTGTTTTAGAACCTAAATCCCGAGTTTCTAACAGATTGACAAAATTAGGGTGTCAAAACAATAATCCAGGATCAGACGAGGTATGTCCCCCATGTAATTCCTATGACAATCAAAGAAATTCAATTTCTTTTTGTTGAGTGTGATGAACAATCAATCCTCACCCATCCAGCACTACAGCCAAGTCGCAAAAGCGCTAAAAGTCAGACCTATATGGCATAGTTCAAAAACGCTCACTCGACTTGTCCCTACTCGCCTGATTAAACCCAACTGATTAAAGTTCAGGACTCTAAACTCATTGGTCACACAAGTTTTTGTCCAAAGCGCAGTTCGCTAGCTAAGACGACCATATAACTCAGTCAAGTCCAGTGTTGCCAAATCACTTAATTGAGGGGAATTTTTGCAGTTTGTATGAGAAGATAGGGCATAATAAGAAAATGACAGTTAAACTAGAACGTTTAAGAAAACCCAGAAATAAGTAGTAATAAAAAACGGTTCTTTATTTGCTTTTGTCATAGTCTTTTCTTATGATTTCTTCCTAAATATATATTCAAGTTTATATAATATAATTATAGTACACTTGCACATATATGTTTTATGAATGCTTTAGATTTGGGAAATGGTGGTTAGAATAAGGAATGAGTGCCATTACAACAAAGGAAAGAATAAGGAATGAGTGGTGCAATGCATGAAGCAAAACTACAAGTAGCTACAATAAAAGCAAAAAATCAAGATTCTATTTGAGATTGTTTGGTCATACATTGTGTGGGGGCATTTTCATAATGCCGAGATAAGCCTTGATTTCGGTAAATATATCAATTAGGTTTATCTTCATCTCGGTTTCCTGAAACTCGATAGCAGTATCACTTCATGCCGGACTTAAGCTAACTTCGGCAAAAGTACCAGCTGATCTCGTCTCGGTCTTATACAGCTCGGTAATAGTACCGACCCTGCGCAGTTTGGCAACAGTGCCAAGATGCGTCAACAAATAAGGCTGTACTTGACTTCGGTATCTCCCTCAGCTCGGTTGACTGAGATGGGTACTAGATGTCAATCAGCATTAATAAAAGTACGGTTACATTGCAAAACGTGCTGACAGATAGGATGGGCGCCGGATATAGTTAAGGGATTGTACATATCCGATGGTCACATCAACAATCATGCAAAAGGTCAAGGTACGGTCCGATGGGACATTACTTCCACCTATTTTCACTGAGGAAACAAGGTATGGTCCAATGGGACAGTACCTCCACCTACTTCCACTAAGGAGGGATTTAAGGTGACCAACGCGTATATATATGAATGAGGTAAAACCACCAAAGGTATGCAAACACAATACCTTCATAGCTCTCCCTTCTTCTCCACTTACTCATCATTTGTTCAGTGATTGCACTAAGTTAGGCATCGGAGTACCTTCAGCAGAAGGCAGCCAGGGCCTCTAGCATTCTTCTTTCCCTTTCAGATTTTAGGAGTTACTGTCGTTCCCAAAAGCTTTACAGCAAATCCTACTTAACTAAGTCAGTAATTTTTAGGCACTTACACATATAAAAGATAACAAACAGTCTCCATACATAGTTTGTGAAGGCTAACAAAATGAAAGAACTATTCAACCCACATACCCCAATAAGCCATTCACCCTCTCAATCTTTCTCCTTACCACACAATCTCATTCTCAATTGACACCCCAACATAAAATTCGGTTAGATTTCTACCTCAAATTATGATTTCTACAAGTTCCCAACACCAATTTCAAACACAAAGCCGCAGCGAACGATATCAAATCCAAAAAAGGGCAAATCTAAAACTTCAATTAGGGTTTTAAACAGAGTAGAGTAAAGAAATCTAAGCTTCGATTAACACTTACCATTACGAATTGCGCAGTGGTCATTTTTGAAGTACTCGGTGCAGCAAATACTTAAATTAGGGATGCTCGAAAAGGCACCCAATTCGAAAACCCTAGAAGAATAGAACTCCTCCAACGCTACAATACGAACGGTACCGGTTGTGGTTTTTGTAACGGATGTGAATAGAAGAGGAGAATGTTACTACCGACAGAAGAGAACTGCGACGCGGTTTCGGAATCGGAAAAATCGGTACTCAGTAGCAGTTATCGGGACTGCCGTAGAAAAGTCGGATAACGCTTTTGTCTTCTCTCTCTCGTATGCCGATGGGTGAGGTGTGGGATTCCGAACGCGTACAGGTTTTTCCTTTCAATGTACGGATGGATTTCCGTGCAAGACGCGTGGCATAGTTTAGTGTGGCCCATTCGCCTATCAAATAGAAAATGTTTATGAGATCTAATACGCCTCAGGGTAATTTTTTTAATATTTTGGAAAAGATTTTCCGTGGAAGATAGAAATTTATGCTTGATGCAATTTTTTACCTTGATGAATTGGTGCTAATGTTATTGGTTGCCACCGCTAATATTAAAGATGAGAGTGAGGAAATGAAGAGATAAAGAGAGGAAAATGTTTTTGTAGAAATGGACTTTCCATACCTCCCAATAGGAACTTTACGTCTAAGCTTTTTAAGGAAATTATTGACGTAACAGGAAAGTATTTCAGCAGAAAATTACCACACAAAACTCATGAAAAAATAATTTTCTATAGGAAAATAATACTTTTTCTTCACAAATAGATTACACAAACGTGCACTAGAGAATTTCGAAGTCAATTCCACAGCATCAGTGGGCCCATCTATTTAAAATATCACATCATAAGTTTTACATCAATAGGAGTTTGCCCCATCACAATATCTATGGTTTGATTGATAATGTGATTAAAGAACCGATATAAAAGTGTGTTGATCACCTTCTAAATCAAAGGGTAAGACCAACTCTGTCAATGCAATGAGATTTAATCTTTTTTTTAATTTAATCAAATTATAAGACTAACTTTGTTGGAGATTTGAAGCAATGCGATTGAATATATATATATATATATATATATGTCATATAAGATAAGATATCTTTCATCTTATATGACATATAGGAGTGGGGGCCCTCATATTTAAGTTGTTGGCATTGGATATGAATGTGAGGGCTCACCTTATCTATCATAGTAAGGTAAGAGCATCTCTATATATATAGAACATTCATGTGCATCCATCATTCACCATAGGGTGAGAGACACTTACATGGTTTCTCCTCTTTGCACATGAATATTATTTTGCTCATATGACCATATATGATTTTTCCTCTTTTGCATATAAATATTTTTAATTATGTAAGCGTCTCTCACCCTATGGTGAGGGATGGATGTATACCGCTTAAAACAAACGACCTCCTTCGGAGGTCATTTGTTTTAAAATGTATAAATTTTTAATAAATGGGCTCCAATACTTTTTATCTTTGTATTCCAGTGGGGCCATGCTTCCTGCTTGCCAAGCTACAGAGGATCCGGATGATGGGATAGTGAGGATTTTGTGTTTGTTTTGTCTTGGACATGATGGGTGGGGATGTGATCAGGTCCGTCCACATCGTCCATCATTTTTTACTAACAAAAGCCCCCCGTGCTGAGCACAGGCAATGCAATTAGTGGTAGTTATATTATAAAGATCTAAAATAAAAAATCAATAGAAATAATTTAGAGTGTAACTCTAATAAAAAAAATCAATGAGTTATTTATTAGAGAGGATGGAGAAGAGGAAATGGCTTGTGGCGTTTAAAGGTGGGAAATGTAGAGACGTGAATAGAAACACAGAGAGAAGAGGAAAGAGTTTCTGTAACATTGGATTAGTAAAAAGAACGTTATTAATAGAGCTACTATTAGTAGGAGGATTAATGAGTGATATTAATAGGAGGTCAACATGAGAAGAGTCAAAATTAAATTTGAAATTGAAAATCTAATCCACTTCGCTTCATATATAATAATGGGGTTAAAACTTATGTCCCAATGTGACTTCCATCCCGAGTTTCTCTTACTTCATTCTGACTTTTGCAAAGAAGATATGTGGCTCGTTTGTGGGGCTCATGAGATACCATGAGATTTACAAACCTAAATGGGAAATTAATACAATCCTAAATGGGAACCAATGGGGAACATTGAAGATATAAATATGGGTATTTCTTAAAATTAACACTGAATGTAGTAACCTATTTAGTGTTTGTATGAGGAGCCAATGTGGAGAAAAAAAAGAGCAGGAAAAAAATAAAAAATAAAAAAATCATCCGTCTATAGATCAAAATTTTGTGTCACAGTTTTCTCTGTTTATTTTCTCCACATTCAAACTGGCACTAGCCTTCCAAGCTAAGAAAAGGAAAACATAGAATGCATTGGAAACTAACTCAATTCATTGTTGGAAGATATGGGAGTACAGGAGTGATACGTTTAAGAAATGTTCTGCTCACTGATCAGTGCAATAGCATCAGCAATGAATCTTATCATACACAATCAACAAAAAATCCTGAGTTAAAAAATATATAAAGTTCGTCTAATCAGAGGGTTCTACAACATTGCAAATCCATGGTAAGCCCTACCTGATGAAAGAAAGATTCTTAAATTTACAGGCAATCCAGCTGAAATGCACAAAATGTGGTTTGACTTGTATCATCATCCTTTTCCAATCATCAGCTAACCTTGCAAGTCATACTCAAATAATGCACCTGTACGTTTTAACATTGCTTTTCTTCTCTTATACCCACAAGCAAACCATATGAACAAATGAGACATTACATATGAAGAAGAGAACTTTTCTGTGAATAAATGAAAAACTACCAATGGAAAGCTTTTTCCGAGTGTGAACACAACCTCAAAACACAAAAACAAGAACACAAAACTCATTAAAAATACTACAAAATACTTGGTATCTGAGATGCCAGTCCTAACTGCAACTCCTCCTTATAGCTCTGCAGCAGGAACTCCTTTGCTTCAATTAGCCCCTTCAATTCCCCGACTTCCCTCCTCAACATCTCAATTCTCTCCACATCTGCTCTTCTTTTGTCCACGCCAACACACTGCAACTCTAACTCCCTTGAGTTGTGATGAAATCCATTCACCTGCCCGTTTCGGTGTTCTGCCTGCCAATTCCTGGTTATTGCAGGCTTTTCAGGGGATCCAGTCTCCCCTACACAGTGATCAGCTATGGCTTTCCTAAGCCTCTGGATTTCTCTCTCTGATTCAAACAGGTCCCGGTTTGCAGAATCAAGCTGTGATTGCATTAGGGTTGACTGTGTCAGCTGATCTCTGAGTGAAGTCTGCAGATCTGTGATCTGAGCCTGCATCTCAAGGATCATTTCATCCCTTCGCTTCAGCTGTTGCCTCAACTTATGTATCACCTCACGTTTGCTGTATATGTCAGAACCGGACTCCGACACGCAAGGAGAATCTGAGCCGTTTGACTGGTGGAACGGCTTTCGAGGGAGCTCAAGGCGCTCAGGTGATGAAGCCCAGATCATGCCGTTTTCTTTGTTAGATTCTGGTGCTGGAACTGTCACTAAAGGGAGTGTTAGATCCATTTCTTTTGACATTGGGCTGGTGGGCGGCTGCTTCATCTCCACTGTGCCTTCAGAAATCCCTGTTCCAACATATGAATTCTAGAAGTGTTGAGCTATCCAACCCTCAAGAACATGTGGAGCTGTATAAGAAGATATCTGATGTTGTAAGCAATTAACAATACTATATGAAAAATAGTTACAGATCTATTTTAGAATAAAAGTGACAGCCGAATTTTAGAATCTGTTGGCAGATGTAAGAGTTGAAGGCAGATGCTGATATCCTATCATTTTAAATGTGCAATACTATATACAGATGCCTAGTATTAATTGTTTACCGACTGAATAGTTTCCAATACGCTGCAAACTTGAATTTAAGTGGAACAACATATATGCTTGGTATTCACCAAATCCTCATTTTAGCACTTCTTTTTCCTTGATAAATTTATCATATGCACTTAATCAGAGGTGTTCTTTGATTATGTCCATTCATGCTTATGTCACATGTCAACGAATTGTTGCAATCAACAAATATTCAACCCATATCTTTGAATACAGAAGTGTGAGTACCTCATGTAAATTGCCTGTAAATTGCCAATGAATGAAAACTTTCATATTTGAACTAGCATTTGAAAAGGTAGGTGTTTGCTGGAGAACTACAATCATCATCAATACGGCATGCAGAAGTGCAAGGCAGATGTCATAATATGTTCCTCTATGTCTAATAGAACAGCCACTCTTATACAAGTGAATATAGTCATAGTAATGAACGGATAAGCACAACACCTGAAAGGCAATGGTAAGAGCCGTCTTCGTCCTGTGTAAAACAGTATACATTAGAATGCAATGGGCAAGCTCCTGATCTCCTACTGGTGGTACATTTTCTATTGCCTGAATTAGCAACTTCGAAAGTTAATAGCATATCAATGTTCATGAAATAAAAAGTGACTAGAGTAACGAGTATGCATGATTAGACCTTTCAAGACACTGTTATCACTATCTGGCAATTTTGTCTTTACAGCCTGCTTCAGTTTGCAAACAAGTCTAAATGATAATGTGCTCAACAACGCACCACCAGCTATAATGACCCAATTCAACCCCTCCCCTTCAACACACTTTGTTTTTTGAGTTCTTGATATTGCCCTATCTGATTTTGGTTTCATTCTTACGGTATTGGAGGACACGTGTTAAAGCAACCAAGTATGTCACTGCATCAAGAAGCATAATGTTACAATATATTGATAATACATACAGGACAATTTCATCTTCGGCTGCCAACGCCATAATACAAATAAGGTCAACAAAAAGAAAAAGAAAAAAGAAAGCCTTTTAACAGGCTATTACAGATAAGGATCATTGTAGATGTACATGATAGAAAAATAAAAGGAAATAAAGAGGCCGTCTTTTTCATTGGAGTCAAGTCCTCTCTGCTGCTATTATTGTTAATTCTTGCAATTAATGGTACCACAAATACCATCTGCACCTCTCATAGTTACTATTGGTGTTCCCATCCAATTATCACATGAGAACTATAACAGTAATAATCATAAGCACCATGATCAGTCACTACCTACTAGACAGAATGGCGCATGCACTGATTAGCCCTCTGTTAAAACAGCTGGTGGAGTATGTATTAAGACACATTAATGAATCTCATGTGTCTACATTGCTATTGTCTAACACTGCTCTTTGTGATCAATATAGCAAAACTGTCCTCCGTTCCTTGAGTTTTATCAAGGATGAAAATAGCGGTAACGGCGGGCGTAGCGGCCTGCCGCCAAAACGCTATGTACCGGGCGATACATAGCGTAGCGGCGCTACGTAGCGGCGTAGCGGTGCGATTTGGAAAAATCGTCAAAAAAATATGAAAAAATTCTAGAAAATCTAGAATATTGGAAAATGAGAGAAAATGTATTTTTTTTTGCAAAAGTAACTAAGGTAAGGGGCGTAGCGGTCCCCTCACTGTATAAGGTCCTGTATCGCTGTCTAAATAGAAAATAATAGTAATGATCATTTTTTTCACATGTGTTCATGTTCCTTAGTTATGCTAACTTAGAAACTAATGAAAGGCTTATAAAAGAAAAAACTATGTCATGAAGTCAAGACTTAAGAGTACCTAGAGAAAAAAATACATCTACCAAAGGGGGTGTCTAATAGGATATACTTAGAGAAGAATTATTGAAAATAACTCTTTGTATCGACTGTAATTCGGCAAGATAATGTGCTTTTTGGTGTTCTTTTAAACATAAAAGAGTAGAAGACTTGTATAGAAATGTTATTTGGAGAGAAGAAAAAAAAAAAAAAAAGTCTTATTATGCATTTTAAAAAAATTTGAAA
The DNA here is from genome assembly GCA_003546025.1 of Camphora micrantha. NCBI lineage: Eukaryota > Viridiplantae > Streptophyta > Magnoliopsida > Laurales > Lauraceae > Camphora > Camphora micrantha. Next base: position 29,297,227 of record QPKB01000006.1, read on the forward strand.
AGTAGGAATTTTCTCACCCCGGCCCCGTAGCGGCCCGTAGCGGATGTAGCGGCCGCTACGGGTGCGGCGGCGGCCGCTACGCTACGTAGCGGCCGCTATTTTCATCCATGAGTTTTATTGGCTGACTATTGCGGTTTGCTATTTATATCCAAAAGACAGAGAAATGTATCATTGAGTTTTGGCTCTTGCTCTGAATGGTTTGATTTATGTGAGTGCCTTATTTTTCTCTGTTTTCCATTTTGTAATTTTCTTCAAAATTTGGTTGTTTGTTTGCTTTCTACACTTCCTAACTCTATTACTTCTTGTTAGTGTATTTCAATAGAACATTACCCCTTATTAATGCATGTAGCAACAAAAATCCTAAGGCAACATGCAGGCCCTATGTCTTTCATCTTACAGCCACTTTGAATTCCCATCTTTCTCTTAAATTGGTTATTTGTTTGTGCTTCCTATTTTGATGTTTCCCCTTGTTAGTGTATTTTGATAAAATATTACTCTTTGTTAGTGTATCTGGGTATCACAGGTTATCACGCTTTCAAGTAGAAGTGTCATACTAAGCACAATTGTCTTGATTTAACAATTGGGGAGACTGAATTTTGAAGAACACGCATACTCAATAAAGAACTTAAAACTATTTGCAGTCAGTCACCCATCTAATTGTAGTTAGTTGGCCATGGTTAGAAGGGTTTATATTCCAAAAGAAGGCATAGACCGCAGGATGTGGGGCCTTCCTTTTTTCAGGACCATAGCAAAAAGTTCACTAGCTTCTAATACAGTGAATTGAGTTTGGTACATCAAGGCCCAGCCAAGGATCCTCACTTTTGCTTGGTTTGTCTCCTTAGAGGCATCCCCACTATGGATTGAATCCCTCCACCACAAGCATATCATTGTCAACACTTGTCCTATGTGCTTGGAGGACACATAATCAACAGATCATTGGATGATCAAGTGCAGGGTGATCCAAGCTTTGTGGAAACTAGTACTGAGGTGGGTTCGGATGCAGGTGGGTGCTTCCTAGTACTCTCCTTAATTTGTTGGAGGCTTGGAAAATGGCCATTGGGTCGACTAGGGGCAGAATAATGTGGAAGGCCCCATTTATGGCTATTCTATGGGTCATTTGGAAAGAGTGCAATGCCCATCACTTTGAAGGAAATCCTCTTTGGATGACTCTCCAGCAGATAAGGTAAAACTTTATGTTGATTCCTGGCCCTTGGGTCTGTCCTCACAGAGTTTCATGATATCACCATTTCTCGATCATAAAGAAGTGAAAGGAGGTGGCTTCTTCTTCTTGTCCTAGATTCTGATTGGTCCCCAACTCCACCATGGATGGAATTCTTAAGCTTAATTCAGATAGAAGCGCGGTTAGGAATCCTGGGTTAGGCAGCATTGAAGGAGTCATTCATGACAGTGATTTTTGTATTATGCCTTTTTGGGTCCAGCAGGATGTCACTCTGCCAAAGAAGCAAAAATGTTGCCTTTGAAAATTAGTCTTCATGAAGCTTATCATCCATTCAAAGCATCATGGTGGAAAGCAAAAATTAAATGCTCTATGATGGGCTTCTGGTAGATGCAGGTCTCCATAGAGAAAACAAGACGTGGTAGAAAAGGTTGGTGCTTCTTTCTACCATGTCCAATTCAGTGGTTAACATCCTAGCAAAGGATGGGGTTAGGCGTCAGAGTTTGGATATTCGTCCTGATAAACAATACCCTCCTTGACTCGTTTTACTGATCCTTGTCTCTTATTTGTAGTTTAGCTTGTGGCTTTGTAGCTTGTATTGATCTATAGTATCTCTCCTATACTTTATCCCTTCATAAAAAAGCTAATCATTCAGAAAAATGATAATAATTGACTTGTCATAACTTCCACCTTGATGTAAATGCCTGATGAATTTAAATTTATTGGAACAAATTCAAACACAGCATTTGTATATTATATGATGGTGCTACAAACCTTCACTCTCCAAAATATTTGCTTATAAAAGACAACATATCCCATGTGCATGTTAATCTGTCAGTTGAATCTTTCCTCTTGTCCTTCCTCTGGAGAAGGTGAGATCATTTTGCATAGTTTCACCAAAAGAAGTATATCATTTCAGATTGCTTTGATGTGCATAGAAAGTGCAGCAATTTAAATAATTTGAAAAAAGGTAAATTAGAAAACAGTTAAAGAGTGGTAAGTGGTTAACACAGACAGATGCATTATGGACTGCAATGGGGAAAGCATTGTGCCCATGTTTGATCGTGTATGATCTACTATCCCCATCATTGGGTTCACAAACATTTTTTTTTTTTTTTTTTTTCAGTCAGAAGCATTCAAAAATCTTGAGAACTATAAATTTACTTTGTTTGAATGGTCAGAAGTAGAAGATGAGAAACCAGGGGAAAGATACGTGGGATGACTGAAAATAAACTGTGTAATGCGTGTGACTGTGAGCAGCACTTTAGTTAAAAAAATGTTCTCTATTTGAGAAAAAAAATCTGTACCCAATCAGAGATTTTACTCAACTGCATCACGACTTATGAACCGCCTGCCACCCATAATGCCTTCTCTGAACCTAATCAATAACAAAAGGCCAATCAGATGAGTCAGGTCATGATTTCAAACTAACTGAGCCAGGCATACTCAAAAACTCAAAAGTGTTTCCCCAAGCTTGGCCTGACCTTGACAAGGAGAAAAAAAATGTAAACTGTTCCATAGGATGGACCCTACTGGTGAGCATCCATTTTGAACTAACTGAACCCATTTGGCAACTTTTTACTAGATTCAGCCTAACTCAAAGTATATGGGGTTTTCATTGAAGTAGTAGTAAAGATGTGAACAGTAAAGGGCCTAAGATGACCATTACTTTTCCACAATTTAATCTTCTCTGCAACACCAAGATACACAGATACAGCATCCCAAATAAAAAATGAAGTATCAAGATACACCACAACATGATCCATAGCCCAGGCAACGTAGTAGAATTTACTAGGACGATGAGTGGATGAGTGGGTAATCATTTCTTATCAAAGGTGAGATAATTTGATGGCTCCTCATGGATCTTCACCTTCAATCCTTCACCTACATCCCCTCTGATAAAAAAGGCAATGCCTCAAAACCCAAAGAATTCAAAAGGCATTGCCCCAACAGTTTCTCTAAAACAACAAAGAAAAACACCATGCCATAAAAAATGTGATCACATGAAAAATGCCTCCTCAGGAACAAACCCCAATTACAAAAAAGAAAACTCAAAACACAAGCCAACTGCCTAACACCATCACAAACAAATAAAAAACCCAATACCCTAACCCTAACACCAAATGAAACCACCAAAACCAAAACCCACGTGGATTAAACAAATCATCCTTCCCTAGAAAAAAAAAAACAAAAAAACACACAGAAGATTATTGAAACATGAAGTGGAAGAGTCCAAACCCTCCAAAACAGCATACAATCAAATCATCCAATAAGACATGAGATTTCCGTCCGATTCTTTTGGGGAGATTAGGGTTTCATTGTAGAGAAAAGCGACAAGAGTCAAGAGTACTAAAGCCATGAAAAGATGGAAGAGAGAGAGAGAAATATGAGGATCACCTGTTCGACAAAAGGCTGCAGAGAGAGAGAGATTGAGAGATTTTGAGTAGAGCAAGAGAAAGTAAAAGGGGAAGAAGGAAGAGAGAGAGAGAGCGAGAGTTGCAGGAGCGAAAGGGAATAAAATACTTTAACGAAGGACTGCTTTGTAATTTCAGTTCAGATTTTTGCGGACGACGGAGATATCTGTTTTAAAAACTTTTAACAGACAAATCCCAGCTCAGCGAATCCGCACCTGTGACGACAGATGGATATAGGCCACGTGGCACTCGGGTGGGTCCAACTGGGCCACTGTATAGAGCCTAAATGGTGGAATAGTAACTATTGAAATTGAAAATCCGAGCCGCTCAAAATAAAAGCCCTAATAAAATTTAAGATATCTTAATTTTACGGTTTTTACCCCTTGTGAGGGAGGTGCTCTCTCAGTCCCACTATAAGATCAACGGTCGGTCTGTATTGTATTATAGGCTTTCTTCGATCTAGATATTATGTTATAGGCGCACCACATTAAATTGATTAATGTCTTCAAGTGTCCATTTTTTTCATCATTACATTACTGCTAACAGAGTCCAGATCCCCTGTTAATTAATAACTAACAACTAAAAACTTCGGAGTTTCAAGTTGTCACTTGTCAGTGAATGATATAAAGCTTGAGCTATGCCTAGCAACTTTTTGTAAATTTTAACCATAACAGACTGTGAGTTGCTTCTACATGAGAAGGCTAGTGATTTAAACATTGCTCAATTATATATCTGATCAAAAGATCATTAACTAGAGGATAAAGTGGATTGCCTATCATCTCTTCCATGGTCTGAAAAGGTCTAGTAATTCTAGTCTTTTAAGGCTGCTAGATGCTACAACTCTTGTATTTGGAAGGCCTATAGGCCCCCACAAACTTTTCCAGAGTCTTACCAAGTGAATTGCTATGTAAAATAAAATGAAACTACTGTTAGCATCCATTTTATGTCTTTAAAAGGGACAGCTGACAGTATTTAATGGAGTTGATTTTACAAGCTCACTAGATCCTAGAGGCTAGAGCCCTATTGTGAATGGCCCCACAGATATTTTTAATTGTCCTATTTAATTTGGTGTTTACTTTTGACAGTGAAATCTCAGCGGTTTCCATTAGATGCGTCCTATGTCCATTTTGGGGAAATTCAGATGCCAAATTGTGATTTAGATTGTCCAAAACTCAATTATCAGGCACCGGTTTCATTCTACCATGGACTAGATCTGTCCAGAAATTCCATGGACTTCATTTTCAGGAAATACAAAGTTCTGTCTTTCTGTTTTTTTTTTTTTTTTTTTTTTTTTTTTTTTTTTTTTTTTTAATGGGGGGTTCAGGATGGCCCCAAGGGGCTCCATCAACATGCCACATCTCCCATTTTTCAGTTGCTCATTGGACTGTCATTGTGCAAGAAAGAGAACCCTGAAGTAATTTGTCATTTTTTTTATTTTGTGTCAGCGGGAGCTTCTAGTAAAATAGCCTTTGACTGATTATTGCAAAACATCTATTGAATCTTCTTGTGGGGTCATTGGGAAGAGAAGAAAACTTTTCATAGTTCAAATTTGTATATGGTTACAATCTCCTCCTCCTTTTCTCCTCATCTAAACAAGGCTGTAAAGTGTAGAGGTAGAATCTACATTTCTGAAGAAACTCGTTTCTGCATAAGTCAATATGCCTGCATCAAACAAAAAGCCCGACGAAGGACTTAGAACCAAACAGTAAGTGATACACCTTTGATGCCCTCACATTATTATTGTATATGATGAATGGAACACTCACAGGTCTTGTGGGGGTGAGCTCTCATTCATGTGGCCCACTAACATACCAGCTGATCAATTTCGATCCACAAACCCACACTGCACCCACAGACCATTTTGTAAGGCAGTTGTCTTTGTTCCCTGAGCAGGTAGATAAAGACCCGCGTGGCTTTGAGCATCCTCCAATCCATAAAAACCAATGCAACATTACTGCAACAAATTCTTCTGCACCCTGAACTGTGAACACGAAACACCTCTTAAATGGGCACTTGTTCGATGCAAAGTCCACGAGCTACATTGGCATTCTGTGAAGCCAGGGAATGAACTAGTGCAGCACTTCAGGGATCTAAGAATTGAACTGTTCCTGCAACATGATTGTCATCCTTTTTCCCCACACAATTCAGTGCTATGCTGCGCATGAGATGTCTTCTGAAGTAAATCTTCAAGCAAAGACTGTACAGTCATGAATCTTTCCCTCAGGTAAACATTGTAGTCATACAAATTCTGAAGATTCTTCTTCATATCTGCAATGTCAGCTCCCCTATCAATAGTAAATTCTGCAACCACAATACAAATGAGATAGTTTCAGGCATAACCAACAAATATAGGGATTCCAACTGTTACTGTAAGTTTTGAGTACATTGCAGCAAAATACTCTTCAATTCAACTAACATCGGCAAATATATTTATAGGTATAGAGTAAATTTGGTGCATCTATGTATCGCCTGGTGTGGACCGTCAAACATGACCCAGATCAGCTGTTCAGGTGTGGTTCAAACTCACTATAACATCAACTGATCAATCAAAGCTCAGTCAAGCCCAGCCAAGCCCGTCGAGCCTACTTCAGGCTTCGCGAGGTCAGCCATGCTTCGACCAAGATAAAACTAGAAAAGATAAAATTAGAACCGGCACTTTCGAGAGCACTTAGGTGTAGTGTCAATAAGTGATAAAATTAGAAAAACCCGTTTGAAATAGTTTGGGAATGTCCAACCTAAGCCCGCAATGATGCTAGTAAGGAAAAATTTGTCTATGCAAGTTGATGGCCCACCAAGGGTAAGGGGTAGGCCAAAGAGGACGTGGGTGGAGATGGTAAATATAGATTTGAAGATATACAACTTATCTAAGTATTTGGCCCAAGATAGATCAGAATGGAGAAATAGAATTCATATAGCCAACTCCAACATAGTTAGGACAAGACTTTGATGATGGTGATGATGGTGATAACAAGTGATCCGTACTTGTACTAATAGACATCGTACAATCCCATGAATAATGTGCAATGTGCAATGCAACAGGCTAGGACATTAGCCAAAGCTTCCTCTTAATCTAATCCTTGCTTTCTTAATTGGAAAAAATAGCAGGAGTCCGATGTGTATGTTTAGCTTTTGTAGCAAACCTAAAAAAAAAGGCTTTTGATTAGCATCATCAATTGAATTTGCCCCTTTTTCTCAACCTTATAAAAGACATCACCTTAACTGAAACCATTAAAGTGATATGCTGATTGGAAAAAAAAAATCCATGTAAGAGACTGTTACAATGCAAGATAACTACTATTTGATGTCAATCATCATAAGGACGTTTTCTTTTTTCTTTCTTTGCTTAATAAGTATCAATAAAACAAGCTTCACCACACATTGTCAAATAACATCAACATGCAAGAACCCAAAATACAAACCAGATAGTTATTACCTGGAACAGGTGCCAATGGATATCTATCATTGTCAGGAAGAACTTCTTGAGATTGGGAAATATCCGCCTTGTAAGAACTACTTGAATTTGGCTTGTGCCCTTCCTTCCCAATGCTACGAAGTGCATGCCCCGAAACCTTGAGAATGTTGTAGTGTGAATGCAATTATTCATCACATAAAAATTATCTAGAGTCATAGAGATTCTTAGATTTTTCTTGCAAGGGTCAGATAGAACATTGGCCCTGACTGTTGCTCAACTGGTCAGGGACATCAACCCCCATTTGAAAGAGAAAGGAAAACACGGTGCAAAGCCTTCTAATATGCCCATAGATCAAAATTGGGATCTTGATTCTGATATTGGTAAGTTGTTTGATGATCTTGGATCATATCAAAGATTGTCCAGTAAGTTAATGTATCTCACTATCACAAATAATATGCAGCAAGTGTAGTTAACTAGTACATGCATGCACGAAGAACTGGGCATCTCAAGGCAGTACAACATTGCCTAAATTATTTTTTAAAGATACCATGCGCAAGCTTGCAACCTTGTGTTTGCAACTTGCAACGCTGAGCACCTTCCAACTGTGATAAAGGCTATTTTCCGTATTCTAAAATATTTTAAGGGGTCTCTAGGATAAAAGAGTCCTATAAACATGTCATGGTCACTTAGAAGTCAGGGTTTTTACTCATTAAAATTCGCTATGTTGTAATGTTGAAAGGGGGTCATATACTGGATACTAGGGGGTCATATACTGGATGCTATACATTAGTGGGAGATGATCTTAAAAGATGGAAGAATAAGAAACAACTGCTTGTTTCCATGTCAAGTTCCAAGGTAAAATACCATGCAATAGTGTATGGAACATGTGAATTGTTATGGTTTGAAATTTTTACTCAATAACTAGGGTTTAAGAGAAATAATCTTATGGTCTAACACTGTGATAATACAATGGCCATGCATATTGCATCTATTGCATGGAACATGTGAATTGTTATGGTTTGAAATTTTTACTCAATAAACTGGGGTTTAAGAGAAATAATCTCATTGTCTAACACTGTGATAATACAATGGCCATGCATATTGCATCAAACCCATTGTACTATGAGCATACAAAACATATTTAAGTTGATTGACATTTCATTCATTAAAATTTTACAAGAAGAGAAACAGAGTTAAGAGTACAGAACGTCAAAAGATCCAAGTGCCTTGTTTCCTTGAGGTGTCTCCAAGAAGCCTTTATAAAGTGCTTTCCTCCCTAACCAGGGCAGAATAGATATTTATGAACTAGCTTGAGAGTTGAGAGGGAGTGTCGTAGATTAATCTAAGGGCTGTTCTGCACTTTATTACTATAGTACAGGGATTAGATTTTAATTTTTTTATAACTGCAAGGACTTTATTTTAGTTTCCAGAAAGTGCTCGTGGTATTTGTTAAAAATAAGAATTTCAGGCTTATATCCGCTAGAATACACCCGGGCATTTTAGAGGATAAAAAAGCCCCCTTGGAGCGTCCAGTGACAATAGGGATGAGTTAATGAAAATAAGTGCTTAGGAGGAGTTCTTATCAACTTGAGTAAGAAGCCAACTCCTACCTAATTTTTCTCTTCTTTTGATAAAAAAAGATGATTAATTCAACCTTTCTCTACTTATTCTCCGAAGATGTTTTGTAATCTTTTCTGCACAAAAGGACTGGTTCCACAGCTTTGTAGATTAACGAGAAGTTTGAGATCAATGGGTCCACTATGAAAACAAATCCAAACACATTAAAATAAATAGCCCCATCTTTTATATGATTTAACCAAATTTAATCAGTGGGCCCACTATGAAAACAAATCCAAACACATAAAAATAAATAGCCCCATGTTTTCTATGATTTCATCAAATTTCAATCCAATAGGTGTTGGTCCCACCATTAATCAATCACTAAGAAACTTGAAATTTCATAATAATATGATGATGGACAAGAAATTCACAATGCTCCTAGTGGGAGTCGCTTAAAAATCAGAAGCAATAAAAACAAATCACACCATCTCATACGGGCCCGCCCTAAATTTACTTAAATAAGTGTTCCCTATTGATCAATCACTAATAAAATTTGAAACTTCATAACATGATAATTGATTAAAAAAAAAAAAACTCATGATGCTCATCAGTGCGAGCCAATTGAAAAATAAAAGCAAACAAAACAAATTGGCCCCATTGGATATGGGGATGCCCCAAACTTCACTTAAATAAGTGTTGGGCCTACTGTCTGATTTATCATTAAATAAGTGTGGGCTTCATTGCTGTTAAAAAGTGAAATTTGGTAAGGGACCCATCCCAAATGGGTCCATTTAATTTGAGAGAAGGAGAGAGACATGAAGTTCTATAAAGGAATTAAATGCTACTGGGAGCAGTTCCTCTGTTTGCAAATATGAAATCATTGCTAATGAGCTGTCATGCACCAGTGCTCATGTTAAGATGAGCACAGCGTGCCTAAACAACTACTGGGGCCTACCTAATGATCCATCTGAGTGGGCCATAAAATAAAGACAACCCCCCAATGCCTCCGCGCTCCGCCCACTAGTACATCAACTATCATCACATCAGTACATTACATTTCCTTGAATGTGAAGGAAAGGAAATACAACCTTGGCCTTGGGGATCCAAAAAGGGTGGTATAAATTTATCTGATTACAAATCAATACGATCATAATAAAAAAAAGAAAGAAAGAAGAAACAAATTGAAGATAATGGCATCCATTTTGGCTTTCTTGATCCACATTCATCATTGAATCCCTAGCCTACAGAATGGCCCTCAAAGAGCATAAACGTCAACATTAAAAACTATAAGTCATTTAAAATTTAAAAAGAAATAAGAAACTTACATGTTCACCATCTGAATATGGAAAATTTCTTCCAGAGCTCGTAGTGCTCTCTGGTAAGCATGATTTTACACTCTGTGACTGAGCTGCTGCTGGGATGATGTTCTGCATTCCAAGAATTTATAAGAATTCAAACTACAGCAAATGTACTTCAGCAAGGTTCATCATTGTCTTGAGGCCCCATTTACTATTTCTAGGAAAAAGAATATGTCCAAGATGTTAGGACAAGCACTTACCATTTCGACACCAACATTGTTCTTCTTCTCAAAAGATATAGAATCCATTCTATTTAGTTGCTTCCTTCTGTGCAAGGATCCAATTCCACAATGAGAGTCAGTCCTCATGCTCCTCCTAGAAAGCTGTTTCGTAGTGACCTTGCCGTCGTCCTCCAGTAGCTCGCAGCCCCATGTGTACATGACATATTTCCTCAACTTGTTCAAAGGTAATGAACCAACAAACAGTTCAATGCAAGGCATAAAATATCCATTGTTTAGAAAGATAAAATATTGACATAGTTCATTTGAAATGTATACCTTGTCCCAATGTAACTGAGCACGCTTACGACTTCTAATATTTCGCAGGACACTGTCTTCATTACGAAGCTTCTTAACTCTTCTTTCACACTACAAATGGCATTGATTAGATGTTAGCAATCATTACTCAAATTATCCTTGTCCAACCATAAAAATAAGGATTTCAAAAAAAGTGACGATCACGATGGCTGCAAATCACACTGTATTGGTTCTCGAGCTGGCCGTGACACCCACCTGAATGTGTTCCTCTTGTTCCCCACTTCCCCTTTTGTCTCTCACCGATGAGCTAAGTAAGGGGTCGTTTGTTTCACTGCATGTACATATGTAAATGACTTATGTGCAAGGGTTACACACATGTCAAGTTTGTTTGCAAGATTTACATATGTGGCTGCAAATTTGGTGTGTATTTGGTGTGAGAAAGTGCAGACAATTTTCCACACCCCAGGAGGTGTGAAATGGAATCACATGGAGGCCTGGTTTTGCGATGCTATAGTGTATCAACGCCCATCACACCTTTTTATTTTTCTTGATAAAAGTGGGCCCTTAAATCATGATCCGAACTGTTAATCATGTTAGGAAGGCCAAAAAGGGCTATGGTACCAAATTTCAGTTGTTGGATCATCAAAGATCTTGAGAAATTTATGAAAAAATTTAGACCGTTAGATCTTCATTTCTGGACTTTTGTGGGCCCCATTTTTGTGATCCGAACACCTAATCCTCTTTAGAAGGCCAAATACAGTGGTTCAAATTTCAAGTGTTGACTCAGCATAGACCTTGAAAAACATATGACCCGTTGGATGCATGCATTGTTGCTACAGTAGATTTCATGAGTTAAAAAGGCAGTGTGTTTTTTCAAAATTTTGAATCATCTGGGCCTCTAATGAGAGATCTGAATTCTGAACTGTGAACTCTCTTCAAAAGGCCAAAAATGGCTAGTGGCTCAAATTTCATCGGTTGATCCTTCATGGATTGCGAGATATTTGAAAAAAAGTCCAGGACATTTGATCTTCAATTCTGATTTTTGTGAGCCTCTTTTTCCCACATCCGACCCGTTGATCCTCTTCAGAAGGCCAACAATGGCTAGTGTATCAAATCTGATCACTTGATTCATCCTGGATTTTTCAAAATTTGTGAAAAATTGTAAAACACATGTGAACCGTTGGGTGTACTCAGATTCACATTTGGAGAAGTGTGAAAATGACAAACAATGGATTGTGTTTTACATGTGACTCATTTGCATATGAAAACGACTCATGTGAATCTTTTACACATGTGGACCATTTTCATATCACATGTGATATTGACAAATGACCTCTAAGTGGGTGTCACTTCATGTAATTAGCACAAGTACATTGATAATATTTCTTTCAAGACACTTTTGGACTGCCCCAAATTAAAATCTCTTATCAAGAAGCAAGAGCATCTGAACCTGCCAATCCACCGGCAACTTAGTTGGCAAGGCACCTCTCTTCCACAAAAACAACCAAGAATCAATCCCTGTCAGTAGTGTTGATGGTGAGGGTGTATGGGCAGGTTAAGCAAACTGAACATGGAAGGTAAAATAGGAGCAAGAGAATGAAGTTAAAAAAATGTGGACAATATAGAAAAAACTTTTTTTTAATGTTTCTACAAGATACAATCAGTATTCCACCATTGGCAAAAAGTGATAAGCTGCCTCGCCATTATCTGCTTAGGTCCCCCATCGGCCGTTTGGAAATTCTAGCCTAATTAATAAGAGCTAATTAGATTAAGGTATAAAACAAAAGATCTAATTTTTAAGTTTTTCTGTAAGTAAATTTTGCATTGTCCACCTCCATCCACTTTAAGAAAGCTTTTAACAACCCCACCCACCCAAAAAAAAAAAAGAAAATACAATTAGAGGTTTGCCAAATGCTCTAATATGTAGGTAAGCTCTAAATCATAAAACAAGAGTTCACTTTTAGAGTTTCCAAATGCATCCTAATAAATGAGATGTTAAGGGCCTTGAGGCACAAGATTGGGTAGAAGCAACATGCCATTCTAATAAAGAATCATTTAATCAAGCATGGAGCATACATATGAAATGTAAGTTTACTGATCATCCACAAAAAGGTTATAGATACTGTATCATCATCCCCATCAATGCAAAGGAAAAGACTCTGGTAATAATGCATGACAAAAAAAGTGTCATAAGTGGTGTGGTGCACAAAAACTTCGAATTTATGAAATAGGTTGGCACTAAACAAATACTCATGCAACATTCAGTGCATACTACTACTTAAGAAAAAAAGGCATTCAGTATTACTAAGGTGCAGAGAATCAGAAGAAGCACCTATATCATGGGAAAAATGCCAATGTTACAGTTTTTTTTCCCCAGTTGGGGGTGGGGTGCAAGGTAACATTAAATTATATTAAAAAAGATAAATTGAAGAGAAGCCCAATAGAACAAAGAAAAAAGAAGTGCAAGCATAAAAGAGTTATAACACATGGAGAGAACTGGGGAAAAAACACAAAGTTCGGCACCTTAATCAGAAGGGAATGAGAAATAATAATAATCATAATAAGTGAAGAGAACTTGAATGAAATGATGCAAATGACCATCGAACTTACTTGTAATAATAAGAAAAGGAAAATGATAAAACTGACAGCATAGAGGCCACCAAGATCAGCAAGGAAGCTCACTGCATTATTAAAGAATATTAGATGACCTCATATTATCATTACTCATTAGAAAATATCACTTTGTCGTGAACATGAATTGCAATAATAATAAAAAATAAAATAAACTACGAAACAGATTATATTGAATTGAAGAATAATAAACAACAAGTGCAACTAGGCTCACAAATGTCTAACATGGATGCAAAATTGGCTGTTGCAGGTAAAGCATATTGTAAGTCTACCATTTTCAGTGTTATTTTACCTACCACATTAACAGGGGAAGACCAGGTTGGGATGATCTTAGGCCAAAATTTTGAAATCAACCATTTGTAGATATTGAAGTTTCTTATTCTCACGATGTCATGAAGTATGCCCTCTCTCTCTCTCTCAATATATACATATATATATAATAATAGGTACCCCATGACGAATCGAAACCCCTCAACACACACCCCCCCCCCCCCCCACCCCCCAAAAAAAAAAAAAGAATTAGCACTTACCCTAATTTGACACTAATCTGAATTATACTCACCACTAGATTAAATTTCATTAAAAAAAATGTAAATTAAGAAACTGTTAAATTTTGAGGCCTCTAATCCAACAGTGAATAATTCAGATTTGCATCAAATTAGAAAGACCGTTAATTCATGGGGGGATAGCGAGTGTGAGGGGGTTGGCTTTATCATGGGGTGTCCCATGTGGTGGTCCTTTGATGCAAATCTGTGAGAAGTACCTCTTAGTAGAATATTAACAAACACATCCCCCCCCCCCCCCCCCCCCCCCCCCCTCCTCCTCTCTCTCTCTCTATATATATATATATATATTGATGAGTAACATGTAAACCTTTTTATTAAAGAAGGTAAGAATCCATGAATCCATACACAAAAAATACCAACAGAAAAAAGAACAAGGGTACAAGATCATTAGCCACTCTCCCCCCACCACCCAAATACAATTACAAAATCAAACCCACCCACACAAGCAATATATTCGCCCCCCGTTTAGCTAAACATCTGCTAAATTGTTGACCAATCTAACATCATGACAAAAAAGCACATGTAATCTTGAAAATAGCTCATTATAAAGCTAAGGTATCAGAATGAATCTCTTTGTGGTATCTCTTAAGATTCAAATCTCATAAGAGTTTCAGCTTTTTGCACATCCCTATTAAAGCGGCAATTCATATATTTGGTATTTTGGTCGACTTATTTTAGAGACCTTGGATTCTTAACCCTCCTATCATTTCTCAAGTTTCGCATTCACGCTATCAACTGATTCATCTACCAACAAGCTATCATTTGCAAACAACGTACATGATGCAGGACAGACCCTTAGTCCCCATGAGTCGACCTACCTTTGGCCCCAACCCATCTATCTCGACCAAGTTCTTTGGGCCCAATCCATTTATTTTCATGTTTTAGTTCATTAGGGTTTATTTCTATGCTATTTTATGGTTTATGTTGGATGTTTTAATCCTGACCACCAATGTGTTTGGATGGTCTAGATTAGTTTTAGGGTTAGTCTTTTATCTATTTAAATATTGTAATGCCTCATTTGGCTTTAGTGAATGATTAATGAAATTTTTATTGAGTGATATTAGGTTGTCCCAAGTTCTCTCTTCTTCCTCACCCGCGATGGGGAGTTTGGCGTGAGGCCAAGATTTTTAGGTGCGAAGCCTGACCTATCCGGTCCACCCTTCATCTCCAGTCCCTCTGTCCCCGCTCCGCATCAATACACCAATGTACCTCCCCTTAAATATGAGCTAGTTAACTCATCTAAAATAAAAAATAAAAGAGATAATGGCTTACATCTAGAAACACTCATTTTATCTAAACCCACTAAATCAAGTCGCTGAGTACCCTGCTGTAGACTTTTTCTAGATCATTGAAAACCATACGAAGAATTATCCTCTTCTATGTACACAATGCCTCGAGGCACCCATTGATTCATATATTATTTCTCATAAGCATATTGATCTTATATCATTGAGCATGTAGAACTCAATATATCTCTTCCCCCCCCCCCCCCCCCCAACCCCCCCCCCCAAAAAAAAAAAAAAAAACCACCAGTGAAAAGCTCTCTGTGAATCAGTCTAAGAGAAGAAAGAATAACAACTAAGAGTCCAAATAAAATGGTATCTGCAAAACTATATGCTTAGAGACCCTAAGGGGAATACATAATTAAGGAGAACATGTAATTAACAAATAAAAGGAGGAATCCATGGAAAAGATCACAATGGCTTCTATACATGAGAAAGAATTCTCACCAGGTCCCAGGATGCTCTCATTGTTAATCTCAATAATGTAGTCAGAAATGAAGTTGACATGCATAATGGTATTGATTAATCCATCTTTTGAACTCTGAAGAGAGGCTTGGAGCTTGCTAGTGTCAAAGAATGATGAACCCGGAACAAACTCGTGAAAGAGAGGCTGGATGAGGCTAAGGTTATTAAAATTGCGATATATCCGGGGAAACAAATGAAATTTCAATATATTTACATCAGACCCTCTAAATGTATATGGCTTGTCATCCACAATACTTTCAGATTTCAGTTTGCCGCTGACGAAGCTCACGTGCTTACTGTCACCATGTTTCTTTGTTGTAAGGTTGAACTCAAAACCCACAGCAGTAGCGGGGTTATTTGGAAGGTCAACAAACTGCCATGAAACATAGAAGTTGTCTCGAGGAACCCGACAACTGTTGCATTTTAGATTAATAGTTGGGCCCATGCTTGTGTTCTGGCAAGTGTAGTTTGCGAAGATTGACAAAGGGGATACTCTATAGTCTATGGAACCAGGACTCCCAATAACCAAAGTACCAAGACTTCGTAAATGGGAACATGTCATGCTAGAAACTGTGGTTATGTTAAAATCCATATCATTGACGAAGGAGAGCAAATCCGGTGCATTTGTTGGTTTCACATTATGCACCTCAACGGTTCTTTTTGTAATAATCTGATATAGCAACCTGCAATAGCATGAACAATTTCAAATCAATAGAAGATCTAGATGCTAAGAATCAAACACATACTGACAGTTTGCTGAAGCCTAGAAAATTTTGATAAAACTTTCTACTGAAAACCATGAAATAAAAGCACATTAGCCACTCACGCAGAAAACAAACCAATGAAAAGTATCAAACTTGCAACAGAGAAAGTTCCACCCAGCTCTGTTTTCCGCTTCCTGACAAGTTTTTGATCCTCCTACATCGAAAACAGATGTTCTACCCATCAAAGACATATTTTAGTTCCTAATGTTTACGTGTCAAACCAAATTAAAATCAAAATCTTTGAGAAAATTATCTAGTTTTCCACAATAAAATTGCCACAAATAATACAAACGTAAACTTCCAAAAACTTTCCATCATCAAACAATTCAGTTAACAAATCAATACCAATGTCACCAACAACATCGTGCATCTCCGGGTATGTAATGTGGTCCTACTCCTAATGCTCTATTCCTCTTTATCCTTGTTAAGATCATCTATATTTCTACTCACGATATTGCATTGATCATACTCTAATTTGGTTATGACTCGTAATTAACTTCATTCTCATCTCTTGTATTTAACAGTTCTTTCAAATGTGTTTATCATCCAAGTATGACGTCCTTTTCTTTCACCAAGATCCTATCATTCTCATCTTCAATGCACATTATATTATCAAGGTCTTTAGTTTTTTATTCACTCATTCTGGAAAGCTAATAAATTCAACTGGTTCCAACTATATATACAAATTTCCACACATTTCATATACGGCTACTGTTTTTTATGTGGCAATTTTCACAAGATTGCACCTTTCTAAATCTTCATTACTTCCTGCTTTATGTCTTTTTTAAATTAGTATTTTCTTTTCAACAACAACATTTTGTACTCTTGATAACTCCTGATAGCTAAAATAAGGTACCTACAAGTTCTGTTTCACTAATTCAGCAGATTAGAGGGCAAAAATTCAAAACAAATTCAAAAATTCAAAAAAAAAAAAAAAAAAACCGCAGTGGACTAAGGGAAATCCCTGGTAACCTAAAATATTCATGGCAAAGATAATTCATCATGCTAAAATAACTCATCGAGAACTACTACTGCTACCTACTACCACCCAATTGGGATAATAATAAGATTGATGTGGCAGATATGGAAAAATGGGTAAAAAAGTAAAGGAATGGAAGTAAGGAATAACTAGGAATTCAATGTGAACTAGGAAAACAGACCCCAAAATCAGTATTGATCAGGCACAAAACCCAACCCTCTAAAAAACAAATAAAATGAAATGAAAATAAATAATAAATAATAAATAAAAATCACTTCCCAGTTTCCAGGCTTGTTTTCAAGAGAACCCAAATGGGCTCAACTGAAATAATTCATCAGAAACTAATAAAAGAAAAAGGAAAAAAAAAAAAAAAGCTGCAAAAACAGCAGATAACCAAAGGGCACAAATAATTCATAGAGAACTAACAAAACTACCAAAAAAAAAAAAAGAGAACAAGTACATAAACAGAAACAAAGAATCCAGATAGAAGGTAGAAGAAGCAAAACCAGCCAATGGCGGGTGGCGAAACAGAAATCCCATCTGCTAATCCACCACCTGATCTGGAACCAAACACTCCTCCCCTCATCCAGCCGCCCAAATCGAACCGCAGCACAGAACAGCAGCCATGAAAGTATAGCTACAAGCGTCGCCTCAAGGAACACCGCCTGCGACTGCGTGAACTTCCTAATGGTATCAAACGAGAAGAGAGCTTCGAAGAAAATGGGTCGGTAATCGACCCCATAACTCACCGCCCATTCGCCCTGCGAGACATTGAAGAGCTCGCAGCTGTTCTTGGAAGCTTCTAGAAGGTATCCGGGCTTGCAGTGGCAGAGGGTGGAATTGAATACGAAGGAGTTGGGGCGGCACGAACGAGACATTGAGAGAAGAAGAAGAAGAAATGGGGTTTGATGGGAAGAAGAGGAGGGATTGAAAGTTGGGATTTTGGGAACTGGGGTTGTCTTCTTTGATCTTGTTATGCTTTGCTCTTGCTTCTGGTGATTGAAGGAGGAAGCAACGAAAGGTTCCTTTCTCTTTGGTGTAAGGTTTGGTTTTTCTTCTTCTACTTCTTCTTTTTATATTGTGGGCTTTTGTGGGAAGGAGGAAGAGGAAAGGAGGAGATGAGTGTGGAAAGGGGAAGAGACAGCTCAGCAAAACAGGTGGCTTGTGTGGGAGGGTTCTTGAACGTTTTTACAGTTGAATGTCAACTCCCATTTGGTAATTGGTACAACTTACTAGGTCGGTCTTTTATTTTTAACATGACAAAAATGAATTAAATTATTTATGGAAATTTTTGAATTTGAATTTGAATTTGAATTTGAGTTAAGGTGAGTGCTAAAGTTCACCTTATTAAAGACAAAAAAAAGACAATTGAAGTCAACTTTTTAAAAGAGAGTAGCCAATAGGATCACTTCGTTAAAGGTGGAAGATGGTTTTAGGTGGTGGAAAAGATAATCAGTTTGGAATTTAGTCCTTATTGCTATTTGGGCCTGCCTGTTTCATGCAGATGAATTTCGAGTATTGAACTTTTGTAAGTGGTTAAAAATGAATGATTAAAGATGAATATGTATAATGATCAAGGAAGATGAGAAATGATTATCTAGCCATCATCCTAGTTATTCAAATCCTTGAAAAATCCTAGTAATTCCTCATTGAGAGTTCTTTAACACTGCAATCAGTGCTCTTTTTCAAATTACACATGTGATAAACTCTCCCAACATACCAAATGTCGTTTAGATATTGATAAATGATAATCAACCAATTTAAAGCCCGCAAAACAAATATATAAATACAAACTAAGACTCTCTGCTAATTGTTGATTTCGTTACTTTTGATTCAATATATAAAGAGTTAAATGCTTATTTTTTCAGGAGGTATCCTAAGTACTTTCTTTCCAAGGTAGATGCTAGATTTTAATATCTAGCGGCCTAATCCAATTTATTATTATTTTTAACATGATGCTTACAATTACCATTTCAACTGTTTATTTTTTTGGGCTAAGAGAAGGTGGCTATTAATTTTCATGTTTAGCCAGATTTGGAAAGCTCTCATCTACTTGACAGAGACAATAAAGAGAGATTTGCCACTAAACAAAAGAGGATTAGGATGCTTTCACCAAAACTAGCTACTAAATGCACATACCATTGTTGTTTCCACGAAAAAAACTTTAACAAAAAGTCTATTTGTCCAGAATTCTGTCCAGAATTCTGGACAAATAGCAGGGCTCAAACTTTAAATCCCTTGCCATGTGGGGACATCACATTCACATGGGACTTCTCTCTCTCTCTCTCTCTCTCTCTCTCCTTTTATAAAAGGTAGCCCCCAGGACGCTCTCTCTCTCTCCTTTTATAAAAGGTAGCCCCCAGGACGCTATAGACTTTCTTATATATTCACCAACATAACTAATACTAGCATTAAAACTAAGCTTTCCTGTTTTGCTAAGAAGTGATAATTACAGCAAAGAGCAACAAGAAGGGGGTCTGGGACTGCAGTACAGCGTATATCAATAATCAAAAGAACCGGTTGAGCTTCGAACCGGATAAGAAATGAGACCTTCTTAGGCTAATGTATTGCATCCAGGCCTGGGCCCTGGGCCTGAGACTTTTCTCCATATTAATAAATGGCCTAAGAATGGCTCCTTACCAGAGTGATAAGGTTCGAAACCCGGGTAGGTCACCTCTTCCCGCTTGTGCGGGCTCTTTTCCAACCCACTTGAATGAGCTTTCTTCGGACGTGTGCGGACTTCCTTCCTGCTTGGTCCAAAGGCTCTCTCTTGGATCCCAACTCCCTTGGCCGGGGTTAAAAAAATAAAATGGCCTCAGTCTACTTCAAACAAGGATTTTGTAAAAAAAAAAAAAAAAACACACACACACAAACAATTACTATACCGAATTCAATGGGGGAAGAAGAGGGAAAAAAAAGAACCCCTTCCCTTTGAAGTCTCTATTCCAAATTACCACCGCGGATGCAGGGCCAAACGGTCCTCCATTCCATTTACCTTTTGGTCTTGGGTCAGTTTGTCATTCACTGTATGAGCCAATGTCACCCTCCATTCCATTATCTTAACAATTGGCTGATCTGATTGCCTAATCTAATAAGAATCTGACTCCTGCACCGAATCCAAACAGGCCCAAACCACCCAAAATGTCAAATTCAATAGGAAATGGTATTAACCTGCTGAAAGACCAAGTTGACCCAACAGTTCAGAGAATTTCTTATTTTTCAAACATCCTTTTTTCATGTCATTTTGTCATATCACCATCAGAGAGTTTCAGCTGCTACCAATTTTCTGTTTTCAGTCCAACACAAAACATAATGGAAATTAGTCTCACCAACTTTATTTTATATGTTCTTTACGTCTAAAGCACTCTAAAAGCAATCAAAATTGTAGTTATCTATTTTCTGATTTTTTTTTTCAAAAGTCCTTATAGTAAAAATGGGCTGAAGCAGACCCATACATCAGTGACAAATCGATATATTGCAAGATACACAATGGTTTTGGCATTGGCTAAGAAAGTGAAATCAGTTGGACAAATCCCTCCCAAACATCGATCTTCAACCTGTTTCTAGAAAAATGATTTACAAGGATATGGATTTAGGATTTCATGCATTCTAAACCAATTTCTCCAAGGGCCATACCTTGTTCACAGATCTTTCAAATGGATGTACCCTTGTTCATAGGTCCTTCCTTTTTGTTCATCAAGGACCAACAGAACAGATGCAGTCCATTGCACTGGCTTTACAGGCTTGCTCTTTTCTTTTCTTTTTATACATGCTTCTGATAGATGGTTAGTGGCTGCCAAGCACAGTGAGTACATTCTAACTAACCACTCTTGATAAATCAAAGTTGGCCGTAATAACCATTTACTTTTTCACACAATGATATATGGCTGAAAGATTCAAGACTAAAACATTTCTAGGAAAAAGACAGAACTTATTCCACACTCCTAAATTCACCCATGGAATCTTACAGAAGCAACAACTTCATGCTTGCTGAGATGTTGCTCTGAGATAATAAAATAATACAAAATTGATCAAAGTAAGCTTCTATGGTAATATTGTCCTTGTTCATCTCCCCATTTGTGTAATGATTGAAAGTGTAGCTTACCATTTTTGGGTGTTTGAATTTTCTCCTCTATCCAACTCACATCTGCTATTCTTAAATCATTGTTACAATAAATCATGAAAAGGTTCATTTTCCCAAGAGTCCCAGTGCTTTTTTTTTTTAATAGAGAAGCCATCCAGCTTAAAAGGGAGCATGGAACATAATACTGTTCTTGTAATTATGATTTAATAGTAGTAACAATTATAAAATGGGTAAGAGGCAAAGTGGAGTTCACATTTATAGGGTCATCTCCAATAACTGTACAACAAAATAGAGAACTTTAAATCGGGAAGTAATCCAACTTTAGGGAGCGTTGAACATAACCCAGTTCTTGTAATTATATATGATATACAAAATAGTTACAGTAGCAGTAGTAACAATTACAAAAAGGGGAATTGAGTTTCACATTTACAGGGTCGTCCGCAAGAACTGTACAACAAAATAGACAACTGCCAAGAAGAGGGCTATCTGGTATGCATCTCTCTGAAAGCCATCATCTCTTTGGAAAAACTGAAACACAAACAACAGTACATCAGGCGGGGTTCACAAATAGGTATTTTTTCAGAAAGACATTATTCAAGTTTTCTTAATTATATTTTTTACTTTTTCTGTAACTCTATCCTTGAATTTGCAACTACAGCACTGCTAACTCAGCTTGCTTTTGGCTCCTTTCAGACATTTTTGGAGTCAAGAAAATTTACTCCTGATTTTTCCACAATGGCAATAAACAAAATGCAGCCTTAACTAATGTCTATCAAAGACAACTCGTCAGGCCATTTCAAAGAACAATTATCAGATCGTCAACTGAGCCAATGAGAAATAGAGGAATAATATTTAAGAAAGTAATACCACTCATCATATTTTTTTTTTAATCTGTAGTCAGAAAGCATTATTAACAACAGGTCAAGGCTGCACATTGGCAGAAAACCACATTCTTAACACTAACAACACTAACAGGTGCCTGGTCATTCACAAGGACATTTTTTCTATTTGTACTTTGCCAAATCTATACCTAAATTAAAGTAGCCCAATGGCAAGGCACCTCAGAAGTGAAGTATGCTTAACAAATATCATGAGATATGCAATGGAAGAAACCTACTGCATATGACCAATTTTGAACTAACTTCTATACTCCGTTGTCATCGTCATCATTGTCGTCGTCATCATCGAAGCCTTACCCATCTACCTGGCCCAGCTTCCTGAGTTTGAACCTTGAAGCATTTACTTTACCCTTTCTAGCTTGCACACCATTGGGAACATACTCCTAGCTTTAAATTTGATAAATGCAACAGATATGATGCACATAACTCAATTTGGTAAGGCGATAAAAAATAAAAAAAATAATAATAACAAAATCTTAATGAGGCAATACAGTTGACATCATTTACTAAATGGTACCGGAAACAGACTGGAGTAAGGTTCTTCTGATACGATCAGGTAGGATATTGGAAATTAGGTCGTATACTGAAAGTATCAGAAAGGGGTTAAGTTACTCATAAAATCATTGTGTGACTCAAGACAAGATTTAGTCCATTATCCTATCAAGTCAACTCTTGAGGTAAACTTTTCTTAATGCACGTATTGGAACACATACAAAGAAGGATAGCTTGTCATATAATGCATAAATAATAATGCCATTATATTGGTGGGTCTAAAATTACAGATAACGAAGACCTAGAATATTTGACTTTTTTCCAGATAATAACAGTAAATGAAGTGGAACTTTTAAAAAAACTGCTAAACAATTTACCTTAGTAGGATCCCCAGATGGGTCTGGAAAGATCTCTAAGTTCTCCT
This sequence comes from Camphora micrantha, assembly GCA_003546025.1. Classification (NCBI taxonomy): domain Eukaryota; kingdom Viridiplantae; phylum Streptophyta; class Magnoliopsida; order Laurales; family Lauraceae; genus Camphora; species Camphora micrantha. Next base: position 29,320,211 of record QPKB01000006.1, read on the forward strand.
TTTGCATTGATAAATTGCTTGTTATGTCCTTAACAGCATCCACCACATCTTTTCCAGACTCAATGGCAGCAAAAAGACGACGAGATGTCCAAAAATATGCTCGACCAATTGCTGATGATGCAGACAAATCCCACAACTCCTCATGCTCAATAACTTGGCCACTTATTTGGTTAAGTGTGAACAGAGAATTAACGATGATTATCAAGTCCCCTACATTAGCAAGTGCAAAAAATTTAGGCTTCCCTTTGATTGTCCACTTGATGCTCAAGACACTGGTTGATAGCATCAGCATTTCTTGCACTGTCTGAGGCAAGAACATAGCTTCAGAATTCAACAATATGAAAATTAGAACCAACCCTCCAACACATTAAGTATTAACACTTACCATTGAATTCAGGAGGAAATAATTATCAAAAGAAACTAAACTGCTTCTCTATTAAGGAAGACGTGAGTGAAAGTTGTTCTTTGCAAGGCAGTAATAGAACTCAACTTAACATATTGCCTTTCAACTGGGAAATCAAATATAGTTTTGGCGTTGATACACATTACAACCCAATCAAACGATCCTTCAGCCACATAATGGTGGACTCCTTATGATACATCACTTCAAGGGTGTTTCACCTAGTATCTCCTTTACATAACTTGGTACTTGTGTATGTATATTTCACATTTTATTAAGAAGGTCATGTCATACCTGGATATCTGTGTATGCCTAGGGCACACTGATATGGCACTTGATAGTTGATACTGTATGGATATGGGAGAGTCAACTGTCTTGTATCAAAAGAGATTCAATTTTTTTAATCTCATAAAATCTATCTCAATGCTATTAAGCAGTAGACAAGATATCCAAATTATATCCATTGAAAAATTATGAGAAATGCAATAATTCCGACATCATATGGATCTCTGAGCATCGGAATCAAATACATGAGTTGTTGAGTAATGACCTTTGCCTTTCAAGTGTTCTAAATTGTTCTTTGTAGTTTGTACGGATCATCATATTCCATGTTCATACTCTTACTTGTTGCTTGGCCTCTGACTCTCTATGCGTGTGGAAGAATGGATGTTCGGGAAGAATAGAAGACGAAACTATGCAGAAATGGTGGCTTTGACATCACTCTGATGCAAGATCTCCCCTAACTAGTGGGAAAAAACTAAAAGAAAACACTGGTTCAGCCCACCTAGATGAGCAATGGCACACTAAAAGACTGGCTTGGGCCTAGCCCTACCCATGTTGGTTAGTTGGTCCATGGAATGGACTAGGACCCAATCCAACTGGCTTGTGAGTCCCTATAGACTAGTGTGGTCACCTGACTCCTATCAAACTGCTCCATATAAGAGAGTGCATGGGCCACAATAGGGCCCTCATGAATGTATCATCTTAAGCTACATCACCATATGATTGAAGGAGATCTAGGCTTTTAGCATAGATGGACTGGACTCATGGACTCGTGGATTATTCATTAACTCACGAGGAGAACAGACTCAAGTCGGGCAAAGATTTCAAACCATGAAGGATACAATTTCAATAAACATAATTTTCAAGTGCACCAATAAAAACAACAAAATGCATGGCATTGAGTTCCCACCACTGAAGGTTTATCCAGTGCATCAGTTATCCAGAGAGGCCTCTTGTATTTCTTACGGCCAGTAAAAGTTCTTACTGGATCCTGCAGATTAAGAACAGAAAATAACAGTCATTAATTTAAGGCAACAAGAAGCTAAGAGGGCTGATAGAAAATATATATTTAAAAAAACCTGGATAAAATATGTAATCATGACAAGCTAGATACCAGGGACATTGAGTATTCATCTTCACAATGCAGAATAGCATCCCTCTTATCTACAATCTAAGGAATTGGCTTTAACTACGTAATTTGAAATATCTTACTGAAATAGCATTTGAAAAGGAACCGGACACAGATTCTAAGTAATAATAATAGATAGAAGCAGATTAAGAAAGTCACAGCTTGGGAGAAAACTGCATTAAAAAACTCACTATTGCTCAAACATGATAAAAATAAGAAGAAAACTTCTAGAACATTAGCATATCAAATAAGTAAATTTGTACCATCCATCAGTTACAGAAGATGACTGACAGTTTTCGTAGTCAGAATTCAATCATATACAGAAGAAGAAGAAGAAGAATACTGAAAACATGGTTGCAAACTGCTTTTGAAACAATGTTTCTTTATCGAGTAGAATGAAGTGGGAAAGCAAGCACGGTAATTGAAATCAATGAGCAGCTGGAACAGCCAAATCAATGAGCAGGATATAAAGTGACTATAATTTAGAACTTTGATAAGACCACTCGCAGATAATTAGTAGACAATCTAGGTACATTAAAGAAAAAGAATAAAGATAATTCAAATATCTTAACCTGGACTTTAATATCTTAAGGAAAATATTAGACAAAGGGAAAGAACAAACCAATCATGTTATCTATTGCACCGGAATCAATGATCTAGAAAGAGCTCTTAAGAAGACAAGGACCTTTGATGAGAAAATCTGGTTATACTTGACTGAAGAGGAGAAAGGGCAATGAAGTGGTCGAATCTTCTTCTTGGGTAGTAGACAATGATAGAGCTCTTTTAACTTCTTCCTTGAGAAATTTGACAGAATCACCAAAGGAATACATGTTGTGAGACCTAACTAGACTTCATTTTGTTCAGATACTGCAACTACAAAATTACCCTCCTTTCTCTCACATCTCAAAACCCAGTAAAGGAGATAATGGCTCACACAACCTAGATGCCATTGCCAACACAATACCACGAGGCTACATTACACAACCTAGAGCCACATACCACGGCACACTAATAGAGAAGATGATTTCAGAACAGACTGAGCAACTTCATTGAACCAACCAAACAAATAAAGAAACATCCAGTTACCAAAAATAGCATCACATGCCTAAACATAACAGAGTTGGTCCAGGCTGATGTTACCAAATTTTGGTCAACCTAAAAAAGATTTAGAAGCAGTCATGTGTTATACTATACATACCCTTCAGGCCCTAAATCAACATCAATCTTTCACCAAATATACCAAGAACTGATTCATGACACGGCGTAACAATAAACAGTAGGAACCGATATAAGCGGGTTTTTTTTAATGTGTTGTACATAAAACCACAGTGAATTGCGTCATATACAGAGAAAATAAAACATAAAATCTTCAATCCATTACCAAATCATGAGATATAGATTCATTTGGTTACAACAATTCGCTGCAACTATATCAGGAACATCAAAATCCATCCAAGAAGAGCAAACCAAGGACAAAAAAAACCATCTCGAACTGAATTTCTCTCTTTCACAAACCCAAGGAAACCCAGATAATTCATATCAAAAGATTCCATTAAAAATTTCACAAATCTTCTTAAAACCAGACAACTGAAGCCTTTGCCATCATGTGGTTTTAGTGGCGACAATTTATGGGATGATGATGCAGGTGATATGGATGCAGAACAAAGAAAAAGAAAAGATCTAAACTTGACAGAGACTGAATAGGTTATCAAACAAAAAGAATTTACCTTGTACTTGACAGAGACTGAAAAGGTTCCAAGAGCACGATTGCCTTGTCTCAGCTCTAGAATATCTCGTGCTAGTTGTCTAGCTGTAGATTCCACAGAGGGACTACTTTTGCACTCAAAGTCATTGCAAAGCTCACCAAAATCCATACCATCAACGAGTTTGTCAACTTCAGATATTTCCATTGTTGGGTCTGAAGACATACCACTTCCTTTTCTAGTATAGTCATTTAAAACTGCCACCATAAAGAAATTTACATGAGCATTGGAAAACACTGTATAAATTAAAGGGGTGTAAGTGTAACAGCATGAGATACATATTTGTACCTCGCAGTCTGACTTTAAAGGGAAGACGAGAAAGGCGTGGCTTTGGAGAAGAGGTGGCATGGTTGAACAAGGGTCTTCCGAAGATGCAGCTGCTGCTGCTGCTGCGAGGGACGACAGCAGCAGCAGCACAAGAAGAAGAAGAAGCAGCCGTGGATGCGAGAGCTCCTCGCATATCTTTGTCTGTGACTGTCTGTTTCTATTTCTATGCCTCTATCGTCTCTGACATGGGAGGGTGGAGAAGAAGGACTATGTGTTGTTGGAAGCAGAGCAGGCCATTTTTTCTGTACATGTTTGGTTTTTGGTATGGGACCGAGAGCATCTCACTTAAATGGCTTGCATGGGATCTGGATAAGGCAATCCATTAGATTCACACAACCATGGGAATAATTTTTAAGCCCACGCGTGTGAATGTGCCGCACTAAAGGAAAATTCTTTTTTTTTTTTTTTTTTATTATTATTATTAAAAAAGGATTTTACTAGAAAAAAAAAATCCCATAAAGAGTGCTATAAAGCAAAAAAACCCAAAATATATGTATCAGTCGTAGGGGTCAAGGTCACCGAGGACCTTCGTTGGGGTCAAGGTCACCGAGGACCTTCGTTGTTGTTTTTGTCGAATGGCGATATCCCTGCTTATCTACATACACTAGTGAAATAGGGAACCTCAACAATCATGATTTGGATGCAGGCAGGAGCTTATCACATAAAAGCACTTCATTCTCAAATATAGCAAAACTCATCAACACCTAGAACCTCTTCACACTGGAACCCGTCCTTTAAAATCTTACATTTGTTCCGATTTTTACTTTGATTTCAATTTCTACAGTAAATACATTCTTCTACCTTTTGAATGCCTTTGAATCTTTGAACGTTGCATGTTAGAAGAACTTTTCTAATATCTTTGAAATGAAGAAGGCCGAGAACCTTCTAAATTTAAATTATAGATGATCGATATGGAAAAAAACTACAGTCAACAGCAAATTGTAACGAAAATAAGAAATGATTTTAGGTGTATAGGACATTTTGCGTTTCTCAGGATTTTTTATTGAATAAATATTTTAGATTTTATCATTCGTTTTAGTGTGTTTATAAGTGCATTCTATGTGTTTTTAACTGAATGAAAAATACTTTTCTACACTATTTTTAAATACCCAAAAACAATCAATCAGACTAACTACCATGTCCGAGAGTTGCCCATTTAGGGTGCAATTTAAAAATAACTTCGAGCTCGCTTGTGTCAGCCTACTTGAAAAGGGAATGTGAGCTCAGGTTTCGAAAATCAAACTAAAATTTGGATTGAGCCAAGGCTTGGGCTTTAGATACTCAAGTTCATTATCATCATTAAAGCCTTTGCATAACTATGTTAGGGTCGGCTGCACGAATTTTGTTTCTCCATTTCCGAGCCAACCTTTGATACTCAAGTTGTGCCCAAATATTCAAAATGCAAAACAACTCCTAAAATCCTATTGAAGTAAAAATTAGAAGTGTATTTATTTTCGACGCTTGGAGATGGGCACTAACGTATTTTAAAAGACCAGGGGATCTGGACAAAGGATTAAACCAATTGCCCTAAGTGCAGACAAATATGCTCTCCTTTTTTATTTTTGGGAAAATCACAAATAAGATATTAAGTTTTGCCTTATTTCAAAAAATGACACAAGTTTCAAAACCTTTCAAAATATGGACTAAGTTTTCAATTAAGGACAATTGGCCATTTAATGTTAATTTTCAGTGACTTTTCCCTCAATTTTTTTTAAAACACCCAAGTTGCCCTTCATTGATATAAAACTTTCTTTTAGATAAAAGGATCTGGGGGCTGAAGACCCCACCCTACCTGAAGAATATTATTTTAACCCCACAGACACCCCCGCCCCGCAAAAAGAATTTTAAAGAATCCCCTACAAGTTTTGATAATTAGTATGTATTTTTTCTCATCCATACCTTCACTGACTTCAATGGTGGACCCAATTATAAGTATCTGGGGGCTGAAGACCCCACCCTATCTGAAGAATAATAAAGAATCCCCTACAAGTTTTGATAATTAGTATGTATTTTTTTTTATTTTTTATTTTACATTAAACCCCCTATCTGCAGAATTTTAAGTTAAGTTTCTTGGGTCCGCTATTGACTGATTTCCTCATAGTAATCGTCAACAACCAACGTCCCAATGCCGAAAGCATATCATGGTTTTAAATGAAGGGTAACTTGGGTGTTTTAAAAAATTTGAAGGAAAAAGTAGACGAGAAATAACTTTAAATGACAGGTTGTCCTTAATTGAAAACTTACCAAAAAACTCAGACCTTATTTTGAAAAGTTTTGAAACCTGTGTCCTTTAAAAAAAAAAAAAGGCAAAAAAACCTTAAGCCCTTATTTAAGATTTTCTCCTCTTTCCATTTCTTTTTATTTAAAGCTTAAAGCTGCGGAATAGAAGTGGTGGCCTACCATCATCATCAAAGCTTTGTCTCAACTATGTTGGGTCAGCTATTTGAATTATGTTCCTCCAGTCCAATCTATCATGAGCCAAATCTTTGGATAGGATGTGCTTCTTCAGATCTATCCTTATCACGTCCAACCATGTCCTCTTTAGCCCACTGATGCAGGCCTAACAATAGGTCGGCCAACCCAAGATGGATTCCAACCACTAGGGCAACCTTACAAGAGAAGAAAACACGATAATTGAAGAGAAAACTCTCATAACTCAAAAGATTAATTGATAATAAGCATGTAATTTACAGTGAGGCCTAACATTCTTTTATAAAGGAGTTGGATTCATCCCTAAGCAATTATATTTTCTAATTTATGAATTATATCTAAAATAAAAGGAAACCAACTAATATTAATCATAAACAAACCAAACTACTAAATAATATTTCCTAACATGTCCCCTTGCGCCCATGGACCGGAACCAATGGGTTGGCCAACCTATTGTCCGGGATCCATCACCTACCCGTTACCCATGGCCTTATGCATGTACTACTCAATGCACTGGACTTTCTGCAGAAGATATGCGCATCTGTAGCAGGCAAAAAAAATTTTAATGGAATATTTAATGTAAATAATGATCGACATCAATATATCATCAGTGTTTACATAGAGCTGTACCCATCTTTTTCCCAAATACAACGTTTGTGTCATCCATCCTAACAGAACACATCCATGGTGGAAAGCACAGAAACCATTTGACTTCAAGGAGTTTGGATTTATAGATATAATAAATAAAGGAGCTGACAACAGAAAATGAAGCTTTGAATGAGGCGCTACAGAAATCAATTTACATGCCCTGCTTGAGAAGCCAAGTATGCTAGTTGAATGCTGTAGGCCTCTTTCAGCTCTGCCAGCACCTCCCCCATGGTTGGTCTTTGTGACGCATCTCTCTCCACAGAGCTCGCTGCGATAGAACCCACCTTTCTCATGCTCTCCACATCGAAACTTCCCTTCAAGCTCTTATCTACTACCTCAAATGTACCAGCCTGCAAGTATGGCTTTGCCTGCAGTCAACCAATCAAATTTCAAAACAATAAGATTAGTTGAAATGAGTTTGTTTATGACAAACAGACCACAAGCACTGCCTCATCATCTTAACACAACAAAATTTCTTTATCAAGAATCCAACACGAACAAAAGTTTGTATACATTTCTCTCATAAAATGGAAAACTAGTTGAAAGAAAAAAAAATAAAAAAAATGACCATAAATCTCACAACGGCCTCTCAGAACATTTCAAACATAAATGTAGTTTTTGTGTTTATATATCAAAATTTCGATCATAACTATGAACAAAAATGAAAAACAAAGGATGGAGAAACACGTTGAAATGGCTAAAAACTTTTGTCCTTCATCTAATACACGCAAGTAATCTGAGTTGGATCATCAATGAACAAAACAAAGTATCAATAACTATTTGGGAATGGAACAGGAGAGGCCCTCGAACATCTGAGCAAATCTCAAGGTTGAATGACATTATTGGTCTTATTCATTCTTAATGATAAAGCACTTCGATATTGTTTTGATAACTGAAAGACAGTAACACTCAAAAAACTAGGATGACCACATGGACAATGTCATTTGTTCACACTAGGATAACTAGTACAACGCTAATTTATGTGACGGTGACGTATAGATATACAACTCATTTTCCTCTTTGCCTGCAGATCCTGAAACATAAAAATGACAATGAAAGGAGTTGGAGTATAATTCAGAGATGTCAAGGTATTGGCTGAGAACGAATTTAATTTTAGACTTGGACAGAGTGAGCACATGACGGTTGGCGGGAAGGAATGTTGAAGGAATATTTGTACTGGCATACCATCAGATAATTTCATATTTCATACTGAAGGAATGTTAGTAATTGGTGATGAAAAACAATTGAGCTTTACTAGTGATGATGCCAGGTGATCCTAAAGCTTGACTGCTCTGAGATTATAAGAGCAGTAAAAAACTTAATGGTAAGGAACTAAGGATTATTTTATCATTAGTTTAAGCTATGAAAAATGTAACGCCCAGATTGATGTTACAGCTAGCTTCTTTTCTTTAGTGCCTCTAACCTCATATATGATCAATAAAACAACAGCCAGTCAACAGCTTGAACTGGTTTCTTTATTCCTTCATAGTTTGTGCAGGCCCTTGGACGTTGTGCAGTCAATGTGCTTGGGATTACTTTATTCACCTTGAGGATAAAGGTTAGTGTCATGATTATTTGCATGTCTCCAACTACCTTGGGCGGTTATGGCTATTGGTTATATATATATATATATATATATATATTAAGCAGGGTGATCTGATTGCAAAATTGAATCTCAATTTTGCAATTATTTCAATTTGGCCGCTGTCCAATTAATTTTGACTATCTAATTGGAAAGATAAGCTTTTCCGACATTCTCTTTGGTTTCCTAACTGAACTAAAGTCTCTACTACTTCTGCTATGCTGGGACTCTTGATACTCGTTGTGTCTACACTTGTGGTTTACACTGGGACTCTTGACCAATCTACACTTGCTGTTTCATTATGCTGTTGTTGCTCATGTCATCTAGTCTCCCAAGTCCCAAGTCCACAAAGCCCTTTTCTTCTTTGATCTCATGACTGCAAGAAGCCTCCAAATTCATCAGGTAAATCCACAAAATCCTCTCTTTTTGTGATTTTCATGACAACTATTAAAGGATTAGTTTGGATTTTATTTTTTTTAAATACAGAGGTAATGTAAGGAATTAACGAAAAATGTAGCTCAAGAAAGCTCATTATGTTTTGCTTTCATGCTAACCCAGTCAGACTTGCCAGTCCACTTTAGTTTTCAAAACACCAGGTTAATGTGACTGGGTTGCATATCCACTTTGTGGTTCGTCTCTATAGTTCTTCATTGATTGCTACAACCCCCATTTACTATAAATTCTTATATTTTCTTTTAAAAAATTAAAAGAGGACATTTTAGACTCAATTGGAGAAAATATAAACACAGCATCTTTACCTAGATGCTCTACCACAGTAAGATCAAAGGTCACAATATATTAAAAATGGGTGTTTTAACTGTGTTCATTTTATAATAATCACTTCCTTATAGTTTAATTATGTGGCCTTGGAGTTTTTCAAAATATAGCTTCTTAATCATTATATTCTATTACATTTTTTTTACATATTTGTTTCTCCAAACTTTTTTGGTAGACATGCCCATGCTAAGTACGGGTTTCTATGCTAGTCTTTTGTTAAAGGAATGCCCTTTTCATCCTGTGGTCCTACATCATATTAACTGGGGCTGCATCACAAATCCGTTTGTCAAATACAACAATCAATAAAACCAAACAACATTTTTGAAGATTTTCCAATATAATCCCCAAAATACCATTGAGACTCCAAAAAGATTATGAAAAAAAAAAATCTCCACACAGATTGATAGAGCCATACTCATAAAGCCATATAATTTTGTCTATAAACACTAACACTCTGTCCTTGCAGTTGCTGATGTTGCCCAAGCAAATCCCAATCTTTCCTCTCCAATACCAAGTTCTAGATTCAATACAATCAAAAGAAAATGGTATATATATATATATATATATAGAGAGAGAGAGAGAGAGGGAAAGGGAGAGGGAGAGGGAGTTGGGAAAGAAGTACAGATGCGGATTCCCTACTTCATTATATTGATCAATGATAAGTGTAGAATGACTAGAATACCCTTCCTCCCTAATATACCCAAGAAAGAAATGGTTACTGCTAAATAAATACAATTCAACAAATGATTATCTTGTACAATTGATAAGTGAAATTTAGCCAAAAGAGGTTAGGCATCACCATTTTGGAACTAAATTATGCATCTATATTTAGTGGAAAGATTTAAGTTTCAGTTTTTTTGGTATGAAACTCGCTGTCACAAATTTCTACCAACTATTAATTAGAAGAAAAGAGAAATGGCAGAATACCCATAAAACCAGATTGTAAGAATCTGGAGAACCAGAATGACTCAAAGGCTCTCGCCCACAAATTAGCTCCAAAAGAACCACGCCAAAGCTGTAGACGTCGCTTTTCTCAGTTAATTGCTGAGTGGAGAAGTATCTGCAAATTCGATGAGAATGAGGCTGCTGAATTGCAGATGCATGTTACACAGAACAGCTGCGAGGGAAAAGCAAGATATCTACTTACTCAGGATCAAGATAGCCAGCAGTACCCTTAACAACTGTTGTCACATGACTCACGTCTGTATGAGGTACCTGCTTAGACAGTCCAAAATCACAGACCTTGGCATTCATTTCCATGTCTAAAAGAATGTTGCTGCACTTCACATCGCGGTGTATGATTCGTGGGTTGCTGCCATTGTGTAGATAATCAAGTCCTAACAAACAAAAGTCATTAATTCCCCATCACATGCTTCAAAAGTGTTAATATCAGAACTATCATTCAATATTACACTAACGATGATGCAGGGCCCTTAAACAAGCACATAACTAGGACAATGACATGTTTAGAGCCAAATTAACTATCAATGTCCCACTAATGATGATACAATGCCCATCAACCAGTATATACGTAGGACAGTGATATTGTAAGAGCTAACATATTGGCTCTTTTATGGGGCCACCTGTGCTCAGTCCAGTTACATCCATCTCCTGTATATTGGCACTCGTTCAAATTTGATCCTGATTGGAGCCATGTTCACCAATCATCATGGGGTTGAATTGCCCCCAAGTTTACAATGTTTTGTCTTTAGTGCTCACTTATCAATGGCTTTCATCCAAGGATGTTTTTTAGCCAAATCTCATCAATGACAATACCCCCTATTTCCAGCCCACTCGTTGATATGTGTTGGTCCCATCATATTCATCTCCTGTCATTTAAATTTGCACACTGTCTGTGAGTTCTACTGATTAGTTGACGGGTGTTTCCACGAAAGCAAGCCTCTGTCAGTTGCACATTTCCGAAAGATCACTCTGATGGAGGTGACATTCACCTGATTATAGTTATTTTATTCAAATGGCAGCCTTAAGTTTTCTTATTAGGTGCAGAAAATGACTTCCTTCTGAAGAAGAGTATCAGTCTGATTCAAGGGTTCATAGGTTAGTTTCTAGTTACAAGAGATTTACGTTTTAAGTAATGGTTATGTCTCCAGTAATCCGGTTCCCCAGATTTGTTTGTTCCAGCTATTCACTTTCATGTCAATACAATTTGAAAAACAGAAACAGATGAGAGAGAGAGAGAGAGAGAGAGAGAGAGAGAGAGAGAGAGAGAGAGAGAGATGTGGTATGAAAGGTGAAATGTTCGAATTCATGCATCATTCTAGAATCCTTGGTTCAAGCATGAAATATAAGCAACGATTTACCTTTTGCAGCATCAACAGCTATTTTGAGTCTGCGAGCCCAGTTCAAAGTAACCCTTTTGCTGTTTGAACCTGTAACAACATTTTCCTTCAGATTATACAGAACAATATATATCATCACAAAGGAAGAAGAAGCGGGTCTCAATTAAAATAGCTTAAGTGATGTGAAAATAAAAGAAAAAATCAATTTGTCCATAACAGCATACCATAAAGGTTATCAGCCAAGGATCCACCAGGCAGATATTCATAGACTAAAATTTGCTGCTTTGACTCGCAACAAAATCCCTCCAATGATACAAGGTTTTGGTGGCGAACTTGAGACAAAAGGTAAACCTGGATGACCGGCATGACCATGTCAGAAATACAAAGAATCTATATAAAAGCAAGTCTACAGCCTACAAAAGGCCAATAAGCATAGAAACTAATCTGGAGAAGGTATATTATAAAGGAGAAAAATGTAAATGCTTTCTCTCAAGAAATTCTGTGAAACTCTCTAAGTTCAAAGTCAAACAAGAGACATGTACCTGAAAAAAATGCTTAGTAGATGCAAGAGAGACAATTTATTAATATCCAAGATTGAGAAAGAAAACCCATAACATCTCCCTTCCTAGAATATCAGAATAACCTATTTACAAGTTCAAAACCCTTAATATGAGCTTTCCAGCATGCACGTGACTAACTATTTGGAAACCATTCATTTTTTTTGGGACCACATCACCATACTACAGAACAAAGAACAAAGGCATAAGCCGAATAATAAATCAACCTAATCTTTGACATGCGAAAATCTAAAGAGTTTTGCTGGACTAACCTGCCACTAAAGACATGGGATAGATGTTCCACATAACTAATATGCTGAGGATATACACTCGCTATTCATAATGGAGATAGGTTATATATTTGAAAAGAGCCCATAGAATATTTGGAAAGTGCTCATTGTCGCAATCATGAGGTTGCAATAAAAATAAAGGAAGGGAAGAGGAGAAGAAGATAAGAGAAGCAGCAAAAAGAGAGAAGAAAGGAGAGACGCAGGAAGGGAAAAATATGGGATTTGTATGTCATACAGTACCCAGCAATCACTATTTAACAAGTCACTTAAAAATATTGAATATGTCTAACCCCTAGTTCCTTAAAATAATTACAAATACAACACTGATTAATAGATCTCTTTACACTCTCTGTCAAGTTGGAGAATGGATATCAATCTTTCCCAGCTTGCCACATATACTCCGAAGTGAATCTCCAAACTTTCTCAATAAATCCGCAAGTTGATCTCTACCCTTTGTCAATATATTTGCCAACTGATCTTCTTCTTTCTGATGACGCATGATAAAGGACCTTTTGATATACATTGTTTTGTAGTTCACTAATAGCTCGAGCTTTTAGTGATTTTGATTATTAACATGGTATCATAGCCACAGGTCGTGTGTTCGAATCCTTGGGATGTATTTCTGTTCACGTTGGTCATTTGGTGTGTTTCTGTCCACGTGCGGAGCCTCACACGTGAGGAGGGCTATTAGGACCCTTTGATATACATTGTTCTGTACTTCACTAACCTATGATACCTGGATACTTGTACAAGCTCAACGTATCCTTATCAGACTAATACGACACTTGTGTTACCTGATACTGCACCAATACTTATAGGGAACAAGTTTAACATATCCTACTTATAAAGTCCTTTATTTCATATAGTTCTTTTAATAGTTTTATTTCTCACAATAGACAATGCTAGAAAGGGACAAAAACGGTGATAATTTCATTTATTCAAAAGTGAGCTAAAGAATAAATTAGGACACCCATATCTGTATCCGTGTCCTAGATGTTCAAAAGTGAGGAGTAGTATCCATGATCCTTGTATCAGTTTCCGTATCCATATCTCTATATGAGCACCCAGCTCGAGCTTTTAGTGATTCTGGTTATTAATACTATGATGCAAAGATACTTCAGAATGGGCAACATATCGTGTCGTATGGTATCCACTACTTCTCTTTTTATGTGGAAAATCCATGTCCCTGCCATGCCTATGGCACGTCCCTACCTTATCCATGCCGTATCTTGGCATCATATGTGATGACTTTATATGATGTAACTCATTCCCTAACAACATGACAATCAGCCTTAATACTTTTCTGTGCTCGTGATAAATTGGATTTGGATGCAATATGAATAGTTGAGATAATGACCTAATGAAGCTTCATTAGAACAGATCCCAGCAAATTCAATTCTGTCAACAGACCATTTAGCCACAATAGCTCACAAAGTCCATTAGTCATGGCCCCATACTCCACTTCAACAATATATCAAATCCCCAGATTCTGTTTATCATTGTTCATATAACAACATTTCCACCAAGTAAAAAAAGATCCTACCTGGTCAGCGACTGTACAGATTTCCATATCAAGAAAACTATGGTTAGCAATGTTATACCACAACCATCCAGAGGACTACAAGTATCAAAGGGTGTGAAAAATTGCATCAAGATGGCATATTTGAGCATGCATAAACTTGTTTACAATACTAATAATTTGCCTTTTGCAGCAATCAACTGCCAAACTGAACCCGGTACACAAATATCTAAACTAAAATATTCTTAGACAACTGACCTTGATTATCTCTGCACAAAGAATACTAATAAATAAAAGAGCTCAAATAAATAGACCTCATTGATAAAAGAATCGGCCCCAAGTTGGGTTCGGTCAAAGCGCACTTTCACAGCTACTAGTTTTCCATCTGGAAGCTTTCCAAGATAAACAGATCCAAAACTACCGTGGCCTATAACATCCTTAAAATTGTTTGTGGCCACTTTTATCTCTTTGTAAGAGAAAATCTTAGCAGCATTCCAATTCCGGATTTCCGTTAAAGTTCCTGAAACAAAGAGAGCAGTGAGTTTGCAATAGGGAGCAATATTAACTAATAATACGACAATTTGAGAGGAATAATACTTGATGAGGATGGAACTTCATCTTCTTTTCTCCTTTTGTACATAAAAACAGCAACTGTGATCACGAGAAGTGCACATAAAGCACCAGCAATAGTGCCAACTAAAACTGCTTTTCTGCTATGGCCATGACGATGCTTTGGAGTAAAGACTGTAACCTCTGGTGTCTGAAGTGAAGGATTCTCTGAAAGGTCGGTGCATCTAGAAGAGAAGGAAAGGCACAAATTCCCAGATGTTCTGCATATATATATATATTGGAAAATAAGTCAAAATATGTAAATCAGAAAAAATAAATAAATAAATAAATTACATACCTAACTTCCAAACTTTCCTTGTTCAATGACTGCGGCAAGGTACCTCGCAGTTTATTATTTTCCAAATTTCTGCACAACAAGCATTTTATAAATTTGTCCTTCAGACATAAAGTGACAGATTAAGATGTTGAACAATGACCAATGCCACTTACAATAAATGAAGGTTCTTTAAACTTCCCAAGCTGTCTGGAACAGGTCCTTCCAAACTATTGTTTTGCAAATCCCTAAATGTAACAACAATTAGAAGTAAATATCTAATACCTCAAATGAGCCACTCAACAAAGACACATAAATTATTACAAATGAGGAAAACTTGGTGTGGGATCTAGTGTTGGATAAGAATATGGCGCTTGGAGTGGGTTCTAGTGTTTCTTCTTCCTCGTAGTTTATTTCGATTGTTTTCATGCTTCTGTTTTCAATATTGATAGTGCGGAGCTTAGTGCTACTATACCTTCCATGCTTTCGCTGTTGCTTTCTTTCATGTAATGTGCTTGTACGTTTTGCTTTCATTTGAAAAAACTTATCCAGTACTGATAAAAAAATATAATAATATAAAATGAAGAAGGAAAAGTTTCATCAAGGCAGTGAATAAGAAATGAGCCAAATGTTAGCCAAATGTTAGAGATGGAACATATGACCTTAGTCAGGCTATCAGTCAAGTGCGAACTCATTTACATTCATCATCATCAAACCTTTGTTCCAACTATGTTGAGGTCTACTACATATATTATGTTTCTCTATTTCGATCCATCCTGAGCCAAATTCTTAGATAGATTGTACTTCTTCAGATCTATTTTTACTACCTCCATCAACGTCCTCTTTGGTCTACCTCTTCCCCTTGGTGGGCCATCAACCTACATAGCCAAACTTTCCTTGCAGGGGTTGTTACCTGCATGCGTTGGACATGCCCAAACCAGTCCAAACCATCTCAAATAGATTTCTCTAATTTTATCCCCTATTGATGCTGCCTAAGTTAGAAAATAGCTTCCAAGTTGACATCCCTAGCACAAAACCAAGTTGACTTTTAGATATCTTAGTCTTCTATCTAAGTTTTTACTCCATTACTCTCTCCTATGACTTCACTCATGAGTTTAGTCTCATGATAGTTGGTACAGTTTAGTATACTCTCTTGTTTCTATATATAGGTACTACAACACTTCTCCGTTCATCCGGCACTTTTTTTGTCATTTATATACTTATTGAAGAGCTGATGCAGTGCCAAAGAACAAATGCAGCATGTATTCCCACGCAGGAAAATCCTGCACTGACACCTTTTGGTATTCTGGGCCATAACTCAACCTTGGAAGCTCCAAATCGCGCACTGTTCAATGCGTTGGAAAGTGGACTCGAAGACCTTTCCAATGGTATATGACTTGGAAGCTGAAACCTCACCATTTAATCCAGATTTAGAGCTGAACAGTCCCCCATTTTCGTAGTTATACTCTGTTTTGTAAGTTGTGTCTTTGGGAAGTGTAGTTTGGTGGGTAGTTATGATAATTAATTGCTTTTGAGAGTCTATAAGTAGAAGGAAAGTATGAGAACGTGGTAGTATGTTGTGATTACCTATTTTGTTAATGAAAAGAGATAGAGCCCTGCTCTCATCTATGTTTATCTTCCTTCCTATGTTGTGTTCTTGAATATAAAGTTTCTTTTTCTATATCTCTTCTTAGCCCGCATCATTTTGTATCAGAGCTTGCGTAATGCTCTTGGTGTACTTCCTTCTTCTTTCATGGCAGCAAGAAGAGGTAGACGACGCAGCAATCTCAGAGATGATAGAGATGAAGAAATTCAGGCACTTCGACGGCAAGTTGAAGAGCTTACCATGCGCTTTGAGCGTCGGGAAGCTCATAACGGGCGAAGCTCTTCAAGTCATGGTTATGGTAGTGATGAATCTGAGGATGTAAATCCTTTTGGCAACCAGCAAGTCCGTGGAGGAACTATGATGGAAAGGTTTCTTCAAGCTTTAGAGGTTGTTAAGATTGATTTACCGGAGTTCTATGGTCGACTCCAACCTGAAGAGTTTCTTGAATGGCTTAGTGCTATTGAGAAATTCTTTGAATACAAAAACATTCTAGAAAACCAGCAAGCGAAGCTTGTGGCTACTAGTTTGCGTGGCTATGCTTCGACATGGTGGGACAAGGTTCAGGAGATGTGGGTTCGCAAAGGTAAACCCAAGATTTCTTCGTGGGAGAAAATGAAGTGTAGACTTCGAGAGAATTTTCTTCGACCAGATTTTGCTCAAAGCATCTTTTCTCAATTCAACAACATCCATCAAGACAGCAAGAGTGTTGTTGACTACACCGAAGAGTTCTACAAGTTGATGGCCCATAACAAAACTCAAGAGACCGAGGAACAACTTGTTGCAAGGTATATTGGTGGACTGAAGTTTGAAATCCGTGATGAAGTTGAGATGCAACGAGTATGGAGGTTGAATGATGCTTATCAACTTGCTTTGAAGGTGGAGGCAAAGATGACTCGTGGCCGTCCGTGGAAAGAAATTTGTTGAAGTTCGTAGCTTTTACCCACCCTCTTGTTAAACAGGCCCAAGGCCCATGAAAGGATCCAGTCCATCATGATATATCTCACGTGGTCTGATTGGGTCAAGATTCATAATAGCTGTACATATTAGTTAGTTTCCTAACTTAAAATAGCAATTGATGTAATTAGTAATTTCCTAACTTAAAGCCTTAATCAGCAATTGATGTAATTAGTAGTTTCCTAACTTAAAGCCTTGATTAAGGCATGTAAATACACTATATATTGATGATAGATCTCCTAAGGGAAACCCAAGATAATAGAATACAATTTCAGAAACTTCTTATCAGTCATACATTTTTGAAATTGTCATGGTATCAGAGCGGTCTTGATCTTAGACATCTTCCATAACATCAAGGGATTAGGGATAGAGAGAAATAAGTCTCTCTCGTACAACAAACAGATCCAGGATCTGTTTTCAAGAAAACTCCATTCTAGCGACATCTTCTTGCTGCGTCAGTGACATCGTGTTGGTGGCCCACCCTTGATCAATCAGATTAACTTCAGAAATCATCCCTTCATGGTCGCCTGATATTTCTAAGGTTATTGGCGATTTTTCCAGGATTTTTCAGCACCTCCAGGTAGTCCTTTTGATCATTCTTGTGTTATTTCAAAAGATCACAATAGTTTCAATCACGACCATCCAGAATCTTGGATTTTCAGCGGAATAGATTCAAATCTGTTCCAGTAGGTGCGAAAATACTGTGGCTTCTCAGATCAAACATCTGATCAGTGGTTAGATCCATCTGTGGGGCCCACGTAGAGGATCTGCAGCCCAGACAGGGGTTTTTTTTTAATGGTATTGGTCTGATTTTTTTCCTTTTTCTGCCTGGTTGGATCTTTTGCACTCAAACAGTTTTTCATCCACTTGTTGCTTGATTTGATTACTGTTTCAATCCAATTTTTTCCAATCTGACATTGAGATGGAAAAATCTGAGGTAACTTTGATCAAGTTCACTGAAAAAAATTACCCTGCCTGGTCTTTCCAATTCCAAATCTACCTAGAAGCTAAGGAATTGTGGGGTTTTGTTTCTGGTGCTGACCCTAAACCCACTGAGGATGAAAAGAAGATATCCTCTTGGCATACTAAAGATGCCAAAATCAAATCATGGATTCTGGGATCCGTCGAGCCACATCTGATTATGAATCTCAAGCCCTACTCAACCTCTAAAGCCATGTGGGGGTATTTGAAAAAAGTATACCATTAAGACAACTCTGCGCGTCAATTTCATCTTGAATGCGCAATTGCTGAATATGCACAAGGGACCTTGTCGATACAAGACTACTATTCAGGATTCCATACACTGTGTTCGGAATACGATAGTATTAAATATGTAGATGTGGTTGACAATGTTTTGACAGTGATACAAGATCTTCAGGCCTCTAGTTAAAGGGATCAGTTTTTGATGAAACTGTGCAATGAATATGAAAGTGTCCGATCTGCCCTGATGAATCGGACGCCATTACCTTCCTTGGATGTATGCTTAAATGAACTCCTACGCGAAAAACAGCGCATTGCGACCTCGGCTCATATAGCGCAACAAAAGACAGAGACTTATTCAGTTGCGTTCTCAGCTAATAAAACTTCTCAGCCTCCGCCACGCGACTTGAGCAAAACACAATGTTACAGTTGTCAAAAAATTGGGCACATTGCAACTCAATGCAAACAGAAGGTCTACAGTTACTGTAAAAAGTCGAGATATATCATCTCTGAATGTCGCCGCCGCCCACAACGTCCATCACCACAGCCTCAGACTCCACAGTATCAGACTCCACCATATCAGCCTCCGCATGCGTATGTTGCTTCTTCGGTTATGCCTGCTTCTACATCTGCACCCTCACAGCCTGGGCCCTCATCCTCTCTCACTCCTGAATTAGTTCAACAGATGATTGTCAATGCTCTCTCTGCTTTTGGTCTCTCAGGTACATCCCATCCATCTTTTCCTTGGTTCCTTGATTCTGGGGCGTCTAATCACATGACATCTTCCTGCGCACCACTCTCCAATGTGCGAAGATACACTGGCCCTCTTCAAATTCAAACTACTAACGGGGGTCATGTTCCCATTACTGCTATTGGTGACATCCCTAGTCCCATGCCATTGAAAAATGTTTACCTTTGTCCTAATTTAACTTCCAACCTATTGTCAGTCGGGCAACTTGTTGAAAATAATTGTAACATCTCTTTTTCTTTCTCTGGTTGTGTTGTGCAGGATCAGATGTCCGGGAAGGAGATAGCGAGGGGGCCTAAGTGTGGACGCTTGTTTCCGCTGGATTTTTCTAAAATTTCTAGGAATCAATTTGACAATAATGTGTTTTGTTTTTCTCTTAGAGATAACTGCCGATTGTGGCATAATAGACTCGGACATCCTAATTCCAAGGCTTTGTCCCTTATGTTAAATTCTGGTTTATTAAATAAATCTATTGGTTTATCTTCTTGTGTGCCTTTTGATTGTGCTACTTGTAAATTGGGAAAGAGCAAAACTCTTCCATTTCCTCATTCCACTTCACTCGCCACTCAGTGTTTTGATTTAGTTCATAGTGATGTATGGGGAATTGCTCCAGCTCTTTCCCACGCTCACTATAAATATTTTGTGACTTTTATTGATGATTTCAGTCGGTTCACATGGGTCTACTTTCTGCATTCAAAATCTGATGTTTTTAATGTTTTTAAAATCTTTTTAGCTTATGTTGAGAATCAATTTTCCACCTGCATTAAAATCTTGCGATCTGATTCAGGCGGGGAATATGTGTCCTCCGATTTCAACGGTTTTTGCAAAACAAAGGCATTATTTCTCAAAGAACTTGTCCTTATACTCCATAGCAGAATGGCATTGCTGAAAGGAAAAATAGACATCTCCTTGATGTCACTCGTTCCCTTCTTCTTGAATCATCGGTTCCTACCCGTTTTTGGGTTGAGGCACTGGCTACAGCAACTCATCTTATCAATCGTATGCCATCAACCTCCATTGCAAATCAATGCCCATATTACCGTTTGTACAAGACTTATCCATCCTATAATGATCTTCATGTTTTTGGCTCTACTTGCTTTGTGCACTTGCCTCCTTCTGAGAGAACCAAACTAACCGCACAATCAGCTCAGTGTGTGTTTTTAGGTTATGCGCCCTTCCAGAAAGGGTTCATTTGTTATGATCCTCACATTCGTCGTTTACGTACCTCTAGGAATGTCGTTTTCTTTGAACAACAGTATTTTTTTCAAAAACACATTGATCCTCCTGACTCCTCCTCTTTCGTGTCTTTACCTGGTTTTTCTGACACCCCGTCAGTTGTTCGTTTTCATCCTAACTTTGTGTATCACAGACGGAACAGAGAAGCGCCTCCCAAGGATCCCCCTCATGATCTTCCTCCGGCATCCGGTCCACCTCCAGCACTTGGTCCATCTGGCCCTCCTTTATTGCGTCGCTCCACTCGCATTTTGGTCCCACCTGACCGCTATGGGTTTTCCCATACTTCCTTAATGGCCACTTTGTCTTCTTCTTCCATTCCCCAATCCTATTCTTAGGCTGTGCAGGATACATGTTGGAACAAGGCTATGCAAGATGAATTGGATGCTTTAGAGAAAATCATACGTGGGATATTGTCCCCTCTCCTGTGGGTGTCAAACCTATTGGCTGCAAGTGGATCTTTTCTCTCAAGTTAAAATCAGATGGCATTTTAGATCGGTATAAGGCGCGCCTTGTTGCTCTCGGAAATCGGCAGGAATATGGCATTGATTATGATGAGACCTTTGCTCCCGTCACCAAGATGACCACCGTCCGCATCATCCTTGCTGTTGCTGCATCTCAGTCCTGGCCTCTCTATCAAATGGATGTAAAAAATGCGTTTCTTCATGGTGATCTCAAAGAAGATGTTTATATGCGTCTACCTCCAGGGTCCTCCTCTGGGAAGGGTATGGTTGCAAAGCTTTGTCGCTCTCTCTATGGTCTGAAGCAAGCTCCTCGAGCATGGTTTGAGAAATTTCAAGCTGCCCTTCTCCGTTTGGATCTTCATCCTAGCCAGTATGATCCTTCCATGTTCCTACATCATGCTCCGTCCGGGATTACTGTGCTCCTAGTCTACGTGGATGACATTGTCATTACTGGTCCCAATGCACAGATGATTTAGGCACTCCAAGCTTCTCTTCATCAGACATTTCAAATGAAGGATGTAGGCCCCTTACATTATTTCCTTGGTCTTAAAGTTCATCAATCGCCTAAGGGTATAGTTCTAAATCAGCACAAATACACGGTTGATCTTATTGATTTGGCTGGCCTTACCTCTTCCGCTCCAGTCGATACACCGATCAAACTAAATGTCAAGCTCAGTAAAGAGGAGGGTGCCCTTCTTCCAGATCCTACCACATATCGCCAGTTAGTGGGTAGCTTGATCTACCTCACGATCACCCGTCCTGATATCTCATTTGCGGTCAACCTAATGAGTCAGTTCATGACTGCTCCTTGTCATCTTCATATGGCTGCTGTTCGCCGCATCATTCGGTACCTTATTCGCACACCGACTCGGGGGTTGTTCTTTCCATCCAACAATCCTCTATCTCTCAAAGCTTATTCAGATGCTGATTGGGCTGGTTGTCCGGATACTCGCAGATAGACAACAGGATGGTGCATGTTTTTGGGTGATAGTCTCATTTCCTGAAAATGCAAAAAACATGAAAAAGTTTCCAAATCCTCTACTGAGGCTGAGTAACGTGCCATGCCTGCTGCATGCTCCGAAATTCTTTGGCTCCGTGGTCTGCTCTCTGACATTGGTTTTCCAGCAGCAGGAGCTACCCCTCTCTATACAGATAATACAAGTGCAATTCGGATTACTGAAAATCCGATTTTTCATGAACGCACTAAACACATCGAGGTTGATTGTCACTTCATACGTGATGAGTTTAAACGTGAAGTCATCAGCCTTCCACATTTCTCCACTGAACTTCAAATTGCTGATATTCTCACCAAAGGTCTTCCACGGCCACGCCATCAGTTCTTGGTTGCCAAATTGATGCTGGTTGATTCTCCCGCATCACTTTGAGGGGGGGTGTTAAACAGGCCCAAGGCCCATGAAAGGATCCAGTCCATCATGATATATCTCACGTGGTCTGATTGGGTCAAGATTCATAATAGCTGTATATATTAGTTAGTTTCCTAACTTAGAATAGCAATTGATGTAATTAGTAGTTTCCTAACTTAAAGCCTTGATTAAGGCATGTAAATACACTATATATTGATGATCGATCTCCTAAGGGAGACCCAAGATAATAGAATACAATTTCAGAAACTTCTTATCAGTCATACATTCTTGAAATTGTCACCTCTAAGGGTGAACTTCACATGGAGGTCATGTTGGTTCAAAGATCGGGGGGAACCAATAAGAGTGCAGCCAAGCCGAGCACTAGCAACCATGGAGGAGGTCAAGCAACTCATACTAATCGTTCCCCTACTTGTTTCAAGTGTGGGTAGGTTGGCCATTATCTTAAAGATTGTCCTAAAAGGCGGGTGATGCTCATGTAATCCTTGTGGAAGAAGAGGTTGTTGGTGAACATGAAGACCCTTTTGGAGAACCTAAATATGATGATGATGACGAGGTAGAGCATGAGGAAATTGGGCCTGAAGAAGGGAATTGCTCAGTGATCCAAAGAGCCCTTACTACTCCAAAAGTTGAAGAAGACGAAGAGTGGCTTCATTCTAATATCTTCAAAACCCGGTGCAAATCTTATGGCAAGGTGTGTTCCATTGTTATTGAAGGAGGGAGTTGTGAAAATATTGTTTCTCAAGAGATGGTGGACAAACTCAAGCTCAACACCGAACCTCACCCGAAGCCATATCGAGTTTCTTGGTTCAAGAAAGGCAATGAGGTAAAAGTTACTAAACGATGTCTAGTTTCCTTTTCTATGAGAAAGAATTATCATGATAATGTTTGGTGTGATGTGGTTCCAATGGATGTTTGTCATATACTCTTGGGGGGACCTTGGCAATATGATAGACATGTTACACTCGATGGCCAGAAAAACACTTGTACTTTTAGAATGGGTAAAGAGGACATTGTTCTCTTGCCTTGTAAGGAGGAGAGAGTCCGAAAAACTATTACCAAAGAAGGGGGCAACAACTTTCTTGCTTTGTCAAAATTTGTGAGAGAAAGCAAAGAAAGTGGTGTTGTGTACATGTTGGTGGCCAAAAAGAAGGAGCAGTCCTTTGAGGTTCCTTATGAAGTAGAAGCCGTCTTGGAAGAGTTCAAAGATGTCATTCCTAATGAATTACCAAGTGGTCTTCCACCTCTTAGAGATATCCAACACCAAATTGACTTCATCCCTGGATCTAGTTTGCCAAACAAGGCTCATTATCGAATGAGTCCAAAGGAGCATGAAGAATTGAATAGACAAGTCATGGAGCTGCTGGAAAAGGGTTACATTAGAAAAAGTTTGAGTCCTTGTGCAGTACCGGCTCTTTTAACTCCAAAGAAAGATGGAACATGGAGAATGCGCATTGATAGTAGAGCAATCAACCAGATTACTGTCAAGTATAGGTTTCCAATTCCAAGAATTGATGACATGTTTGACGAGCTTGCCGGTGCCCAAGCATTTTCTAAGATTGACCTTAGAAGTGGGTATCATCAAATTCGTATCAAGCCCAGTGGTGAATGGAAGACGGCTTTCAAGACAAGAGAAGGCTTATATGACTGGATGGTTATGCCATTTGGGCTTTCTAATGCTCCAAGCATGTTCATGAGGGTGATGAATCAAACCCTTCGTCCATTCATTGGTAAATTTATTGTTGTTTGCTTTGATGACATTCTTGTTTATAGTTGTAACAATAGTGAGCACATTGATCATTTGAGGGCTGTCTAATCACTTCGAGAGGCGAGAAACTTTATGTAAACCTCAAAAAGTGTTATTTTATGACAGAAAGCCTTGCTTTTCTAGGCTTTGTACTAACCTCTTAAGGAATCAAGGTGGATGAGGAGAAGATAAAGTTGTCCAAGAGTGGCTTGCACCAAAGAGCTTGCATGAAGTAAGAAGTTTTCATGGTTTGGCTTCATTCTATCGTTGGTTCATTAGAAATTTCAGCTCCATTGCAGCACCTTTGACTGATTGCATGAAGAAAGGAGAGTTTAGGTGGACTCCCGAAGCGGAGAAGAGCTTTGAACTCATTAAGGAGAAGCTGTCCATCTTTCCCATACTTGCACTACCAGATTTTGAGAAGGTTTTTGAAGTTGATTGTGCTTCACATGTTGGAATTGGAGGAGTTCTCAGCCAAGAAGGTCATCCAATTGCCTTCTTCAGTGAAAAGCTCAATGAAACAAGGAAGAATTACTCTACTTGTGATGTGGAATTTTATGCCATTATTCAAGCACTTCGGCATTGGCGGTCTTACTTAATTCAAAGAGAGTTTATTTTAAATTCAGATCATGAAGCACTCAAGCACATCAATACTCAAGCTAGTCTGAACCGAAGACATGGTAATTGGGTAGCTTTCCTACAAGAATACACATTTGTTTTAAAGCACAAGAAGGGAAAGTGTGATCAAGTGGCTGACGCACTTAGTCGGCGTGTTACACTTTTAAAAACTATGAAGGTGCAGCTGGAAGGCTTTGATTCTATCAAGGATATGTATGCAAATGATGAAGACTTTGGTGATATTTGGGAGGTATGCAAAATGGGGCATCATGAAGACTATGTCCTCCAAAATGATTTTCTCTTTTGTGGGACACAATTGTGCATTCCAAGGTGTTCTCTTAGAGAATATATCATCAAGAAGTTTCATTCCGGAGGTTTGGGTGGCCATTTTGGTAGAGACAAGACTGTTTTGTTGGTCAAGGAAAAATATTATTGGCCTACTATCTACCGAGATGTTGCTCATTATGTGAAGAGATGCAGAATTTGTCAAACTTGCAAGGCTCAAGCTCAAAATACCGATGCATACACTCCATTACCAATTCCTAAGGCTCCATGGGAAGATGTTAGTATGGATTTTGTGGTTGGTTTGCCAATAACACAGAGGTATGGATGCAATCTTTGTTGTTGTTGATAGATTTTCAAAAATGGCTCATTTTATTCCTTGAAAAAAGACTATGGATGCTTCTTATATTGCTGATTTATATTTTAAGGAAGTAGTTAAGCATCACGGGATTCCTAAGTCAATCATTTCTGATAGAGATACAAAATTTCTTAGCCATTTTTGGAGGAGTTTGTGGAAGAGGATTGGCACTAGCTTGCTTTATAGTAGTGCATATCATCCTCAAACGGATGGGCAAACTGAAGTTGTCAATCGAACTTTGGGAAATTTGCTTAGAAGCTTTGCATCCAAGAGGCCTAAACAGTGGGACTCAGTGTTATCAAGAGCTGAATTTGCATACAATTCAGTTGTGAATCGTTCTACAGGGAAGAGTCCATTTGAAGTAGTTTATGGGTGTGATCCAGCTCATTATCTTGATCTTGCTCCCATACCCGAATCACCCATGACAAGCAAAAAGGCTGAAGATTTTGCTGTTACAATGGCAAGGATCCATGAGGAAGTTAGAAATAAGTTAGAAGTCAGTCATAAGGTCTATAGAGAAGCGGCAGATGTTCATCATCGGATAAAGACTTTCAAGGAAGGTGAACTTGTGTGGGTATATTTGAAGAAAGAGTGACTCCCATTTGGTTCTTATAACAAGTTGAAGGAAAAGAAGATTGGCCCGTGTCGGGTTCTTGAGAAGATAAATGACAATGCTTACAAGATTGAGCTTCCTCCTTATGTCCGTACACATCCTACTTTCAATGTTCGTGACTTATCAGAATATCATGGAGAAGAAGAAGACAACTCGTGGTCGAGTTCTTTCTCACCCGGAGAGGATGATGCAGTGCCAAAGAACAAATGCAGCATGTATTCCCGCGCAGGAAAATCCTGCACTGACACCTTTTGGTATTCTGGCCATAACTCAACCTTGGAAGCTCCAAATCGCGCACTGTTTAATGCATTGGAAAGTAGGACTCGAAGACCTTTCCAATGGTATACGACTTGGAAGCTGAAACCTCACCATTTAATCCAGATTTCGAGCTGAACAGTCCCCCATTTTCGTAGTTATACTCTGTTTTGTAAGTTGTGTCTTTGGGAAGTGTAGTTTGGTGGGTAGTTATGATAATTAATTGCTTTTGAGAGTCCATAAGTAGAAGGAAAGTATGAGAACGTGGTAGTATGTTGTGATTACTCTAGTTTGTTAATGAAAAGAGATAGAGCCCTGCTCTCATCTATGTTTATCTTCCTTCCTATGTTGTGTTCTTGAATTTAAAGTTTCTTTTTCTATATCTCTTCTTAGCCCGCATCAAGAGCCTAGTTAACTAAATCCTCCCAACTAGATACAATTGAAGAGGATAAAACATGTCGTCTTTTACTTGCAGGCCATAAAGGCAAAATACAATTGGGGCACAACATGTATTTATTTCAAAACTTCTGCAAGGGATCTTCTACTTTGAAATTAATGTTCCAAAATCCTATTGGTCAAATGTTGTACTGACAGATACCTTTCTCTTAAATCATATGCCTTCCTTTTTGTCTTGGATAGTAAGAGTCCAACATAGCCGTATGTGCTAATGTTCTGTTGTTTCTACAGTAACACTAGTAATGTACTAGATTTAGATATCAAGAGTCACTCAAATGTTATTAAATAAAAGTCTGAACTCATTGGTAAGCTGGTTTCCTAATGTCCTTAATTCTGACACCTATGATAAATTGATAGTGTTAGCAGAACAACAGATAAGTTATAGGTAAGTTCTACTGGACTTTCAATGTATTGAAGAACTTACAATATCTGAAGGCTAACCAATGTGCTGAAGTCGGACCCAAATGAGGTCAGTTTGTTGAAGCTCAGATTCCTGCAATGTTCAACCTATGCTATTGTGAAATGAACATTTTACAGAAAGATGCTACTAATATAGAAACATCATACAAGGTCTCAAGTTCCTGCAGGCTAGCCAAGTTCTGTATCTCTCCAGCTAGTGATGTGTTGTGCAAATCCCTGCAGCATATTTCACAACCCAAACAATTATAAAAGCACTTAGTTGGGTCTAACTAATTAACCTGGTCAAAATGTTAAATTTAAAATGACTTACAAAGTTTTAAGATCCAGCAGGTCACCAAATGTCGGGCTGATAGCCCTCAAATTCATGTCTGAAAGCACCCTGGGGAAAAGAATATATTTGACAAGATAATCTATTAGCAGACTGAATAGAAGTTTCTGGTGAAAAAGTAAATAATTGCAGTGATACATTGTACTCACAATGAGGTTACAATACTTCCTTCGCATCCAACATGCTTCCACCACGTTGGAGAGCACGGATCATCTTGCCAGCCAAAATCTAGATCAGTATACTGTTGGATAACTTGAAGAGCAGAAACTGGATTACATGGAAAGAGGAATGAGAAAAATGGTCTTAAAATTTAGCAGGAATACAATGCAAGGCCCAGGAGAGATCCTAATCATTTTGGCCAAGCAATCTGTACCTGTTGGGCTTACCATCAAGTGATCCAATCTTTCATCTAGTGAGACCCAATGGAATTTAATATGAACTATGACATTATTTCTTTTTGGCCATCTATTTATAAACCTGTACTAAGATCTTTATAATTGACCTGCGGAAGAAGCTCTTTGATGAACAAGATGAACATTGGGATCACTGTAAGGTATGCCTTACATGTACAGAATCCTTGGTTGATACAACTGAAAGATTTTTCTTGGGCTTAGCATCGTGTATTTGTGTGTGTATCCAATTCTAGCATTACAAGGATGGCTTCATCAATTAAAACACTTACGGCACCTGTAGTTGTGGAGCACTCCAAGGGAATATCAACAGATTCATATATTTCGATGGCATTCATTAGTGGGTAGAAACTGACATTTCGAAGCGTGATATTCAAACTTGTGATTCCCTTTCTTATAAAGAACAGAACGCTAACCTCGGAGCTTTTCACAGTATAATTTGATCGGACGACATCGCCGTTAGCCAATATATCAAAGGAGGGAGAAACAGGCAGAATACCCCCAAAATAGAGCACAGCATAATAATCCCCCGTCTTATCAAGCTGGAAATTGTAACTCAAGATGTTCTTTCTTGCGAGAACCCTGGCAGACTGAAGAACTGCAGCAGGAGGGCTCTCCTGGATATTGGAAAGATTGAGCGGAAGTTGATTGTTGAATCCAGAGGACAACTGAGCTGGTGAAAATTTTTGATCTGCATCCCATATACGATCATATGGATCCAATGGATACCTGAGTTTATTATAGAAACCAATTACAAACTCTCTCCGTATAGAGAAGTCCATAAAAATTTAAGTGGGAGAAACCAGAGAAGGCAGAGAACAGGCATTTTCAATTACCTTAAAGGTCCACCACTGTAACCACAATTGATTCTGAATCGCTTTCGCAGCGACTTATTTGAGAATTCCCATGAGCTGCTCGTATAGGCTCCCCCTGGAAGTGGGCGAACTTCTAGCTGAGAAATAACAGGGTTTCCACCATCCAGAATAGAGTGCAAGCAAAATGGTAGAGTGTCTTTGTTAACAGGCCATATAAACTCCTCTACCCAGGGATCAGAACTGGTCAGGTTTATATTAGCAGCTGAAGCTGTCCCCAGAGAAACCCAGAAGGAAGGAGGCTTATTCAGCCCATCATAGTTCTTGTAGATAAACCGCGGCCTTACCAGAACCAGAGATGCATTCTGCACAGGCAGTCTATAACACTGGCGACCTTCTTGAGATTCAAGGAAGAAACGCAATGGAATTTGAGATGAAGAGCCACCTTCTTCGATGAAGTTCACCATTGTAACATTGCCTGAACTCACATATGTGCTGTCTGGGATCCATGAAATGTTGGAAGCGTCGACAAAACTCGAACTCCCCCCACAAGATAGACTCAAAAACCCTGCCCCCAACAAAAAGAACAAGCAGCACACACTGTTTAAAAACTAATCAACTGCTGTAACAGGATATTTACAAAAGACAGAAAAGTAACCAGAAAGAAAGCATTTGACTCAAGACAACCAACCCTGACTTTTAAGAATCCTCCCAATGTGAGTAGCACCAACCAATATGTACAAGTATATCCTTGACTCCCTACTGTTGCATGATGCAATCAGTCCAAACCACAAACTCCATGAAAAATATGTGTAAAATACATTTATATTATATGTTTCAGATATTTTTTATTTACATCTTAAAACCATCAAGAATCCATTAAGTGTTAAAACAATTTAAAGAAAGATTCAAAAGGGAAGAGTGGCAATAAGCCAATTCAACTTCCCAGGCAATTTGGTAAACGCATTTGTCCACTAGTTATATACTCATGATTTTATTTACTTCTAAGTCACCCTAAAAACTCATTAACAAGGAACAGTGTTATAAACTAAGTGCCCCTTTGAATGCAGAAAACTGTCCACAGTACAAAATTGAACTGCATGTGGATAGTTTTCTCCACATTTCCTCTTCATCTAAACCAGACCCCAAGTTTTCTAAGAAGTTCAATATCCAGTAAAAGAGTGGATCGGAGGATGACCCGTCAACTGTTTCAATCAAAAACCATATATATATATATATATATTATTTTTATTTTTTATTTTTTATTTTAAACCCACGAACCCCATACAGCAACAATAAAATAAAAATTCAGATTAAAAAAAAGAAGAAGAAGAAGAAGAAAGTTAGATCGATTGAAAGAGAAAGAGATAGATAGAAACTATCCCATACCTTGTCGGTCAGCTACAGAAAGTCTTGGAACTCCAAATCCCAGTAAAAAACAGAAGCAAACCCAGAAGCAGAGAAAGCATCGGAATTCCATGGATTCATGCAACCCAAGAAAGAGAAAGAGATAGAAATGGACGGAAGTCACAAGAGTGGTTTGTTTCAGAGTGAATGGGAAACTGGGTGAGATTTGAACTGGGTAATGATGATGATGATGATGGGGTCATGAAGCTTTTTTCTTGGGTCGAAAGGGAAAGGATTGAAAAGAAGGTGTTTGTGGAAGGCGTGATGATGATAAGGCGTGTTGGGAGAATGATGATGATTTCTTCCTTTGGGAGATTGTCGAGGAAAGGATGGAAAAAAGGGACGATGAAGAGGATGAAGTGAAGACAACAACAGGGGATTCTAAGTCTTCCATGACCATGTCCATGTCCATGTTCTGTTCGATGAAATGCCTGCGACCGGGTCTACTCTCTACTGTTGGAAATACCAACCTGGTCTCACTCTCATACATAAACCTCTGTCTGCGTTTTGCTTTCGGTTGTCTTCTCGTTGATTGGATAGTGTTTTTTTTTATGCGGGTAAATTTGAAAAGGGTCGTCAAATTTTTAAAAAATCAACCTAAGTGTTTGATCGTTTTACAAAAAAGGAGTATTGCGGATGGTGGTGGCTGAACTCGAAAATTTTTCTTAGGGGGCTCTATGTAATTTGTTTCAGAGCACCATATGTGATTAAAAATAAATCCTGAAACTCCCCTTAACATTTGAGGGTTCATTTCAAAGATGTTGATAAGTTTTTCAGTTATCTTTCAAATATTTGTCATCGGAGGGTTATTTCATTAATTTTTTTTATTTATATTGACTAGTTTTTTCTTTAATAAAAGTTATGATTTTCTTATTCGTTTTTTGCGCTTTTCCCTCTTCTATCTTTATCCCAAACCACCAAAATGATAAAAAAGAAGGTAGATGAAATTGGGGCTACGAGAAAAATATATCGGAGGAAAAATGAGTTAGAAGTAAGAATACCTTAATTTGTTATATTAAAGAAAAAACATTTCAGTCATTAATTATGAAAAATTTTTTTTTTTTTTGAAAAATATTAAACTTGCTGGTGATGAAAGTTAACCGCTTGAGTAGATATATTCAAAAGATGACAGAAAAAACTTATCAACCTTTTTGAAATAAGTATTAATTTTTTGAAACCCTATTCTTAAAATTGGCTATAACTTTACAACTTTTTCTTAAACTCTCTTTTTTGCCTTTTTATGACAATGACAAGAACCCTGTGTTACTGTTTATTATTGTTTTTTTTTTTTTTTAATTATTATTATCAGAGTATCCTTTGACTGACAATCAATATGGAGAAAAAGTTGGCATTTTTAAACAATTTGCCTCTAAGAATGATCGACTATTTTCTTTTGTTTTGTACCTTTGCGTGCACTTTACCCTTCTTGTTCTTTCCTTCTTGTGCATACCATCATCATACCATACATATAATATATATATATATATATATCCCAAATGGAACAAAATAGGATCTTCAATATCTGATGCCATAATCATATTCTGTTTATGTATTTGTGTGCTTTTAAATATATTAGTATATAACTAATTCTGTCATGATTTGGACTTGGATTAGGCCCTTTATTTCAGCCTTGATCTGGCTTCTTTATACCTTCATTTGATGACTATCACTATGCCATGAGGGGCCTTAAAATCAATGAGCTGTATAAATCGTTCAAATTGCATGCTCTTGACTAAAAATGGAGGTGGCGAGCCCATAAAATGCATTGGAATAAATAAATCCTTAGTTTAAGAGGTTAGACTTTCTTCAATTATTGAGATTTGTGGATTAGTCATTTATCAAAATTCAATTTTTATTTTTTTTAGATATCAATAACCATCAAACCAGTAAATCCCACAGTCCATCTTCAAGTAAGTGAGTAGTTGTAGATGCCCCAATTTTGATACTCACATGAAACTTCACAAAAAGATCCAAGTGTGATTTCCACCTGGATCTAAAGGCCTCCAGGAACCCACGATGCATTTATGAGAGGGTAGGATTGAGAAGAACAAGATGTCAAAATGAAAGTGGGCCTTGATCTACAGAATGAACGGTTTGGATCATGTCGAATGGCCATCAAATAAAAAAAATGGCTTTTCCTTCAGCCCCAGCACCGGGAAGACTCTGTTTGTTGGCATGCCTGAAATGCTGATGATTGGAGGCCTTTCAAAGCATCTGGCTATTAAAATTTAGATCCTACTCGTCTATTTAAAAGACTACATGGCCAAATTAAATGGTAAACCTGTAAAAATAGAATTATAAAGAAACAAGGGGAAAAGCTGTTAAAGAGATGGGCCCAAAATCTGAATACAAAACTATGATCAACTCCATTTGAAGAAAGATTATTTTAAATGGATTGGCTCTCAAGAAAACTAGAATCTATAGATTTAAATACTACAGAAAACAGATGTGTAAAACAAGCTACAAATTGGTGAAAGTAAACTGCAAAATGACAGGAAATGATGCAGTGTGTATGCTGGCTTTGAGCTTTTTTCTTTTTTCTAATGTTTGGAGTGATTGATTTGAGAGGATCTTTTGAGGGATCCAATAGGAGGCTAAATAATGGAGAACAAACGAGGCCCGCTGGAGGTCTTGTAAGATGAAGAGTAGCTGAAGAAAGGAGTTGGAGCATAAGCTTTTATGGGAAAACGCAGCATAAATAGTTTTTAGTACTCTCCCGTGTTTAGCAATTAATTAGTTAAGTTTAAATAAAATAAATCCAAATAAGAAATGACAAGGGTCATATCAAAAGTACATAATTTTAAAATTCCCTCCTACTTTTAAAAAAAAATAAAAAAAATCCACTTCCTTTCTTCACTTAAAAGATAAAAAAACTCAACTTTTTATACAAAAAGTAAAAAATATTCAATACCAAACAACTAAAAACAAAATACTATCATAACACCTCATATTTTATTTTCTCTTAATTTGATGCTTTACCTCACTATACTTCCAAAAAAAAAAAAAAAAGAAATTTTTGATAGGCAGGCCATATTTTAATTCATCATACATCCAAACAGGCCCGTAGAATCATTTCAAGGCACTTTAGCGACACGCATTTTATTATGCCAATTCATTCTTCTCGGGATTCAAACTCATCAATGTTGTTCTAATATTATATATATTTATATATATTAAATTTGTTTAGTTAACCATTCCTACAAAAACCTGAAAGCGTTAGTAGAGGCAATATAAATATTTTGTCAATAGTGGGAAATAAAAAAAAAAAATTGAAATCTCCAAAATTAGAGATGCCCACTATGTGTCCGTTCCATTCGGTAAGATTTTCAAGCTTTTATTATTGGGATAATGTAGCTAAATTTCTAAAAAATAATCAAGCCAAGTAATTAGATATCTCCTTTTAAGTTTTACTTGATACAAGTATCCATCGAACCTACAGATTAATCCCGGGCCTCAGGCCCAACACTGTAAAGATTCAGGCTCAAATGGGCCTTGAAGAAAAGAATTTACATGTTCAAAGTTCAAAATAGTAAAAGAATTGCAGATCTTTATATTTACCATTGTCTGCAACTCAACAAATCAGGAAAATGTTGGGATATTTTCAGTTCTGGTATTTTTTTTTTCTTTGGATACTATTGAGAAAATGGAGTAGAATAAATATTTTCTAAACAATAATAATAAAATAAATATTATTAAAAATTATTTTTCATTTTCATTTTCTCAAATCCTTTGTGATATTTTCATATTTGTATGATACTTTTGAAAGTATCGTGGTTTTTTCCTCCACAATCTTTGACCTTTTTGGTTGTTTGGTTGGCCAACCGCATGTTTGCTACTTGCCTTTCACCACCACCTTGACTCACAGCTGCATTCTCTAACAGCCAATGTTTTAGAAATTTGTTTTTTGGTAGGTGAGAGATTGTGATACCCGTGGCGTCATAATACAGACTTATACGGTGGTCCTTCCTACAATTATTTTATTTTATTTTATAGGTGGGTCTGTGGATCAACTATCCCCAAAAGTGTATAGAAGAAATATGATTTCACTCACATATCTCACCTTACCTACCACCTATCATCAATAAAATCCAGACTTACATCATAAGATTTTTGAACAGTGGCTTCATGTTGCACAGCTAGACCATTTTGTATTCAAGTTTGTAATTTGTTATTTGAGACTTAGCTGAATCTGAATTTATTGGGCAGTTTCATTTAATTTGCCTCTCAATTCTTAAAACGTTCAAATCTGATGAATTCATTCTTTTAAACCCAAATACCAAATCCATCACGAGGGCACAATGAAAGTTTGTAATTGTATCACTCAAAATAGTTGACTCCCCGTCAAAGTTGGGCAAACCATCAGATTTTGATGGACTTCTAGGACTTAGGCTTCAAAGAATTTAATGAGAATAATTCGTGAAGCGAGCTGTGAATTTTTCAAAATGAATTGTTTTGAGTTCCATGGCATTCTCAGTGAAGTAGGTAACCATGTTTTGAAACTCCTGTTTTGGGAAAACTTAATTTCGTCCATGCCCAATTTTGAATAAGTTTCTAAGAAAGTTTTTGTTAGGTAAATCTAATCTCTCACTGTTTGATTAAGGTTGAAGTTACAATTGCATTAATACAAATAACTTGGTCCAAAGACCAAAATAGCTTTACATGCATCCTAGTTAAACCGATACGATCAATTCAGTTAACTTGGAATACAAACACAACCCAACATCTACTTGGGTTTTGATTGTGCCCAGCCATCTTTATCATTTAGATATTTATCACTAAAATATTATATCCATCTAAAGCATTTGTATTCCCAATATGATATGTGGATATTTGATTAATGAAAAGCTGTGGTTCCACCAGTTCCATCTAATTAACCAGAATTAAATCCATGACAGAGTAATTTGGCGTCACATATGCATTTGTTACCCCCAACCCATATGAATCGGCCGTTGCCATCTCTATAATTTGCCGTGCACTCGGTGGGCCCCATATGCTATATTAATTGGTTTGGCCCCGTGGGCCCCACCTTATCCCCATTCCCCAGTGTCCATTATGAGCCCAAATATCTTTTACACAACTGTCCCAACTGTCAAGGAGGAAACAGAGAACATGCAACTAGAAGTATTAAAATGTGCATTAAACAGAGAAACATGTAGTTGAAGTATCAAATGCTCTGTCACAGGCATTTTAATCAATTTAGTCGGTGCCATTAAGGCTGAGAATGGGCCTAAATCCATCCTAGGTTTAGCTCCCCTCCCAGCCAATTAGGCAAGCCAAAAGTGTCACGACCCGGGCCCGAGCCGAGCCGTGATTACCATACTTACTCCCGTAAACCCCGAATTAACCGAAGTTAAAACGAGATCCACAAGGGATATCATCTCAAGTACCTGTCAAATATAAAACTTTTGCGGAAACAATATATATTTGACAATAACCATATACGATTTACATGTATACAAAAAGAAAGTCCTTATACATGTATCATTTACAATATACATTTCCAAAATATTAATTACATCCCAAAATGAATCTATGAACAACTATTCAATACATTTAACAAAATGTTCAACTTCCAAATTCGCCCTCGGATACCGAATCAGATGGTATCCCGCCGATTCCACTCTATCAAACCTCCTGGAGGAACCGGAGCGGTCTCCTCCGCTGGCGCCGGGGGCGCTGCAATGCCGGGAGGGGCAACTGGGCCTGTAATGCCATCAATAACACTAGTGAACACAACGGTTCAACAATGTATAAACAATTCTTGCAACAATATGTTAACACATTCATTTGTCAATTTCAATGCTAGATAAATCTAGACAATTCTACAATAACAAAATAAACAGTGACAGTCAGTACCAGTCAGTACACACGTACCAATTGGCAACTACCATAGCATTCTTAAATTGTATTTCACTCAATTCATTACCATCTTCCCTAAAAGGAAGGCTTCAATCAATATCCTAAGATATGATCGGGATTTATTCATTTACCATCTCCCCTCAAAGGGAGGCTTCAATCACTACCCGAAGGTATGATCGGATAATATAGTGGGATTTACCAGTGTCCGGGCCAGGGACACTAGCATCACCACGGAGCTCCGGAACACCCCCAAATACCATCTGCTGCAGCAGGATTAGTCATTCATTATTCATTGAATTCACTTGGAGTTCTAATACAATCGCTAGGTAGTGCCAGACTCAATGATCAATGACATTCAGTATGAAATCCTTTTTATGGATCCAATTCAACTTAATGATCCCTTTCATGACAAAAGAAAGGAA
Source organism: Camphora micrantha (assembly GCA_003546025.1). Classification (NCBI taxonomy): domain Eukaryota; kingdom Viridiplantae; phylum Streptophyta; class Magnoliopsida; order Laurales; family Lauraceae; genus Camphora; species Camphora micrantha. The sequence continues at coordinate 29,356,672 of QPKB01000006.1, forward strand.
TGACAATAACGTCAATCTCATTAGATTGATCACAATGACACAACGAGTATAACATTAACCACATATGGTTTTACTCAATCCCATCTCAATCTTATCTCAATTCTAAACAACCATTCTGATGTAATCATTGGTTTCCAAATGCACGTGTTATTCTTGATGGACATCACATTTATATATTTAATATGTGCATTTCAAGTCCCCTTAATTAACACCCATGGAGCTTAGGCAATATCCAATTATAGTTCGCTCAATGAACCCCTTTGAAACCTTACTAATTCTCAATAATCTAGTTTAACCACGATTAATCTTAAAAACTAATCGGGAGCGCATTTTTACTTAAGAGTCATATTCCAATTCTAGTAAAAACCCAAAACCCAAAATTTTCACTAAATATTGTCATTGGGCCCGAAACACGTTCGCTCGAGCGGACCCAGACAGGAACCTCAGCCGCTCGAGCGGACCTATGTGCGCTCGAGCGGACGCTGACAGAGACCTCTGCCGCTCGAGCGGACCTATGTGCGCTCGAGCGGACGCTTCAGAATTCCATTCCGGAATTCTAAACCATTCTCCCTTCTTTTACATTCTTTCCTCCATTACACTCCACAACCTGCACAAGAGATTGGAACCTCCTGTTCCCCCTCATACATCATCCAATCACATTCATTACTACTAATCACTCATTATCCACCTTAATCACTTCATTAAGCATTCATATTAAACCCAAAATCAATGTAAAATGCATATACAATCTATGCAAAACTCTATGAACAATTACAATGAACAATATTAATTGCAAGCAAGGTTTATACTTGCCTTTGGAAGCTATTAACTCAAAAACCCTCTTTTGTCTTGGTTTGGCTTGAGATTAAAATCCCCTTTTCAAACCCTAATCAAGAAAAACACCCAAATGAACTCCCATGAGTCATTGGTGCTAGAAACCACTACATAATTACTAATGGAACTTGGAAATCATAAAGGAAGTCCTTTACTTACTTGTAACTCCAAAGAAATGGTTCTCAAGCTTTCTCTCAAGCTCTATACTCCTCAACAATGGTGGAGATGCTTGGGGAAGAAGATGAAGTTGGAGATGAACTCCTCAAACCCACTTCAATCACTCGTAAATCTCACTCTTAATCAAGAGGAATGGAAGAGGAAAAAGAGAAATGGAGAGCTCTAGGGTTTTCTCTCTTGCAATGGAATGAAGAATGAGCCCTCCTCCCATTCATTTGATTCTAATATAAGAGGTTTTACACCAAAACCCCTTCTCATTTCATCTATTTTCATTTTGAGTCAAATGACTCCTCATTAGGTTCATTTGAGGTCAAATGACACCGCGTTTATTATGAAAGTTGACGTACTCTTCGAGATACACACGTTGGTATCAAGAATTTCCGTATTTGAAGAAATACGCAAAAACCCGTATTTACGAAAAAGTCCTTAACTTACCATGTTTGAGTCTAAACTCATTTCAATCAATTCAATTTCATTCAAATCCGTTTCATTAGGCTTAATGTGTCATTTGAGACTAATTTATCTCTCTTTGGTCATTAACCTCAGTTAATCCAATTATCCATGCTTAATTAGCATTAATCACAATTAATTAGCCTTAATCGCGATTAGTTCGGGTTGGGGTGTAACAAAAAGCCCTCACTTTTAAGGATTTTTTTTTTTCTTTTAGGGCCGGCCGGTTGTCTCAAGACCAAATTGACAAGCCCTCAGTGCCTAGAGAACTTCACCTGCGTTGCGTTGAGAGTAGAGACTGCACAGGCACGTACAGTCCAACTCGTGATTAACACTGGAATCATGAAATTTACTTCAGGGGAGCTACTAGGTGACATTAAATATTGTGGTGCTTGCCATTTGGTGGGTCTCCCAAAATCTCTATAGCGGGTTTACCCTTTCTTCTCCTACTCGTGGGGGATAGATGATAATGTCTATTTGACTATGCAAAAAAATAGACCCATCAAATCATCTTATTCCTTAATTGATAACTTTAAAACTTAGCCCTCTTTTAACTTAGAAAGTAGTTTTTTTTTAGATTCAATCATCTGTGTGAATAAAAAGGTTGGATGAGCATAAATTAAAATTAAGCTTGATATCAGATCATCTGGGAAACAAGAGTGTGAATGGGATGCATTGATCAGTGGTGAGCTCAAGTGGGCCCCATGTACATGCCCGGAGAAAATTCTCCCATGACCATGATACCTGGTGGGTGGTGCTTTTTTTTTTCTTTTTTGTTCCCTTGTGCCTCCCAGCTGGTTGAAGAAGAATCTCCATTGGAGATTCTCAGCGTAGGGTGAGATGTTGTGCAAGTGTTGCACGTGGGATGGATGCAGAAGTGATTGAGAAGGTCACGTGGGCCTGGGTGGAACTAGAACTGGAATTAGACCAACAGCCAGCGCAGAGGGTAGAATGCGCATGAGGGCTTCAACAAGCCGATCGAGCTAGGTTCCGCTTGGCCTGGTAATGCGAGCTCTTGAGCAAAGCTTGACTCGGCTCAGTTGGTTGGCAACTTGATCGAGCTCAATCCAATTCCAAGCAGTAAGCAGCGTTCACAATCAAACCCAACTCAACTTAAAATATATATATATGGCTTGGCTTGAGCTAATTGGGCTCCAGCTCCAGCTCAACTCATCAATGGGCACACACGACTCAAATAGAGCCATAGGTGCTTTTAATTAATCGGATTGTTAACGGACTTGGTAACAGTGGATAATTGTCTGATGTTATAGCCATTTCAACTGGATCGAGCTTGATTGAACTTGAATCAGCTAATTTTAATCAAGCTCAGACCCAATGTCGTGAAGTTCTTCAAGCTTGCTTAACCAATATTGAACCGAGTTCGAGCTTGGCAATGGCTCATCATCAATTTCAACTTGAGCTCTATAGCCTTAGTGGGCTTATCTTAGCTCAGCTTGTTCACACAACTGTAGCTGATCCACTGGAGTTTTAAATCACAGTGTGCACACGTGCCACATGACATGCGTGTGCGGATTGGATGTATTGTATTAACAAGATTGAACAAGTTTGAATTGATATATATATATATATATATATATATATAGGTGTAAATGAGAAAGACATATATTATAATTAAATGATGGGTGTTAGGTGAAAGTAGGTGAAAGTATTGTTTTCTTTTGTCTCATAAAACAATGGGGATGGAGTTGTAGTCTTCGTTGTTTTATGTGAGTTTTCTGTTTTTCTAGCCTACTTCTTGAATCTGATTCAAATAGCTAGACCGTAAGATTAATAAGTCTCAATCGGATTTTCCAAGTTGATAACTTCTTCAAAATTCCGCCAACTAACATTGCTTTACTGTCTGAATCAGACTACATTAGGTTATCTTCATTGCCTAGATGTCCAACAAGATGAAGATGAGATAGCTCTATGCCAAAAAAAGATGATTTAGAGCCAGCAAAAGATAGTTAGAAATTAGCGATGAGTTTGGATGTGGAGTCTCTTACACGTGGTTGAAAATCTATATACGTTTTAGTGATTTAAAAGTTTCGCGTGTGTCATTTGAAGGAGTGTATGTAGCTATTTTCATTAGGGAGATGTACGTATTAAATTACAACGAGTGGGGATGGAAAGCCAAAAGAAAGAAATACGCCAGGAAGGGGCATTAGATTTATTTGTGCAATAAAAAGATTCAACGCCATGAGAATTTTATTTTCATAAGAGAGGAATCTTACGTTCCCGCCATTTCATAAAAAATTCAAATCCTTCTTGGCCTAGAAGATTAGGACATGAAAAATGTATAGCTTTGAACACCAAAATAATGAACAACATGGAGAAACAGAATAGCTTTCCCCTCTTTTGAAAGTTTCTCACATTGCACAAACACAAAATATCATAGTTTTGATTTAGAAAAAGGTAAGATCCACCGTCATGTCGTGGGAGGCTTACCAGCACACTCCGTCATTGCACTCTTTGTCAGATTATGACTTTCTAATCATCACTGCAACAATTTTAAACTATTACCCGTTGATTAAGGCCTATCACCTGTTGGTTTTCTATGGTGTTTCAAAAATTCAAAGGTTTGACTTGAACAAAAAGTATTTTGTCATTTGCTCTTTTGCTTTATGTGGGAAGTGAAGGCTACTTGAGAACTTGGCATCCCACATTGCTAAAGTTCACTTTTTAAGGTGACTTTATATGCTTTTCCATTTCCTATACACATTAGAACAATTAGAACTTTTTATCATGAGCCGTATATGCGCGCACGCGAGTCCGGCTCGACCCAGGGCTCCCGGTCCGGAAGACGTTTAACCGGGCGTGCGTCCGCGACGCGCATCCTGCGTGAGCCAAACCCGGTCTGGAGGGGGCCCATACTTTGATATAGATTTGGCTTGCTTTTGCAGAAATTTCAAAACGTTTTTAATTTTTTATTATTTTAAACGACGCAGTTTTAATTGTTGCTAAACGTGATTAATCGCTGGTTTAAACGTGATTTATTGTGGCTCAACGTCATTATTTTTCTCTTATAAAATAACGTGGTCTGGGTTGTAGAAAAACACTTCTTCTCTGTTCTTTCACCCCCTGGAGATTGATTGATCTGAACTTGGAGTGCGACCAAGCCTGATCTGTGAAGGCCGTTGTATCCTGGGGGTAGTTCCAGCAGAAATCCTCTTCACATCAGGATTTATCCCTGAAAGGGCGGAACTCGTCCTAAAGAAAGCGTCGCCTGACGTGCCTCGGTCACAAGCATCTGCCTCTACTTTCTGTCGATTCCAGAAGGATACATTTTTTCAAGACTTCAGATCGGATTGCTCCTTCTCACTATTGCTCCTACTCTGTAGACTTCTTTAAATTTAACAATTTTAAAGAAAGAAAAAATCGGACTTTGATTGAAATGGTTAATTGTATGTTGAATTCATCCGGTTGTCCAAAACATTTATGGGGTGAAGCATTACTGACTTCTTGTTATATCCTAAATAGAATTTTACATTCTAAGACAAATTGTTCGCCCTTTGAAATTTGGGAGGGAAGAAAGCCTAACCTTAAATATTTTAGAGTTTGGGGTTGTTTAACCCATGTTAGAATAGTTGACCCCAAAAAGCCCAAGTTAGGACCCCACTCATGGGAATGTGTATTCATAGGTTATGCACAAGATAGTGCTGCCTATAGATTCCTAAAAATTGGAGATCAAACTCTAGTTGAATCTAGAGATGTAGACTTCTTTAAATTTAACAATTTTAGGACGAATCAAGCTTCTGTTCAATGGCTACCTTTGCTGTTAAGTTTATGCATCAGGATTTTGTTCGATTGGATAGTTTTGACGAATCCAACTTTCGAAGATGGCAACAAAAAGTTTTATTTATGTTAACATCTCTAAAAGTTGCATATGTTTTAACTGAACCATGTCCCGATCGTGAAGAGAAACCAGGTGGTTCACATGCACGAAAAAAATGGAAAGAAGATGACTATTTGTGCAAAGGTCATATCCTAAGCCTGGTTGCAGACAACATCTATAATCTTTACTCTGATGCCAGAACTGCAAGAGAACTCTGGAAAGACCTTGATAAGAAGTATAAAACAGAGGAATCTGGGGCAAATAAATATGCAGTGGGTTGGTACTTGAATTTCAAAATACTAGACAATAAACCAATTCTTCCTCAAGTACATAAGTTACAGACTTTGGTAAATGAAATTGTCAAAGAAGGGATCCGAGTTGATGAACAGTTTCAAGTCGCAACAATAATTGAGAAACTGCCATCCACTTGGAAGGATATTCAAAAAACTTTGAGGCATAAACGCAGGGATTATTCACTAGAGCGCCTTCAACGCTACTTAAGGATTGAAGAAGAAGCCCGGATAAGTGATCAGAATATTCTACCTGAAAAACAGTGGAAAAATCAATGTGGTTGAACCAACAGGTGATGGTCAAAAGAAAGGAAAATTTGATCACAATCTGGGCAGAAACAAGAACAGCAATCCATCTTTCAAAAATAAAAAAACTAACAAGAATCAGAAAAAAGGTTCAATCAAACATCAGAACCATGGGTCACATAAGCCGCAGGCAAAGGGTGGCTGTTTTGTTTGTGGGAAACCAGGTCATTTTGCAAGAAAATGCCGCCACCGGAAAAAGCTCCCACAACAATCCCAATCCAATAAGCCTCAAGCCAATATTACTGAAGAAGAACACTTTGTTGCCGTCATTTCTGAAGTAAACACCCTTAGCACAGGAAAGAGCGAAGGATGGTGGATTGACACCGGTGCAACCACACATGTTACTTTTGATAGAGGTCTGTTTAAGACCTATGAGGAGGTCAAGCAAGACTGTAAGCTCGCTCTGGGAACTATCGTTACTACACAAGTAATTGGTAAAGGGAAGGTTGAACTTCAGTTCACTTCCGGAAAAACTGTGACATTGCTGAATGTGCTTCATGCTTCAGAGATGAGAAAAAATCTAGTTTCTGGTTTTCTTCTCAACAAAGCTGGCTTTAAGCAGGTAATAGAGTCTGATCAGTTTGTAATTAGTAAAAAAAGTATTTTTGTTGGTAAAGGTTATGCTTGTGATCGTATGTTTAAGTTAAATGTAATCAATAATAATGCACTGTCTTCTGCTTATATAGTTGCTTCTGTTTTTGACTGGCATGGTAGACTAGGACACATTAATTTTAAAAAATTAAAAAGTATGAGTAATGATGGATTGATTGACAAATATAAAGATGAACATAAGAAATGTGAAATCTGTTCTCAATCCAAAATTACTCGAAAACCTTTTCATAAAGTGGAAAGAGAAACTGAGTTACTTCAGTTAGTACATTCTGATATATGTGATGTCAGTAACACCATGACTAGAGGTGGAAAATACTATTTTATTGCTTTTATTAATGATTGCTCACGATATACCTATATATATTTACTCAGAACTAAAGACAAAGCTTTATATAAATTTAAAATTTATTTATCTGAAGTTGAAAATAAATTAAATAGAAAAGTAATTCAATTTAGAAGTGATAGAGGTGATGAATACACTTCAAACGACTTTCTGGACTTCTGTGAATCCAAAGGAATTAAAAGAACCACTACTGCACCTTACACACCTCAACAAAATGTGATAGCAGAAAGAAAAAATCGGACTTTGATTGAAATGGTTAATTGTATGTTGAATTCATCCGGTTGTCCAAAAAATTTATGGGGTGAAGCATTACGGACTTCTTGTTGTATCCTAAATAGAATTTTAGATTCTAAGACAAATTGTTCACCCTTTGAAATTTGGGAGGGAAGAAAGCCTAACCTTAAATATTTTAGAGTTTGGGGTTGTCTAGCCCATGTTAGAATAGTTGACTCCAAAAAGCCCAAGTTAGGACCCCACTCATGGAAATGTGTATTCATAGGTTATGCATAAGATAGTGCTGCCTATAGATTCCTAAAAATTGGAGATCAAACTCTAGTTGAGTCTTGAGATGTAGACTTCTTTAAATTTAACATCACCTCCTTACATTTTTTGTCAAAACATTAAAACCTTTGACTTTTCATAAAATAAATAATAAAACATTGACATGTTTTCTTATGAACAGTAAGGATGATGAGGGAAAAGAAGGGAACCATCCTTTGTTTGCCACTCTTATGATGCTCCCAGTAGGTTACATCTCGTTAAACTTGTGTATGTGTCCTCCCTTCATGTCATCTAACTCACACGTATGAAAATGCCTTCTTATTTGTGCTAGAATTTTACTTCAATTAGAAAAATATGCTCCGTTGAACTGTTGCAAAAATCCACGTGGTGGAAACGCGCTAGATCTAACTAAATAATAAGAAAAGAAATAAACCAAAAGAAAAGATAAATTTACGTGGTTGGGCTAGTTGCACAAGGTCAGCAATTCAACCTTTTTCTTCACTGATAATGAAAGAATATTATAAGAGTCGCACACGGTTCTTTATTTGTATTATATATATATATATATATATATGAGTAAGGCTCTCCTAAGCTCAAGTTTAGGAGAAAATTTCTTAAGCTCATACTTGTATGGCCCACTTTTGGTCCAACCAAATGAACCAAACACATGACTCCCCTAAATTGCATATGTTCACCAACTTTTGGTTAAATCTGAATTTACCGTTAGATCAACTAAGTATCGATCCGAATGGACTATTGATTATTAAATTTTTAGGCCCGTATGGAGATGATAGAAATCACCGTTGTGGCTGATTTTTTGTAGAGAGGACAATCGTAGGGAGTCCTTGCAATCCCCCTATCTCCATCCCGATGCGGATCCCCAAGTGGGCCCCATCACATACTTGAACTTACCTTATCCTAAGCTTGAGCTTAGGAGAGCTGGCTGTGATAGATGGACCGACTTTGGGATCGGTCCACAGACCGGTTCCATATTTTGGTCCATCTATATATATATATATATATATATATATATAGTTGATGAGACCCACAATTAGAAAGCCTCACTTCTAATACAACTTAAATACTAATGTCAGAATAGAAAGTCCTGATTAAAAAGAAACTCAATTAAAAAACCTCAGCTTCATTGTAAAATAAAAAGGCAATCCCAACTTTCTATAACATGAACATGTGACAATAAATTACTTATACAAACACCTAGTCATTTAAAATTATAAAAATAAAAAAAATCAAATATATACTAATAAATATTATTAATATTACTAATAAGTCTAATGTAAAAGTACTAAGTCACTGTGGACCCCTTCTCAATCACTATTAAATTCAGAGTTTTTTAAGCAATAGCTATCATGAGTCAAATCAACATTATAAATTACTTATGCAAACACCTAAACATCTAAAATAAAAAAAAAATAAGAAAATTAAATGTATACTAATAAATATTATTAATATCACTAATAAATCTTATGTAAAAACAACCAAGGCATACAAACCATTAATTAAATAAATAACCAATTAAAAATAAATATGCCAATTAAACTCAAAAAACCCAAATAATTTAATAAAATTCAGGGGAAAATAAATAGAATTCTATAGCTTCTATTTTAAAATTTCAAATCCTTGTAAGGGGTTCTAGGGTACAATAGGGCTTCATTAAATATTGCTAACTACTTATTCCTTTGACCAAAAATAAAAAAACCTACTTACTTCAAAAACTAAATAAATAAATAAATAATAAACCTTGCAAACTTTCCGCCTGAAGGACAACCATGCTTAGTAACAGTAACTCAGAATTTAATTGGAATATATGGCCCCTCAACTAAGATGATGATCCAGTGCTATCCAAGCTTGAATTTATTATCATCTTATCTTATTTCACATGTTTATTATCTTCCATTATTTGAAAACTTAATATATTTTCTGCTTCATTTTAAATAAGAATATCCCAAGAAAACCCGCTAGAATTTGGAAATATCATGGTATGAGCTGAGCCTGAGAAGTTGAGAAGCATGTTGATTTGGGAACAACACAGTAGAAGGGCTGGCGGGTCAAATCTATTCCCACCAACCAAATTAGTTGTATGTGTGCATTTGTCATCGACTCTCCTCCAACTAACACCGTCACTCACTCATTCAAAGACCCACCCGATTTCTCCTTTCTCTACCTACTCTCTCTCTCTCTCTCTTTCTCTAGAAGCTCCTCCTGCAAGGCGAAAGCTTTGCTCTTTTTTCGCCTTGCTCTTTGCCTTATCACAAACACCCAGATCCAACCATCCAATCGTCTCTCTTTCTCTTGGGAACATGGGTGCCGACGGTAAGATCTACACCTTGAAAGAAGTCTCCAACCACAATCACAACAAGGACTGTTGGCTCATCATCAATGGCAAGGTCTATCTCTCTCTCTCTCTCTCTCTCTCTCTCTCTCTCTCTCTCTCTCTCTCTCTCTCTCTCTATGATCTTTAAATTTAAAAGGGTATTGCTCTCTTGTAAAGAATCAGATGGGATGACCCGAAAGATCTTTTTTTTTTTTTCTGGGGTTGGGGGGGCTGGGGCTGATATGACCAAGTTGGTGAATTTCTGATCTGGGTTTTGTTTTTACAGTAAGGATCGAGTATCTTGTTTGAGAAAGGGTCGATTTTTGTTGCTGTTAGATTGATGGTTATTGTTTTGTATGATTTTGCAAAGGGGATTTTAATGTTTGATTCTTGTAGTTGGTTATTTAAGAAGAAAGGAGGGTCTGTTTGGGATTAGGTTGCATTTGTTCTGGTCACACTAGCCTAGTTTTTCCCTGTTCGCATGTTTGGTTGGTGGGTGGATGTGTGATGCTCGTAAGGGCCACTTTTTGGAACCATCCGGAAACTGAAAGCATGAATTCAGTTCAAATTTGGTTCGATTGATGGATTTTATTGTGTTTTAGATGTCGATAAGCCCTTAAAGTATGAGATTAGTGTGCTATATATATATTTAATGGAGTTTAAGTTTAGATGGGGACATTGGCAGCCTCAGTGACTCGTGCTCAAAAGGTGTCTTGTAATGGTTTCTGCCATTTTAATCTTGTAACCCTGTCACTTAATGATCTACCCCTGTCCCAACCATTATCAGCATTTCATTAGTTGCAGTCTTTTGATATGTTGCGTTTTTGGTTCCGAGTAAAGAGAGCTTGAAAACTGAGAATCGTGTCCTTCTGAAATCCTCTCTATGGAAGTGCTAGCTAGAATTGTCTTGGATGGATTTTCTTCTCCAAAGTTTATAAAAGAAAGGAACAATTTCCAATATTCACAACGATGTCTGCTTGGGTGATTTGTGTGTCTGAATCATGTACCATACGTTAGTGCCACCTTGATTGACCTTGTCAAATATTTGAATAAATCTGGCCTGGTTAACTAACCTTGTTATTGTGTTAATTGCATTTTCCTGCGTGTTCATTTTGAAGTTGAGCCTTGCTCTAATGGTGATGGCCTCAAGTAGAGAGCTCTAAGATTTGAGATTCACATTTCTGTTAGACAGTAAGTGATGTTAAAAATAGGGTTTCGATTTTCTTCAATGCAACCCCGTGTAATGATATGATGTCTTGATGATGATGATGATGGATCACAATGTTTGGCTTTCACACACGAAGCTTGGTCCTTCATTAAATGTGTGTGTGATTTATTTATTTATTTATTGTAAAAACTCAATTGGCCTATCTCAGCCAGTTTCAGGCTTACCAAGAAGTTACTAACTTATTATTGAATAAGGCATGTATACAGCAAGGACATGTCATGCATATGGAAGGGACACAAATTTTGCACATAAAATATGAAGTGTCGGATACAGCGCGAGACGATACATTGCCTATTTTGAAGTATCCGGGTATCATAGATTATTGAGTGGTATTTAGGCTTTTTGATTAGCAGGTTCTCTAACATATTTGCTTGTAAAACTTATAGTAGGCTTTTACGAACTTGGTTTCTAGATAAATTTCACATTTTCATTATGCATGGCTGTTCCCTCTTGTCACCTTTCATTTCAATATGATACCTAACCACAATGACATGTTCATTATTTGGTCTAATTCACACCACTGCATGTGTCAAACTTCCTATAATGCTTGTACACGAAACATTAGTTATGTATTTCTTTCTTCATCTATACAGGAGAAAGCCTAAATTCAGTTGCCACAGAGTGCTAGCCTTTTAGAAATCTCCAATCCAAGTAATACAAGGAACGACCTTTATCTGAGAAAGCTTAGAGTTATTTGTTGTTTTCCTTCTTGTTGTAACTATTGTTTTTATGATTTCACATTATCCTCGTGGATACTTTCTGATGATCCAATCTACAAAGTTAAGAGCCGATGTTAATGGTTTGGCTCACTTGATTACTCACGGTTCTTAATGTCTATATTGAACACTGGAAACTGTATGCAGAAGCGCGAGAATTTTGAGGAACCCTGTGTCAGTGTGACACAAAGACCATAAACTTATTTTTGTTAACACTAGTGATACAAAGCCCACCAGGCCCAGGCCCATTCATTGTAACAACTTAACCCATCATATGAGATACGTTTATGATATACTCAAATCACTGTAACAGCTTTCATTCCATAACAAATAGATTGTATCAAGATTTGAATTGCCTTGATTAAGGCTAAATGAGATCATAAAAGCGAGGGAGGATCGTCCATGAGAGGGATCCAAGTATTACACAAATATTAATGTCCATTCACTGTCGTGACATGGTATCAGAGCCTTCTGCTTAGCCTTCATGCTGACGACTCGTCTGCATCTCAGTCACTCCATATAGATCATCTGATCTGTTTCTAGAAATTCTCAGACCATCTCAGATCATCTGTCGCCTGGCCATATCAATCAGTGGCCCACCTGCGATCATCATGGACTGTCCCAGAATCCCTACAGCAGTGGTCGACTCCCTATCCTGATGTTTTTGAAGATTTTTTCATCATTTTTCCAAGATCAGGGGTAGGCCATTTGTCCCGATTTGTGATTTCCCAGTTCTTTAAGATAGTTTTGATCACTGCCGTACAAAATCTTGGATTGTGGATGAATTTTGTTGAATCTTGCAATTGCTGGAAAGATAATTTGCTTATACTTGAACATTGTTGATCTGATTCTCCATCATATCAAGCTGTGGGCCCCACGCAGCGCATTAGAAGTCCAAATACAGGTCGCCTGGATCTATATTTTTTGATTTCTGCTCTGTCTCTAGTCATCTCTGGTTTCCACCTTCTGATTTTTGCACGCTTCTTGGATTTCTGAAGAATTCTCCCTGAATCTCCAGTCCAGTCGTCTGTGATCATCCCTGATTGTCTCAGATCTGACGTGGCCCACCTGCGATCATCATCTGCTTCTCAGCTGACACAGCCCATCTTGGTCGCCTGGATTTATACATCTTTATGAAGATTTTCTCAAGATTTATGGATCATCAGAGGTAGGCCATCTACCAATTTTTGTAGATCGTGAGTTTTGTCCATATCTTTTTATCTCAGCCGTCCAAAAGTTTGGATTTGGATTCGTTCTACCTGAGACCACTTCCAATAGTTGCAGAAATTTACTGTGCACCCATCCTCATCCTCAGATCTGTCAACAGATCATTTGGTGGGGCCCACGTACAGATCTACACAGTGACGACTGGGTCGTCTGTGTTAAATCTGGGCACCTGTGCACTATTTTTTGTCCACTATTTATTTTGTGGCTTTTGAGAACTGGTCCAGCAGCTTGCCTATTTATTTGTGGCTTTTGAGAACTGGCCCAGCAACCTGCCTATTTATTTTGTGGCTTTTGAGAACTGGCCTGCTAGTACATTTTGAGTTCTAATTATGGATAAAAGTGACCATTACCTGATTAAATTCAATGGGACTAATTACTCATCATGGGCATTCCAATTCCAAATATACCTTAAGGGAAAAGAGTTATGGGGCCATGTTGACGGGACTGATCCTAAACCTTTAGAGGATGTCAAAGCGATATCTAAATGGGAAACCAAGGATGCCCAAATCATGACTTGGCTTCTGGGGTCAGTTGACCCACAATATATTCTGAATCTCCGGCCCTATAAAACAGCGAAAGGAATGTGAGACTATCTCCGACAGGTGTATCAACAAGATAACTCCGCAAGACGTTTCCACTTAGAACATGAGCTATCTCAGTTTAATCAGGGAACAATGTCCATCCAAGACTATTACTCTCATTTTATTCAATTATGGACGGACTATACTGAGATCATTTATTCAAGTCTACCTGATGCTTCGATTGCGGTGGTTCAAGGCATTCATTCCACTAGTCAGCGGGATCAATTCTTGATGAAACTGAGGTCTGAATTTGAACATGTTCGGTCAAATCTGATGAGCAGGGTGCCTTCCCCATCTATTGATTCATGCTTAGGAGAGCTTCTTCGCGAGGAACAACGTCTTACAACCCAAGCTACTCTTCAACAAGTTATTTCTCCAGGACCACTGCCTGCTACCTACCTGGCTCGTCCCAAACAGCAAACCAGAGACATGACCAAAGTACAGTGTTATTCTTGTCAGAAGTATGGTCATGTCGCCACTCAATGCAATCAGAAATTCTGCTCTTACTGCAAACGCAAAGGCCATGTTTTTCCGGAATGTCGGCGTCGTGCTCAGTCTTCCTCACAGAAGGCTAATCTAGCAACCCTGGATGCGTCCCCTTCTACAGTTAGTCCTGCTGCCAATACAGTCATGCCTACTCAGCTTCCTTCTTCATCATCTCTTACCCCTGACATGGTTCAACAGATGATGGTAAATGCCTTTTCTGCTCTTGGTCTCTCAGGTAAACATTCAACCTCTACCTGGTATATGGATTCGGGGGGCTTCTAATCATATGACCCACTCTTTTGATAATTTATCTCAAGTAAAGCCTTATGATGGAAATCTCCGAATCAATACCGCAGATGGTTGCAGTATCCCCATTACTGCCATCGGTGAGATCTCTCATCCCTTACCTTTGAGTCATGTCTTTCTTTCTCCTCAGTTATCTACAAATTTATTATCTGTTGGACAATTAGTTGATAACCATTGCTCTGTCTCGTTTTCGCGTTCTGGTTGTGTAATACAGGATCAAGCGTCGGGGGAGGTGATAGCGAAGGGGCCTAAGTGTGGCCGTCTTTTTCCGCCACAACTTTCTACACAAGATCGGAATTTGGTTGCATCTGCTTTGTTTTCTGCTTCTAGTTTACACAAGAGCCAATTATGGCACAATAGATTAGGCCATCCTAATTCTCGTACTTTGTTGTCTTTATTTCAATCTGGTTTGCTTAATGATAATAAACTAGACAGGTTTGCTTAATGATAATAAACTATCTCTTAAAGATGTTTCTTTTGATTGTTCTAGTTGTAAATTGAGCAAGAGTAAGACTCTTCCTTTTCCTATCAGTACCTCATTATCATTGAAATGCTTTGATCTTGTTCATAGTGATGTATGGGGTATCGCCCCTGTCATCTCTCATTCTCAGTTTAAGTATTTTGTTACATTTATTGATGATTACAGTCGCTTCACATGGATTTATTTCTTACATTCTAAATCTGAGGTGTTTGTTACTTTTAAAATTTTCTTAGCTTATGTGGAAAATCACTTCTCCACATCCATTAAAACACTTTGCACAGATTCCGGTGGTGAATATGTTTCTAATGAGTTTCAGAATTTTTTGCAAAACAAAGGGATCATTTCTCAAAAATCTTGTCCTTATACACCACAACAAAATGGTGTGTCTGAGAGGAAAAATCGACACCTTCTGGACATTGTTAGGTCCCTTCTCTTAGAATCCTCTGTTCCACCAAAATTTTGGCCTGAAGCTCTATCAACAGCAGTTCATATTATTAATAGACTACCATCACCTCGTATAGCAAATGAGACACCTTATTTTTGCTTATTTCAGAAGCATCCTACTTATTCTCATCTCCATACTTTTGGGTGTGTATGTTTTGTTCTTCTTCCCCAAGTTGAACGAACAAAACTATCTGCTCAATCATCTAAGTGTGCTTTTCTAGGCTATGCGACTGACCACAAAGGATTTTTCTGTTATGATCCTCCTAAGGTGCGACGTATCAGAACCTCTCGTAATGTTGTGTTTTTTGAAAATCAGTATTATTTTCAACATCATTTAGATCATGATACTCCTATTGTGTTTTCCCGTGTTCCTACCTTTTGTGATAATCCTGTTCTTTCTTCGGACTCTATCAAGCCTTTACTTGTGTATGAAAGGCGTCGGCGGGGAAATACGATTGCACCTGAGCCTCCTGATTTGTCAGCTTCCTCGGCACTTGACCCAGCTCCTGCTCCAGACATTCCCCAGTCAGTTCCTCTTCGTCGATCCTCTAGGATTTCCCGCCCCCCTGATCGGTTTGGTTTTACACATACATCCTTACTTGCTACTTTGTCTTCTGTTCACATTCCTAATCATTTTTCTCAAGCAGTGCCACATGAGTGTTGGCGGTAGGCCATGCAGGAAGAACTTGACGCACTGAAAATGAATCACACCTGGGATGTGGTTCCCTGTCCTCCGTCCATCAAACCCATTGGTTGTAAATGGGTTTACTCTATCAAGCTACATTCTGATGGTACTCTGATGCGTTATAAGGCTCGATTAGTAGCACTTGGCAACCGTCAGGAGTATGGTATTGACTATGATGAGACCTTTGCTCCGGTGGCCAAGATGACAACGGTGCGTACTATTCTTGCTATTGCCGCATCACGTTCATGGCCTCTTTATCAGATGGATGCTAAGAATGCCTTCCTCCATGGAGATCTTAAAGAGGAAGTCTACATGCGTCTTCCTCAAGGATATGATACTACTTCTAAAAACGAGGTGGCACGGCTCCGTCGCTCGCTATATGGACTCAAACAAGCACCCAGAGCTTGGTTTGAAAAATTTCGGTCTACTCTGCTTCAATTTGGATTTGCTCAAAGTCCCTATGATCCTTCACTGTTCCTGAATAACAATGCTCAAGCTACCACCATCCTTCTAGTATATGTGGATGATATCATCATCACCAGCACTCACAGTAACATGATCCATCGTCTTCAATCCTCACTTCAATCTGCATTCCATATGAAAGACCTTGGTCCTTTAACATATTTCTTGGGTCTTGAGGTACAACAGTCTAGGAAGGGACTGTTTTTACATCAGCATAAATACGCTACTGATCTTATTGATCTTGCTGGCCAAAAGGATGCAACCCCTGTGGACACTCCATTAGAAGTCAATGTGAAACTCCGGTCCGATGATGGGGCTCTCCTCTCTGACCCCACCTCCTACAGACGGTTAGTCGGGAGTCTAGTCTACTTGACCATCACTCGGCCCGACATCTCATATGCTATGAATGTTGTTAGTCAATTCATGCAAGCACCACGGCATCACCATCTAGTTGCTGTCAAACGGATTATTCGGTACCTTCTTGGTTCTCCGACAGGAGGCTTGGTTTTTCCAGTTGGCACACCACTCACCCTCAATGCTTATTCTGATGCCGACTGGGCTGGATGCCCGGATACTCGTCGATCCACTACAGGCTGGTGTATGTATTTGGGTGAATCGCTCATCTCTTGGAAATGCAAAAAGCAGGCAAATGGTCTCCAGATCATCCACTGAATCCGAATATCGTGCCATGTCCTCTGCTTGTTTTGAGATCCTTTGGCTTCGTAGCTTACTTGCAAATCTGGAGTTTCCTCAGACCTCTGCTACCCCACTTCATACGGACAATACTAGTTCCATCCGTATCACTGAGAATCCAGTCTTTCATGAAAGGACCAAGCATATTGAAGTGGATTGTCATTTTATTTGAGATGAATATGATCGCAAGGTCATTAGTCTTCCACATGTTTCCAGTGAACTCCAACTTGCGGATATCTTCACCAAAGGACTGCCTCGGCCACTCCATGAGTTCTTGATTCGCAAATTGAAGTTGTTTGACCATCATCAATTTGAGGGGGGGTGTTAACACTAGTGATACAAAGCCCACCAGGCCCAGGCCCATTCATTGTAACAACTTAACCCATCATATGGGATACATTTAGGATATACTCAAATCACTGTAACAGCTTTCATTCCATAACAAATAGATTGTATCAAGATTTGAATTGCCTTGATTAAGGCTAAATGAGATTATAAAAGGGAGGGAGGATCGTCCATGAGAGGGATCCAAGTATTACACAAATATTAATGTCCATTCACTGTCGTGACAATTTTGGATTTTGGATACAAGTTTTTTATCTAGAATTAAGGAGCATTATCCATGTGATGTCGATCACATAGGACTATTCCTATCTTCCTGATTACAATCCTATCTATAGTCTTCCAATTATATACACGGTTAAGTATATTGATAAAACAGCCTGAGGGACTTTGGAACAGAGTGTTCCCTTCAAGGTTACGATGTGTGGACATTGAGATATTGTGAGAGAGTCTTTGAAACTGAGTACTTGGGTTATATTTGGTGAATAGTTCAGCCAATTGAGCTGTGAAGGAGATGGAATGCTGAAGGATAGTACCTTATAGAAGGTGCTGATGCACAAAATGCGACTCGATTTTAATGTGCTTGTTGCATTCATGAAAGATGTCCTTTCAAGCAATATGAACATCACTCCGGTTATCACAATAAAGAGGACTGGGTGGAGAGACAAGAAGCCCTTTGTCTGTGAGTAAGCATCAAAGGCAACCAATTCCTGCTGTTGTATGAAAAAGAGGACACTATTTGGCTTAGGCAGAAGAGCGGTGAACAACCAATTGCTTCTTACTCTTCCAAGAAATAAGTGATTCTATGAGGAGGATGCAGAGAATCATGTGGCAGAGTGTTGATTGTTAATTTTCCCTGCCCAGACTGGAAGAAGAGGTAGAAAGAGTAGGCCAACTTGCCGTAGAGAGAAACAAGCACTGTGATGCAGTATGTTGTAGAGACCAATGGATGAGTACTGGGACCACATGTTCTATATATAATACAATGGGTTGGAAAAAATGCTACATTACTTTCAACTGTTTTGTTAGGCTATCGATAGAAAACGCACCAAAGGACATGTTTGTAACGTGCAAAATGGAAGACAAGGGATGAGAAGGTGAACTCCATGTTCCCCATTCCACTAATAGTGGTAAAGGTCTCATCAACCAACTTTATGTTCCTAATATTTGTGTTATTATATAGGATCCAGTCACATATGGTAACTCGCTCATGAGTCAATGACCTAGAAGTCAGATGGGATAGACACATGGAATGCAAAAGATATACCTATCTGAGCTAGTCCACTAGAAGCAGTTGACGACTATGCACCACAAAACCATTCTTAGGTAGTTGAATTGATTCATCTAAGAAGCTGACCCATCTGATATAAGGACACCACTTGAATAAACACCTGTCCAATTCTAGTGCAGCGACATTAACAGTTCGTGCTTATGGTCTACCATGCAATTCCCAGCACATGTTGATGGTGTGGTTCTTTCAACCACGATGTGTGTGAAAAGGTAGATGGTTACCTGTACATCCACTAGTCCCTCTCCCTTGGCCTCTTTCTTGTTGCACTCTTCCAATCCTAGGAGGTTGTACTTGTACCTCCTCGACCTTTGCCTTGTCATCTTCCGTGTGTTACAACAAGTGCAGAACTCTTTGGGAGTGCCAGAGACGTAACTTATCTTCACTTCTTAATTCTCATCTCGAAGGAACAGGTCATATACTGCACTTAAAGAAGTAATGCATGGCCTAAGACTTGGGCGCAAACATGATCGAAATCCTGGTTCAACTCAGCTAAAAGATTGAATATTGGGTCGATCTAAATCCTTTTGCATTCTTCTGCATCCTTTTGAAAATGGAATTCAATCAAAATAAGAATTCTCCTTCCAGTAGCTTCTCAATTTTGGTGTAGCATCCAGAAATGGGACTTGTCCCATTGCCTATGACAAGGAATCATCTGTCGTACTTCGTATATTTGTGCCGGTTTATCTTTATTGGTGTAGAGTTCACATAAGGCGTCCCTTGCTTTTATAGTTGTAATTAACTCATATAGCCCTTCACTCATATCTGGCTCCATTGAGTTCTCTTAGAAACTGGAACACTGCTTTATCATCTGAAATTTCAACATTGACAACTCTGGAAGACACAGTGGACCAGCCATTATCACAAATTGATCAAATAACCAAATGACCAACATCTATGCAACTGTTAACTGAACATAACAACTTGTAATGAGTGTTATTAGATAGGAAGGCTGCAGCAACCATGTCCTGACAATCATACTTGAATTAACTAAAAACTCCAAACAATTGAGACCCTCTATCGGGTGTACAAGAAAACAACCATGTTGCTCCTATTATGCTTACTGCATTTTAATCACTTCAACTTAGGACTGTTGAGTCCCCTCCACGGATATTTTACCATTAAAAAAATAATAAAAATAAAAAAGGGACTGTTGGGGGTTGCAAACACAACCCAGCAGTTGCTGCTAACCTGTAGAAACTTGCACAGGCCCTCTACTTGCTGCTGAAACTCTGGCTGAATCAAAGGAGGAGGTTTTGCCTAGCTGAACTTGCAACTTGCCTGGCCTGGCGGAACTTAGGAAAGCCTGAGTTGGCCAAACTAGTGGATAGGCCAAGACTTGATCAGGTTTGGAGGCCTGGCTGCTGAATCGTCCAAAGGTGGAGAGAGAGATCTCAAGTGCACCTGTTTTGGTACCATGTTACATAAATTTTTTGTAATTAGCCCTAATTGTGGGCTGATCACCTCTTTGTTGTAGAAAGTTTCACAAAATACTTAAAACCCCACCTTTTGTTTGTCCTCATAAAAAATTTGGAGCTACAGGCTCCGTCCAGGGTTAATGCTTTCAATGAATGGTTTTCTTCAGTAAAACCATTACCATAGACAAGCTTGAGAAATTTTCTCTCCCGAACATATTTTTCATTTGTCGGTATAGAGAGGAACCTGTTGATCACCATTTTATGCACTATTTATCTGCTTGTATCATCTGGAATTATTTCCTTGTTTGGCGTCGCTTGTCATTGCTTACTTTTGAGCTCTGATTGAAGGATGATCTGTGGGCTTGTTTTTAAGTAGAGGCCAGATATTTCATAGAATGTTCCTATCTTTGATTGCAAGGAAATCTGGAAGGAAAAAAATAAGTGAATCCTTGAAAACTTTACTTCTAAGAAAATTGGTTGAGCAAATAACTAGTCCATGTTTAAGTGGGGTTGCAAACAATGTAGTTTAGGGACCAATAAGAAAAAAAAATCAATGAGCTTTGGGGCTTGTCAAATTTGGACTTGGAAAAGGAGTTTACTAATGTAAATAACCGCTCCTTTCTAACTACAAGGAACTTCAACCGAGTTAACACTGAGCCTGGTCTATGGACAGTAAATAATTATGGGAGCTCTCTAGGCAAACCCCATCTTCAGGAATTGGGGACTCTGTAAAAAATCATGGAGAGTAGCTACTTGCATTTTTTATTGTACCAATCTGATTATGTAATTGTAAGATAATTGGATTTGAAGGGATAAAAGGAGGTTTAATAAAAATTGCAAAAATGCCATTTCAGGGTCTGTATCGGTAGAAGCTGATTTGCTTAATGCAATTATATGGGCTTGGGAAAGTTCTTTGCCTCTGTAGAGACTAGTATGGTGGTGAAGGTGATCAAGAAGATTTGCACATCAATGAGGATTTTATTTAAACAAAATTCATAGTGAATGGAATGGAAAGGCAGATGCCTCTGCAAAAGGAGTAACTGAATCACAGTTTTGGGATGGATATTTGAATCCTATGATTTTTTTTTTCAAAAAAACATCTTCTCTTTTGTTTGACTTTCTTTTCAATAATTTTTTTCATCGTTAATTCTCACCAAAGATAAAAAAGAAAAAGAAAAAGAAATCACTTGGGTGTGGTGAATGAAAATATGAAATACTCACTTGTAATGTCAAAATAAAAACAGTATTTGGAAGGTCTTGATGTGTACTGAAAAAACTGTTCTCTGAGCTGATTAAAGAACACTCTTAACACGAGCATATGGCGAGATCAACGGAGAGATAAATTTCATCTTTCTCCACCAGTGGACTTGTGCTGGGATGAGATTAAATGAGAATTTCACTGCACCATCTCTGATTTAAATCAACCCTGAGTTTGACATCATTTTTTATTTTTTATTTTACTTGGTCCTTCAATTCTGCATATGATATGTTTGATCAGGTGTATGATGTGACAAAGTTCTTGGAGGATCATCCTGGTGGAGATGAGGTTTTGTTGTCAGCAACAGGTAATAACTTCTCCACTGTACAAAAATACTTTCAAGTACTGCACATGGATGCTATTTCCTCATTTCAAGGCGATCTAAATAATAAGCATGGTTTTGTGGTTTTGTCAGGAAAAGATGCAACTGATGATTTTGAGGATGTTGGGCATAGTACCAGTGCAAGAGCAATGATGGATGAGTATTATGTTGGAGAGATTGATGTATCAACCATCCCCACCAAGACCAAGTACTCTCCACCGAAACAACCTCACTACAACCAGGACAAAACGTCGGAGTTCATCATCAAGCTTCTCCAATTCTTGGTTCCCCTGGCAATCTTGGGCTTGGCTGTGGGCATTCGTTTCTACACCAAATCTGCATAATGCATTTGAAGAATGCATGGGAAAGACATTCGAAATAAGTTGTCAGTGAAGCGAGGACTTTCATCAATCTGTCTTAATGTAGTCTGTCTTACCGACTCAGAGGGTATTGTTGTCTGGTAGCTTATTTGCTGTTTTTCTTCCTTATTTTGTGTCATTCTGTCATCATTCCTGTGTTCAGAAATTAAACTTGTCATTTGCAACATTTACTCTTTATGCCTTATATCAGCATTTAGGAAATAGCATAATGCTCACCATTGCAATTTCTGTCACATGGCATGCTGAGAAATCAGTTGATTTGATGCCACCTTGACCTAGCTGAAAGTTTGTGGGGATGGTATACATCTCTCTTTCAAGGATGCATTTGAGTGCTTGTATTCCAGGGTTATGTACTGCATTTTCAGAAAATAGAAAGTGTTTCAGTACATCTCCTTTACGTCACCCATCCCACTGCGCTCTCATGCCCATTCCTTCTCTACTCCAAGGAGGAAGGGGGGAGGGAGGGGGAGAGGGAGAGGGAGAAATGCACTTCTGTTCCAGCACTGTATTCTTTGCCCTAAAGTGTACTCATTTTCTTGTTATGAATAAGGTGCATTTCCATGAAATCCTTACATCCAAATGTTGCATAAGTTTATTTAGTTAAAATCTAAAACTTCTATGGATGGTTGAGTGGCTGGATTTTTTTTTTTTTTTTTGGAATTATAATCTTTATTATTTCATACTTACGGAGTGTTAGCTGAAATTTGTAAAGTTCTCTGAAATAGCCTTACTAAAAAAAAAAAAAATTCTTTCAGCCGATGTCCAGCCTGGGTGTTTTCACTGTTTTGACTTTTGAGTCCCATGTCCTAAAACGAGACAGTTTTCAACCTTTCTGGTTTGATTTTAGCATTGGGCTGAAAGATAATTAACTACTTTCATGAAGCACCAAAATAGTAAAAGAAAACAATTACTGTCAGCAAATTAAACTATTCAGGGTCTTACAAAAAGAATATATAATAATAATAAAAAAACCCTATTCAGGGAATCTAGATTTCACTCTGTTTCAAGGAAAACACCTCTATAGTCTATATCAACTTCTTCATTTCCACCCATTATACCAACTTCTGAAAATTCGAAGAAGATGAATTGATGCAGAGCTCAGCTGACCAGATCTAAAGGAGGGTCCACTGGGTGTTCCCAGTAATGAACTATAGACTGCTCATTTATATATTAAATTTTATCATCAAATTGATGCTAATGGTGGCAATCATATTCAAGACCCGTTTGTTTTCTCGGTTTTGAATTCCTGCTATTTTAAGCAATGTCTTCCTAACCGAGGATCTTGGTTAAATTCACAAAGTAAAGGTGAATGAAGATTTACAAATGCTAGGAATTTAGGTTACCATCTACATCTCAGCCTTATATATGTCTTTCATTCCTGACCTCTGTAGTAGTCTATTGTTTGAACCCATTTTATTGTAAAATACTCGGATTTAAATACAAAGTAGGCAAATGTGCCTTCGGTGATTTTGAATGTCGATGTATTTCTAGAAGAAAGAAAGCAAGCACGAAGGATGCATTGCATCAACATTCAGCTATGAAGGATTGGTAACGAGTGTGAAAACTATATGCGGAAAGACAAGTGAGTTATCAGTCACCATAGGTTTGCATCAGGGTCGGCCCTAGGCCCTTACCTCTTTACATTGATTACAGATGAGTTAACTACTCATATTTAAAATGAGGTACCTTGATATATGTAATTTACAGTTTGTATAATGTTAGTGGATGAATAAAGAGATGGTATGAATGCAAACGGCGACTCTTAAAAATGATACTGCTGCTCTTAAAAATGACACTGCTGCCTGAAAACAACCAGAAGGGCCCCATTCCATAGAAATATTTGATCATGTTTGGATGATGATGACGAATGTCCTTCGGCATTGCACAATGACCATTTTGTATTGTGTCATTGATGACACTCAAGTAAATTAGGATAATCATAGTATGTGAAAGTCATCCTCTTCTTTTTAAGGTTTTTGTGACCAAATCATAATATTTATTTTCCATATCATCTCTAGTCTGATTACCGTCTTTCAAGACAGTCATGACCAACTTTCAAACATACTGAAGGGGATACATGAACTGAAAACAGTCAAAACCTATTACAACTTCATGATTTCCCCTTTTTCTTCATCAATTGATGGGAAACATGAAAACCCAAAAGACAAAAACAACAATCAATTAAACCATATTACATGAGGGAGTACAAAATGCATACAAACAGATAGTGGAGGGTCATGTTGCATGAAAGTGATCCCTCTCCTCTCCAATTGATTTGGCTTTGGCTTCAATACTTGGGCCTTTTAGAAGGCTTCTATCCTCTCTGGTACTGGTGTTTTGATAACTTGTAGTATCTGTACTACTTCTGGCATGGATGGCCTGCTTGAGGGTATTTGGGATGTGCAAACCAAACCCAATTTGAGGATAGGGAGAACCTCCTCTTCAGGGTACTCACTCATGCTTGGATCCACACAATCCAACACATTTCCTTGTTCGAGTTGCACCCTCACGTAATCACTCAACACGATGACATCATCGTCTCCATACTCCACTGGCCTTCTCCCCGTAACGAGCTCTAGAATCATCACCCCAAAGCCATATATGTCACACTTTTCGTTGATTCTCAAGCTCTGGCATGCCAATTCTGGCGCGACATAGCCTAGTGCGGTCTGGAACCTGCTACTGAACACATGCTTGTCAAGCTTCGGCAGCAGCCTTGCAAGTCCGAAATCCGAAATCTTCGGGTGGTTGTTCTCATCAAGCAGTATATTGCTCGGCTTGATGTTGTAGTGTATGATAGGCGGGCGGAATGATTGGTGGAGATGGGCAAGCCCTTTCGCTGTTCCAAGAGCGATCTTGAAGCGGTTAGCCCATGAAAGGGGAGGTGTGGATGGAGGCCTGTTGTGAAGTCTAGCGTGAAGGCTTCCATTGGGTGCGTAATCAGATATCAGGAGCTGCAATTGAGGAGTCCAGAAGTAGCCTTTGAGAGTCAAAAGATTTGGGTGCTTTGCTTTCCCTAGGATCCGAACTTCCCTATCGAAATCGTCATGATACTGAATGATGTTTGAAGTTATGAGTTTCTTGATGGCCACAATCTTCCCCCCTCCAATGGACGCTTTGTACACCGTCCCAAAGACTCCTCTCCCAATCTCAGATGCCTTGTTTAGTACCAATTCAGGGCTAACTACCCAATCTTCATATCTCAACTCGCTACTTGGGTTGAAGATGACTAGCTTTCCACTGGGAGGACACCCAGATCTCGACGAACTCGAGCACATACTTTCCAAGGCATTGTCGATGAATGCCATCCTCTTCCGAGCAGAAACATTCAGCAGGGTCACCACCACAACCCCAATAACTATCAGAGCAGCTGCAGATATTGCAATAATTGCCGATAAGCTGAGGAATCTTCTGCGCCTCGAATTTACATGAGATTCAGGCTTTGTTACCATGTTCCCTCCATTTCCTCGGTTATAAGCGTCCGGGTTGAGGACTAATGGTTTTGGAACATTCATCTTACAGGGTGTTGTCAGGAGGGGTGAGCAGAGGCCTAGGTTCCCTTGCAATGCGCTTCGGTCTAATGTCTGAAATACACCTCCTGTGGGAAGCCTGCCAATGAGCCTGTTGTAAGAGATATTCACCGCAAGAAGATTGTCCAGGTGACCCATCTGCTGCGGTATCTCTCCACTTAAGCTGTTGAATTCTAAGTTTAGAATCTTGAGCTTCTCCAACATTGACAACGCCACTGGAATTGATCCGCTCAAGCGGTTGTGAGACAGGCTCCTGCAAAAAGAGAAAACAAGACCGCGCTCACATAAATCATCCAGAGAAAAACAAGTCCAGAACGTGCTAATTCTCATAGAAAATAATAGTAAAATTACAATCTGCTAATTGTCATAGAAAATTAATACTGAAGAAGCATCAACTTACAGCAAGTAGAGAGCAGAGCAGTTTCCAATCTCTTGTGGAATGGGGCCAGTCAATGAATTGTCATCCAACTGTAAAACAGACAGGCTGCGGGAATCGCACAAATCCTCCGGAATTGAACCATAGATGGCATTGTCACGGAGATCCAATATGGAAAGATTTCTAAAATAGCCAAGCTCTGGGGGCAACTGAGATGTCAGGTTATTCCATGATAGATTCAAGTACCTCAATTTGAAACAGAGAGCCATCTCAGGAGGAATAACCCCTGTCAGTCTATTATTCGACAAATCCAGTGAATTGAGAGATTCAAACAGTTTGGCTGAACCGGGTGGAATCAGCCCGCTGATCCCGTTGGACGACAGGTCGATCCTCTCCAATCCAAGATCAAACAGACCTTGTGGAATGGTGCCATTGAAACTGTTTCCTTTCAACCTGATCTCAGAAAGCCTGTCACAGTAAACCATTGATCCAGGAATCTCTCCCGTCATTCGGTTAAACGATAAGCTCAAGTAATTCAGTGATTTCAGCTCACCGAATGAAGACGGGAGGATACCAGTAAATTCATTGTTTGCCAAATTCAAATACTGTAGACTGCTCAAGTTACCAATCCACAGAGGGAGATCACCCCCCAACTTGTTATCCCAAAGGCTAACGAATTCAAGTGATTTTAGCTTCTGCAGAGACTCGGGTAGGCCTCCGTTGAACAAATTGCCACTTAAATCCAATCGGGTAAGATGCGGGCAAAGTCCGATGTCCTCCGGAAGCGGCCCCGACAGCTGATTTCCCTGTAACATGAGCTCCTTGATGTTATGTATGCCTGCAAGGCCTAGTGGAACGGTCCCTGACAGTTCATTGCGAGAGAGATCCAACACCCTGAGCCTTGTCAGTGGCCAGATCAAATTTCTGAAATCCGGGTCGCCAGAGAGATGATTGTGGGACAAGTTTAGCCCCCCAAGCAAGGTGCAATTTGCCAAAGTGGGAGGAATTGGCCCTTCCAAGTGGTTGCGCGCTAAAGAGAGAAACCGCAGTGAGGTACAACTACCAAACAGCTGGCTCGGCAGCGGTCCCGACAGTGAATTCTCTGATAGATCAAGGAATCTGATCGCCGTCATGTTGGCAAACTGTTCTGGGATTCTCCCGGTTAGGCCGTTGTGGCTGAGATTCAGCCTCCTGAGAGTTGGGATGAGCGCGAGCTCTGGGGCTATGAGGCCAGAGAGGTTGTTGTGTGACAAGGAGAGGACTTGGAGCTTGTTTAGTCGATCTAGGCATCTGCCTATCTTTCCTGAGAGGCCCAAGCCATCAAGGGAGAGCTGTGAGACGCGCCCGGTGAGCGGGTCGCACTCCACGTACTTCCAAGAGCATGGGCTGTTGTCATCTTCGTTCCATGAAGCCAGAGAAGAATGAGGGTCTTGGACGGCTGATTTGAAGACTATCAGTCCAAGTATGTCGTCGTTGAGCTGGATTGGTATGTTGTTACTACTGCTTACCTGAAAAACAAGAAGAGATAGCCAAACAAGGTGCAGAGATATCTGAAATACCTTCATTTTCTCCTCCTGCTGCTGCTGCTGTACGTTTCTTCTTCTTGTTTGAGGACTTTCAAAGGTTTCTTGGACTCGCAATCTCTTCTGCCATGGTTTTCTTGGAATTGAATTCTGAAGCACGGGTTAGAAAAATCTATGGTTTTTGTTTTTAGTCTTGGCCCAGTTGTTGTAATGCCTGTGTTTTATTCCTTCTGTTGGGACATGGTCCGGATCTTCTTCTAGAGGGGCTCACCGTGTTCTTCAGGTCCAATGCTGTAAATCCATACAGTAGGGCCCATCTTTGAAATCCAAGCCGCTCGAAAACAATGCCCCACTTTATTTTATTGGGCCCTCCTTTGAAATTTAAACCACTCTAATAAAATTTTTCACTCTAATATAAAGTCATGCCAACCGTCAGATTGAGAATGGAAACATATGGTGATTTGATTTTTTTTTTTTTTTTTTTTTTTTTTTTTGCAACGTTGTTTAGATGTGATTAATCATAGTGGGTATTGATAAGACGAAGTATATTAGACCCGTGATGTAAGCTATAAAGGATGAAGGATGTAAGGTGAGAGATGAAAGATATAAGACAATAATATAGATAAGAACTTGATTTTCCTAGAATTTGAGTTATTAGGATAAGGTTGTGTATTCATTTCTTATCTTCTTTTGATTCAATTTCTACTAAATAGAGTGTTATTCAATGGTTAATGATTTTTCATTTTCAACCACTTACGGAAATACAGCCTTAAGATTCTCACGAATTCAATTACACAAAACAATCAGCCCTTAAGAATCTTCATTATTACTTATTCAATTCTAGCCCTCTTAAAATCTCAAATATTAATAAGTAAACAAATGGGTCCTAATGGATTTCCAGCTTTTGGCCGATGGCGTACAGCTTCAAACAGTTCAACCTCCCATTTCATTATTAAAACAGTGGTCCTAATGAAATCTTAAAGTCTTGATATGCTGATGAGGAATTATTGAAGAATTTATCACGACTCACGAGTGAACATGTGATTCTAGTGGGGCCCATCAGATACGGGTGCCTTTTTTTTTTTTTTTTTTAGTTGGAGACACTTTTTATTCTATACTGCAATTGAGAACATTTTTTGAAACTCGAACCAAGTTTACCCAAAGTACGAACATTTTATTGTTTTGTTTTTTTTTTTTCTTTTTTATCCTACAGTTAGGGTGTGTGCATATATGAAGGATGAAAATAGCACTGGCTAGGTTGTGTTTGTTCTCTGTTTTTTCATATGTATCTATGTCTGTCCAGTGTATGTATTTTGTATCTTTCCTACAGACTCTCGTTCTATCTTTTATTTATATATCTCCCTACTAGAGATAAAAAAAGAAAAAGAAGGGCATGTACGCATACGATCGAACTGATTAATTGATGCTTATAATAAGTGTTTGCTAATCTTGATGTATAAGAATCATTTACAAATTTTAAAGTTTCATATAAAGATTTTGTAGAATAGAAGTATATATAGAAGTATGGGAATTCTAGAGAATGTCCCTTC
The DNA here is from genome assembly GCA_003546025.1 of Camphora micrantha. Classification (NCBI taxonomy): domain Eukaryota; kingdom Viridiplantae; phylum Streptophyta; class Magnoliopsida; order Laurales; family Lauraceae; genus Camphora; species Camphora micrantha. The sequence continues at coordinate 29,385,648 of QPKB01000006.1, forward strand.
TTTGAAACACTCCTATTTTTGCGTTAATTCTTTCACACACAAAACCTCCAGTGATTTGGTTTAAGTTTTGATTTGACATTTATCCAACTTTTAGTCAGTGTTGATGTATCTAAAATTAATAGACTTTAGCATTATGGATTAAAGGATTAAGATGATCTATAGCATTAAAATTTTACATACAAAATCTAAGTCTTAGCCTTCCATGATTATCATGCATCTTGGTGGATGTTACTTAGGCTGTGCATTTTTTGGCAACAATAGTTGAGTGTTTGTTTTTTCTTCTTTTGACGGGGCTGGGGCTAGGGCTAATCTTGGGATATGGAAGTGATGCGCTTTAACCCGCACACTCATATCCCTTGCTTAGCTGAATTGTAACTTCAGATATATTCATATGTTGATGAATAATAGATAAAATGGTGTATTAATTGCTTTACTCTCATTCATTCATGATAAACTTATTACAGAATGGATTGGTTGATAAGTCCAACTGTTGTACAAATCACAAATCACAACTCAGAGCACATTCAATCAACTTGCATCACAGTCTCAATTAGATTAGCGCGAGACGTGTCTTCTGGGGTAAAAAAGAGAGTCAATGTCCTGTTGGAATTGTGAAAAGAGGAAAAAGCCATGGAAACAGGCGAGTGAGGATTGAGGTGTGAAAGGGTCTGGTGGTTCACAAGATCCAAACCGCATTCACGGGGGGCTTGTTCTCTAGCGAGAAAACGTCGGTGAAGTGGGCCCCACAGCCCCACCAATCATCCGTCGCTGTCTCTCTCCCTCACCACAGAAACACGTACATTTCCTCATCTGCCCCAATGCACCACAAGGGAAGTGAAATGGCCTTCTTCTTTTTCTTCTTCTCTCTCTCTCTCTCTCTCTCCTATTCCTTTTTTTTTTTTTTCTCTCTCTCTCTCCTCCTACCAATGGATGGAGTGTACTGGTTGGTGTGTGTGTGTGGAGGGGTGGGACCCAACACGTGTAGGCGTCAGACCCACTTGCTTCGTTGGCACAGGAAGGATATTCGTGTGTGGTGTAGTGTGCAGTTTGCCTGTTTTGATTGGCTCTTTGTGGGGGTGGGTTGGAGGAGAGTCCAAAACACCCGTGTCTGTAGTTCACATGCTCTTGGATTTCAAATCCACAATTTTATATAATAAAAAAAAAGGGGGTCTGGAATCTGGATCCCCTGTTGTCTTTCAAACATCCATACTATCCTATCACATACATTACAGGTCTCTTTTTATTTTTGCCAGATTAGTACTATGGGCGCATTGAATACATAGGGACCCTATTTTTCTAACTAGAATTCAAAGAATTTTTGCCCCAAAAAAATTTAAATTCTACTTTAAAAAAGAGAAATTTATTTAAAAAAGGACCATAGTTGGCCACTAACCAGAAGAGGTACCAATAGTATATATGGCACGGAAATGGTATTCCTGCTAGATTTTTTATTTTTATTTTTGTCTTTTTTCAACAAGCGACTGCGTCGTCATTTTATATTGAGAGTTAGTATCGACGTCATCGCTAATGTTCTATTTATACGTCGTTGTATAATCACACACATTCTCTTCCACTAGCTTCTGTTAAGCAACGACGTCGTTGTATAATCACACGCAATTTTTTGCACCAACTTCTGTGAAGCAACGACTTCGTCACTGATCATTGCAATCGAAAAAAAAAAAATGATGTTCGTATTATTTTGATGTGCGAACGCACTACAAGATCCAAATGAATTATAAGCTTCTATCTTGTCATAAATTTCCATAACATATAAAGGGAAGAAGGCCATAAGACAAAAACAGGAAAAAGAAGACCATAAATAGGATATAAAAAGGCAAGCCCAATAATGGTAAAAAAAATCTAAACTGCTCCCAAGACTTTGACTAGAAAGAAAGCGCTGCAAAACAAAAACACCCCAAACAAGAAGGAACAGAGAATGAGAGTAGCTACACAACCGACTGACATTTTTAAGAAAGAACTCAACAACACCTGTCATCCAGAAAAACCCATGGCAGTGGAACTAAGAGAGCACCAACAGCAACGAGAACGGCAAATCAGGGCCTTTCAACTACAAAATTGCACAAGACAAAAAGGAAGAACAAGGAGCAACAGAGCCGCCGCCACAATAGCCACTACAGGAGCACAAGACAAAAAGAAAGAACAAGAAGAAGGGGAAAATGGAGAAGTGGGGTTTCAGGGGAGTTTTATGAGTTGAATGTGACAAAAACATCGTCGCACGTTTCAATCATTAATAAAAAAAAAGAACAGATAGACCACTTCCGTGCCATATATACTATTGGTACTCTTTTGGTTAGTGGCCATGTAGGATCTTTTTTTAGGTAAAATTCTCTTTAAAAAAATAAAAAAAGTTGTCCCCTAAAGTGGAATTTCTAATTAATCCTCCTCTTTACCGGAGCATTTGAAGTTTTAACAAAATGCTTAGAGATTGAAATCTCAAAAGGTTATTTAAAACCTTTTGTGGCTGAAGTTCGGAATTTTAGTAAAAGAAATATCGTATTTCAAATGCCATGGGACTAGCCATCGGTCATATCATGTTAAAAAAACAACAAAAAGTATACAGACCCGGGGTCTGTGCCGGGGTCTGTAGCACGGCCCAAAAAACAAACCTCAACGCCCACAAAAACCTATCTGAAATTCTTTTAAAGAAAAAAATACTCATCTATAGTCCAACGGGCTCCAACAAGGGTTTATTCAAGAGCCTAGGGTGGAGGGAGGGATGAGAGACAAACATTAACTTTAACAGCATCAATTATTCATAGAATGCTCCAATGATTTTTTTATTTTTTATTTTTTATTTTTATGTGTGAAAGATCAAACCTCTCTCTGCAACACAACAAAATGCATTAAAATTTTAATGATTTTTATACTATTTTTGGTTAATTTACACTTGTTGGTTTCCCTTTTACAATGGTTTTTGGTTCTCCTTGATACTGACAAGGTTACATATTTTATTTATGCACCAGATTCTTTTTTTTTCATCCATTTCTCTACTTTAACTTCATAAAAGGCTATACATTTACTAATAAGATTTCCATTTCCATTTAATAGATATATATATATATATTTCTTGTTCTAGTAAATACTCACACACACACGCTGTCCAAGTCCTTAAGGTCTGATTGTTTACATGTAGAGAGATGCCTCACCAATGAGTTATAAGTGGATTGCGACTTTTTTATGTAAACATTTTATATTTTTTTTCTTCTAATTATTAATAATTTCAAATTTTAATTCCTCAAACAATAATCAACATGTCTATGCCTCTCACATGGGTTTTCAAATGGTTCCTGTCTCCTCCCAGGCCCCCCAGCACAACCAAGCAATAAGTTTCTAATTCCGCTTTATGATTTGGGTTTTTAATCGAATGTTACATGATTGAAAAACTATCCCTGAATCTATTCTTTTCTGGCAGGGGCCCCTAGACCTGGAAAATAAGCCTCATTTGGATAGCTAGTAAAACTAGTTTTTCATACTTTTCAAGTCTATCATGAGATTTCTATATATATATATATATATATATATTGGCCCATTTCTTTAATTTTTCTTGGTAATGGGCTTCGTTGCTTTTAGGCCTGTCTAAACATGTCTTGGTAGGGGGACATTTATGTGCATCTATCCCTCACCGTAGGGTGAGGGTAGTTTCCCTTTTTACACATGAATTATGAAAGTGTATCTCACCCTATGTACTTGAAAATTCTCTTTTGTACTTGAAAATTTCTAATTATGGAAGCGTCCCTCACCATATGGTGAGAGATGGATGCATATGAATATTCTTCGTCTTAGTATGGTCGTTTTATCTTTTATTTCTAGGGCCATTTAGGTCCGACTGGAAACATGTTTGGGCTTGGTTTTTAAGTTGTTCCATGCTCTTAGTGTTATTGGGGCTGGGCCATCACCCAGTGCGGATTCCGCCAAAGTAGGGTTGTAGGAGGGTCCAGAGTTGAACAAATCTAACCTTAGGCAATTTATGTGGTTGAACCTGCATTGTCACGCATGGCACTTGAGACTTTTACCATTGCACCAAAGCAATGACCCTGGGTTGGGCTATTATGGCTTTTAACGACCCACAACATATAGTTCCTTGTTTTTTGGTTAGGTTAACATATTATTTAAATGTTCTACTCATGATACGGATTATATGTGGGTTCATTGACCTGAACATCCACCTCGATCATTCTTTTATGTATTTCACAGCCCATTTATTGGGCTTTTGTTTATGATAAGACTTTTATAGAAATCTATCAAAAAAGATTAAATTTTTTTTTTTATTTTTTGTAGAAAGGATTGAACTTGGGCTTAACCATTTCTGGGTCAAAACTTGACTCAATGAGCCACTACATGTTTAGGCATGTACGAAGAGTTAGATTTGGACCAAAATTCTTTTTGGTTTTCTCCCAACTATAATTTTAGATGTCATTGTTTTCATTTGATTCATTGAGGACTATATATATATCATCAAAAAGCACGTTCATTTCATTGGTTTATGAGTTATGAGATGATCAAGCCAGAATATGGCCTTCAGTGGCCCCACAAGGATACAGGCACACCTGCTTACATATATATATATTAGGATCACAGCCATCAAAAAACATTTTCATGACAATTACGTCCATTGTAGAGTTATATTGTGATGATTGAATCTCAGTCATAGTATGCGAAGATAGATATCCCCCTTGAAAGCCTCAAGCTCCAAGACTAAAAGATTTCAAGTTGCAACTTGCAAGTGTGCAGTGCAGCAGTATCACAATGACAATTCCATATATAAAATTGGTTTCCGATTCGATTCAGTGCCCAAACCAACCTTTTTTTTTTTTTTTTTTCTCTTGCCATCTTTGCTCTGGTAAACACTCGGAAAAGTGCAGACCCTCATAGCCTAACCAAAGTCCTTTAACAACCAGCGCTACGATAAGGGATTGAGAGATGCCTCACCAATGAGCCATCATAGGATTGGCAAAACCGAATCTCTTTCAAATGTTTGTTTGGATGCACAATAAAACATAAGAAAATAATATTTTATAGAGTATAATCTTTCATTTTTTAAAGAAGAGAATCTTGTGCGTTTGGTAACCGAATAAAAACTTGAAGAAAATATTCTTTTCTTTCAAAAAGCTCAATATTTTTCTCCTCTAGGTCTCCCTGTAGAAAACTTTCTACAAGATATGAATCTTTCAAAATAACGATTACAAAGTGATAGAGTAAAGTAAAGACTTTAGTTCACCAAATCCATCATGATGTGTTTGTTTACATATATGGTAAAGTCAAATTAAATTTCACAGCACGGTAAAGGTATGGATAGAGTAATAAAATATTTGCTAAAGTAAAGTGGGAATAAATAGTAAAGTAGTTTCTTTTTATTTAACTTTACTTTATCACATTTTATCATAGTTTTATAAGGTAAATAAAAGTGACTTGTTTATAGGTGTGGAAAACTAAAATAAAGATTGATGTCATATTATAGTAAATGTCAGGTAAAGTAAGGTGAGATGAAGTATCTATGTGGTGAAAGAAAGTGGGAGAGAGAGTTGTAAAGTAGTTATTTTTTGTATTGACTTTACTTTACTATACTTTACCATGATTTTATGTGATAAAAGAAAAGTAACTTAAAGTAAAAACATGGCAGTTGAACTTTACTTTACCACACTACTTTTTTCTCTATACATGGTAAATTACATTTAAATTAAAATATTTAATAAAGAATTATTCTAATAATATATTTTATTTTAATCATAACACCTTTCAAACAACTCAATTTAAAATCTTTAAAATTCTTCAAAAATCGCCAAACAACAAAAATATTGTAATTTTATAATATTAAATTATTCTATTTTATACTATTTTATTTTTGTAATATTTAATTTTGTAAATATTTTATTTTGTAAACATCCAAATTGGACCCCTTCGAAAGTTGTAAATTTTGAAGTATTTATAATATTCCCAATGATTGAGAATACGTGTGTGACTCGCCTCTAAGCGTAATTAAAAATATGATTTTATTCAAAACTACAATTTCAATTAAGAGCAAGACTCTCCAGGCTCTCCTAAGCTCAAGCTTAGGATAAAATTTCGTTAGCTCATATTTGTAGGGCCCACCATTGATCAATCTAAATGGACCAAACACAAGGCCTTCAATTAATGCCCAAAACTATCTGGGCCATTTCCTTGCATTTACTCTTTTCAACCCAACTTGAGGGGATTTTTGAATTTCATGTTTTTGGGGCTGAGTTGATTCTAACAATAAATTGTAGTTATTCTTAGCATAACTTTTCTTTTCTTTTCTTTTTTTTTTTTCAAAAGTACTGTAGCACAAGCCATGTTTATGTTAAGGCAACATTATGAAGATAAGCCCAGTTTATAATCTTTATGGCCCATTAATTATTTATTGAATGTTTACATCCTGTACGTTCTCACTTGAACTGAATATCAATGGATCTCGATGTAGGGCCGATGCATAGCATGTGAGACTGAACAATGGCCCAATTGAATTAGGACTCCCTGTTGTCTGGCAATTTGGGTCCTAACACATTCGGGCTTCAACTATAGTTTGGCCTTGCTCATTTAAGGTGGACCATACAATGTTTTCTGTGTTGGGATCTGTTGACGGTCCCACACGTGATTGCATGTGGATGGGCCCAAGCCAACAGACAGATAAGCTCACTACATCTTGATATGATCTCTTTCAGTTCTCTCCATTGAGAAATGTGGCAGTTCTGATGGACCCAAAGGTGCCATATTTAAAAAAAAAAAAAAAAAAGGTTCGACGATGAAACAGGTTGATTTTTGAAATTTATTCTGACCAGGTTGGCACCACCGATCCAAAGGAACGGGACCCTACTTGTGAGATCTATGGAAAATCAAGTCCATGGAGTGAATACATCTCATCTGAAAGAGGAAGTTAATCGCTCATAGATCATCACCATCACCAAGTAGTGTTGGGATCAGCTATATAAATTCCCTGGCAGCCACTATGATTGGATTACTCCTCCCTGTTTTTCCCTCAACCTTGTCCATGTTAGGGCAGGTTCCTACATAATGGGGACATGAAGACTATGACCATGAAGATGGTGAATGAATGATAGATAATAGGCTTCTTAGATTTTGAGTAGGATCCAAATTGGTATATAATTTCTGCACGAGTTTATCCAAGGCCAAACCCTCATATAGATCCTTCACTCTTTCGGTCCCTAGGATTGGTTGGCACGTTTGCCTCGTATAGATTTGTGTCTAATATTGTGTGTTTTGGGGTTTGATAATAAACAGTCTTATTTATGGATCATGGGTTCACGTCAAATCTAGGGTCATTTCCTGAGTATACTAAATGAAATTAGTGGAACCATCCAAGAGGATTATGTGACTTATGAGAAGTTAATAAAGCAAACCATTTGTAAGCTTCCCCGAAGCTTCAGGCCATGAAATCTTAAAAAAAAAAAAAAAAAAAAAGAATAGTAATAATAATTTAAGCAGGGTCAGTCACAAGAAGCTGATGCTCCATTAAAAGTGCAGAAATCGGAATCGTACGTTTGATTGAATCAAAAAGTATTACAGCAAAAACCCAGTTTTTCTTCAGCAAAATTGACTTACCATCAAATAATGGTGGTGATGATTCTCTATCCTCGTTTCAACCTCTAAACCATCAACCCATACAAATGCCTCACTGGTGGAGTTCTTAAGACCCATCTTCTTTAAAACAATAAAATCAAATTTGAAAGAGAACGTGTGGCCTAGAAGATCACCAATTTATTTATTTATTTTTAGATCAGAGGACAAATCCCTTTAGGCCTATTGGGAGGCGGGGCAATGTGGTACCGCAGTTTCCAGCACTCAAAAAGGTGTAGTCCTAAACCAGCTGAATTACTACTCCATTAATGAAATTTAAAGTCCAACAATCATATCTATCCTATTCTAATTCCAAGCTCCAGATACAAACATAACTTCTGCTTCCTTCCACAAATCAAATGCCACATATCTTCAAAATGGAAGAAAAAGAGGTCATGTAATAATAATAATAATCATTATTATAATTATTTTTTTTTGGGGTGAATGATGGGAGTCAAGTAATTACTTTCAGCAATTGAATGGCATAGAAGGGAAACATAAATGACTCATTGTCTTACTGAAAAGAGAACACTTGTTCAAGTACTTCATAAAAAAAAAAAATCCACATCAACCCTTGCTTTAGTCCATTGAGAGGAGAAACAACTAAATGCATTTTAGCCATTCAAAGGAAAGTTCCCATCCAGTGAAAAATATTTCTTCCATAATCTATCTTATGATCTAAAGAGATGTTGTAACTGGTCCCCCAATAGAGAAATTCCAACAACACAGACAGGGAGAGAGAGTCAACTACACTAGCAAGCACCAATCAGAATTATTTCTCGACAGCTTAGGATTGATCACATAGATGCCAACAAGTTAAAAACAGACTAGACCAGACCAGACCAGACGAGACGTAGAGAGACATCACAACATAATTTGGGTTGATTGAGGCCCCGAAGAATCAAATCACAGATAGAACCACCACCCAAATAAATAGCACATATAAATAAGAATCCTATCAAAACCCCACCAACCCTCATGACCCTTTTTTTAACTCAATTCATCAAATAAATCTGACTGCTTGCTTGCTACTTGTTAGTTGTTGTGCCTCTCTTACCTGAATCCCCACCAGATGCCGCCTGAGCCGCTTTCTTCGCGGCCTTCTCTTGCAGCGCTTTGGCGTCTCTGCAAAACAAAAACCCCAAATCCAAATATATATATACATGGACTCGAGAAATAAAGGGGGCAAAACAAAAACCAAGAATCTATCAGATAACACAGGAAAAAAGAAAACAAGGGTCAGAAAAATCAAACCTTTCTCGGCGCTGTTCGGGGGTCAATCCATCTTCTTTGCCCTTCGTCTCCTTCTTCCGTGCCTGCGCTCTTTCGCGATCTCGCTCTCTCTGGTTCCCGCGTGCTCTCCCAAAGTTAAGGTTTTTTTTTTTTTTATCAAACCAAATCAATCCATAAGAAATTGGATTTGATGTTTGAGTTCAATTCACCCATAATTAAAAAAAAAAAAAAAATAATAATAATAATAATAATAAACCCAAAAAAAAAAAAAAACAACTCCATCTCTATCTCCCCATGTGGAACTAGAAGATGGAATATTCAAACAAGAAAACAGAGCCATCTTCATCTTATAAAAGAAAAAAAAAAAAAAAAAAAAAACAGAGGATTTTGAAGGATATGAGTCATTCTCTCTCTGAAGACGGTATATTTAGATTTCAAAAGATGGATGGCAGAAAAGAAGAAGAGGATCTATGGAAAGAAGGGTGCGTAGAAGAGGTTTTAAGAAGATTTATTTATTGTGTGAAAGAAGAAGTTTCCCGAAGGTCCGTAAAAGCCGCCGCGGGGTTTTTTTTTTTTCTCCTACCCCGACATCTCTCCTCCCTTGATAAAATATAGAGATCAACTTCAATGTTTTACCTTAATCGGATTGTGTAGCTTTGATTGGCAGGCTATTGATCATTTGACATCACAGTAAGAAAATTTGACCAAATTTAGAATTGTTCAGTTTCAATGTCTCGCGTTTAGTAGTTTTTTTTTTTTAATTTTTTAAAATTTTTTTTTTTTATTTAAGTTGGATTCAATTACCTTGCAAACTTGGAAGGATAAAAAAAAAAAGGGAGAAAAAGTGGGCACCTTGTAGAATTTTACACAAAGTTGTAGAAAACTAGGTTTACACAGAAGTGGGTTGTTGGTTTTGGGCCCTCTATCTAACCCAAATGGATCTGGTGGGGTGGGGTGGTTTTGTCCCAGCAGCCCTCTCTCTACCCCAAATGGATCGGGTTGGGTTGACGAGGCATATCTACGGGTGAGAAAGTTGAACCCATATATGATCCTTTCTTTTTTACAATGGGTCAAGTTACAAGTAACGCTTGCTGAGGATCAGTCTGACCTGATCCCTACAATGCTCATTAAGATCAGTGCGGGTCAACCTATTTAACTCGATTCAAAATGTGGAAATCTGGAAAAACCTAGATCCATTTCAAATATTTAGGTTATATTTGAGTTAAGTTGGAAGCAAAAGCCTCAATATAAGCTGGGCTCTCAATCCATATAAAACAAACTATTCTCAGCACTAAAATGTTATTAAACTACCAAATTGTTTTGAATAGGTCTAAATATGTGGGACCAACGCCAACCAATCCATTTAAATGGATTAGGTAGGTTATATGGTGATCATAAGCTGATCCATTCAAATCCCGCAGGTAGGGTTAGCGTCCTAATTTTCATTTCTTACATAGAAGGAGTTGGATCCAAATGTTAGATTGCTATTAGTGTTAAGATTTATCTTTAGATTATTTATTTTTTAATAAAGTGGTTGCATGTAGTTAGAAGACTTGTTTACCTAGTCTACAGGAGAATCCCTAAGTTGTAGGAGTCATGGTCAGGTTCATTGTTCATGCTTGAGTCGTGGTATGTAGTTCCACAAAATCTGCAAAGTGGATGTTATGTTGCTTGCAGCAACAGACTTGGTTTTTTCTTATTTAAGTTGTAATTTTCTCATTCAAGCTAATCAATGAAATTCAGAGCTTTTTAGCCATCACATTAGCAGCAAGCTTAAGTTTACAGTTTCAAAAGTTTATTCAACATCTGGTATCAGAGCTCCACTGGGCCTGTGTCATAGAAGCAGCAGCCTTTACATCCATGTAGTAGCAAGCATGGCGTTTGACAAGCTAGCAGAGAATTTCATTCAGTGAGCCATTCCTCGCTTCGACGGTCACTACGATCATTGGAGCATGTTGATGGAGAATTTCCTAAGATCCAAGGAATATGGGGATCTTGTGGAAACAGGAATTGTCGAACCAGAAGGTAAGCTGACACAAGCACAACAAAAGAAGATAGATGATCTGAAGTTAAAGGACCTAAAGGTGAAAAATTACTTGTTTCAAGTCATTGATCGAGCAATTTTGGAGACCATTCTCCAAAAAGATACTTCCAAGCACATTTGGGACTCCATGAAGAGAAAGTATCAAGGGTCAGCAAGAGTGAAGCGTGCACAGCTTCAGGCCCTAAAACGAGAGTTTGAGACTCTCCAAATGAAGAATGGAGAGTCTGTCACCGAGTATTTTGCAAGGACCATGGGGATTGCAAACAAAATGTGAATCCATGGTGACATGCTTGATGATGGCTCCATTGTAGAGAAGATCTTGAGATCTATGGCTCCAAAATTCAACTACATCGTTTGCTCTATTGAAGAGTCAAATGACACTATGGAGATGTCGATTGATGAGCTCCAAAGCTCCTTGTTGGTCCATGAGCAGCAGCTGAACCGTGGCACCACAGAACGTGTCAACTCAGAAGAACAAGCGCTGAAAGCTTCTACCTTTTCTAAATCCTCAAGCTCAAGAGGAAGAGGTCGAGGTAGAGGTAGAGGAAGAGGTCGAGGTGGTCCAGGCAACCAAGATGGAGACAGACAACACCAAAGTTCCAAGAGACATGATGATCACTCTCAGAATAGAGGAAAAGGACAAGTTGACAAGTCCAACATCGAGTGCTATCGATGTGGAAACCTTGGGCATTATCGCAATGAATGCTACAGGAAGCTGCCAAATGACAAAGAGAAAGGAGAGAAGTCCAACTTTGCTGAAAAGAAGGATGATGAGACACTTTTGATGGCTTTCCAGGTCAAGGAGGAGATTGATTCATAAGTATGGTATGTAGACACAGGTTGCAACAATCATATGAGTGGCTGTAAGTCATCTTTCTCGTTTCTGGATGAAAACTTTCGACTACCGTGAGCTTTGGGGATTGGTCAAGTGTTAATGTGATGGGAAAGGGTGATATTCAAATTAGGACTAAGAATGATTTTGTTGAAATCATTTCGAATGTGTTTTATGTGCCTAATTTGAAAACAAATTTGTTGAGTGTTGGACAGTTACAAGAAAAGGGTTATATAATAACTCTTCAGAAAGATGCATGTGAAATATATGATCCTGTAAGGGGTGCCATTGTTGTGGTTCAAATGAGCCCACAGATTGTTTCCGCTTAAGATCAAAACTGTCCAAACTAGTTTGATGGCTAAGGAAGATGATTCATCATGGCTGTGACACTTTCGATATGGTCATTTGAATTTCAATGGCTTGAGGACACTGCATCAGAAGCAAATGGTGACTGGCCTTCCCATGATCACACCTATATCTGAAATTTGCGAAGAGTGTGTTGTTAGCAAACAACATTGTGATCAATTTCCCAAAGGAAAGGCATGGAGAGCACAAAACCTACTGGAGCTGGTGCATTCAGACATATGTGGTCCAATCAATCCAATATCGAATGGTAAAAAGAAATATTTTATTTCTTTTATTGATGACTTCAGTAGAACTTGTTGAAAATGAAAGTGGAAGAAGGATCAAAACTCTGCGAACTGATCGTGGTGGTGAATATTGCTCAAAAGAGTTTGAAGTGTTTTGTGATGCGCAGGGGATTCGAAGGCAACTCACTGCTTCATATACACCCTAGCAAAACGGTGTATCCGACAAAAAAAATCGAACCATTCTCAACATGGTCAGAAGCTTGCTAGTTAAGGGAGGAGTTCCTAAAAGTTTTTGGCCTGAAACAGTTTTGTGGTCCATTCATGTTTTGAACAGATGCCCTACTTTCTCTATTAAAAACATGACACCTGAGGAAGCTTGGAGTGGACGGAAACCCTCAGTAGATCACTTTAAAGTGTTTAGGTGCATAGCATATGCACACATTCCAGACGAAAAGAGGAAGAAGCTCGACGACAAAGGTGCAAAGTGTATATTTCTTGGAGTTAGCGAACACTCCAAAGCCTACAAATTGTTCAACCCAACTACTGGGAAGGTGATTACCAGCAGAGATGTGGTTTTTGATGAAGAGAAGACGTGGGTTTGGTCTGGAGAAGGCAAGAAGCAGCAGCAAATTCCATCTAACTTTGATGCAACAGATGATAGCATTGAGCAGTCTCCTGAGCCTGACGAAATCCCACTAGATAATGATCTGCCTGTAGATGATCAGCCACCTCAAATTCAACGTCTAAGAAAGAGACCATCTTGGATGATTGATTATGTAAGTGGAGATGAACTCTCTGATGATGATACTACTACACACTTTGCTTTGTTTGCAGACTCTACTCCTCTCGCCTTTGAGGACGCAATTGAGGACTCAAAATGGCAAAAGGCAATGGATGCAGAAATTAAGTCCATTGAGAAAAATGATACATGGGAGCTTACTGATTTGCCTAAAGGTCAGAAGACTATTGGCGTGAAGTGGGTTTTTAAAACCAAATTGAATGAGAAAGGCGAGGTGGACAAGCACAAGGCCCATTTGGTAGCAAAGGGATACAAGCAAAAATATGGTGTCGATTACAAAGAAGTGTTTGCCCCTGTTGCAAGGCAAGACACAATTCGTTTGGTAATCTCTCTAGCTGCTCAAAACTCCTGGCCTATTTTTCAACTAGATGTGAAATTTGCCTTTTTACATGGTGAATTGCAAGAACAAGTGTTTGTCGATCAACCTCCAGGCTATGTGCAGCAAGGCAAAGAGAAGAAGGTTCTTAGATTGAAGAAGGCACTTTATGGGCTGAAACAAGCACCACGACCTTGGTACAGCCGCATAGATGCATATTTCGTCAAACAAGGCTTCCAAAAGTGTCCTTATGAGCATACTTTGTATGTTAAGGTTGGTGATGAAGGTAAACTGCTCATTGTATGCCTTTATGTTGATGATCTAATTTATACTGGAAGTGGTGTTGATATGTTTGATGATTTTAAGAAGTCTATGATGAAAGAATTTGATATGAGTGACTTGGGGCTGATGCACTACTTTCTTGGCATAGAAGTGGTACAATCAGCAACTGGTATTTTTATTTGTCAAAAAAAAAAAATGTTCTGGAAGTATTGGAAAGGTTTGGGATGCTAAAATGCAATCCAGTTGGAACTTCAGTAGAGGTAGGATCAAAATTGAGTCAAGATCCTGATGGGCAGAGAGTTGACAGCACTTATTTCAAACAGATAGTTGGAAGTTTGATGTATCTAACTTCCACGAGGCCTGATATCATGCATTCTGTAAGCATGATAAGTCGATATATAGAAAATCCCACTGAGATGCATCTCAGGGCAGCCAAGAGAATCCTTCGTTACTTGAAAGGCACAGCAGATTTTGGGATCTTTTATAAGATAGGAAGCATGTCAAGTTTCCTTGGTTTTACTGACAGTGATTACGCAGGTGATATTGATGATCGTAAAAGCACTTTTGGAAATGTGTTTTTAATGAGTTCAGGTGCAGTTTCATGGTCCTTGAAGAAGCAGCAAATTGTGACATTATCCACCACTGAAGCTGAGTTCGTGGGAGCTGCTTCATGTTCCTGTCAAGCCATTTGGTTGAGAAGAATGCTAGAAGTTCTGGTAATCAGCAACAAGATCCAACAACAATTTATTGTGATAATGTTTCAGCAATCAGGCTTTCCAGGAATCCAGTTATGCATGGAAGAAGCAAACATATCGATGTTAGATACCATTTCTTGCGTGATCTATGCAAGGATGGTGTGATTGAGTTGCAGTTCTGTAAGAGTGAAGATCAAGTTGCTGATCTCATGACAAAACCTCTCAAACGACCTGTGTTCGAGAAGCTCAGAAGTGCGCTTGGAGTTTGTTCAAGGGAGGGACTTGCACAGGATTGAAGTGAAGATGAAGATCAATCCTAAACTGTTTTCTGCAGAAATCAGTTTAAGGGAGGGTGTTAAGATTTATCTTTAGATTATTTATTTTTGAATAAAGTGGTTGCATGTAGTTAGAAGACTTGTTTACCTAGTCTACAGGAGAATCCCTAAGTTGTAGGAGTCATGGTCAGGTTCATTGTTCATGCTTGAGTCGTGGTATGTAGTTCCACAAAATCTGCAGAGTGGATGTTATGTTGCTTGCAGCAACAGACTTGTTTTTTTCTTATTTAAGTTGTAATTTTCTCATTCAAGCTAATCAATGAAATTCAGAGCTTTTAGCCATCACATTAGCAGCAAGCTTAAGTTTACAGTTTCAAAAGTTTATTCAACAATTAGAAATTCATTTATTTTGTACATAATCAATCTAACGCAGTAGACCCATCAAGACCATTCCATACCATGCTTTGTAAAATAGTAAATTTGAGCAAGGTGAATAAAAAGAGAGAGAGATATATTATATTAATTTATTTTGAACGATTTAAATTTCTAATAAACAGGTGAGCTATCATTGTAGTATAGGCTATAGCGGCATAACCTTAGAAATTTTATCATCCATCCAGTAAAGGAAAATTCTACGTGCATCCACCCTTTTTGCTGAGCACACTAACATTATTACTTTATGTGTAATTTGTTTTCTTCTAAAAGAGTTAGTATGCTCAGCAAAAATAGCAAAAATCGGGGTGCGTAAAAAGAAATTCCCTCCAATGAATCCACCGAAAAAATCACTAGGGTGTCTGTCCTTCCTCCATCGCTTCCCATATACCTCAGTTTCTTCTCAGCTGCAGCTGCAGAGAAAGACGGTTGGACCATGGGTTTTCTCTCATTGACGCAGTGTAGCGGAGGTACCCCAGTTTCGTTTCCCCCGAAACTGATACCAAAAAGAACAGTTCTTTCTCCTTCTGGTGCAGGTGGGGGCAAGGAGAAAGAAGAAAGGGAGAGGAAGGAAGAGGTGAACAGGAAAATCGCTTCTCAAAAGGCCATTTCCATCATTCTCAGGAGAGAGGCCACCAAGGCAGTCATCGAGAAGAAGCAGGGGAAGACTAATTCCAAGAAGCTTCTTCCCCGGACAGTTCTGGAAGCTCTGCATGAGAGGATCACTGCCTTGCGCTGGGAATCTGCTCTAAAGGTTACTTCTTTTCTTCTTCCTCTTCTCCTGGTTGATTAATTCTGCTTGCCCTTTTTATGTTTGTCTATCAAATTTCCATGGGATTTTAAGCCGTGTTTTGCTGGCTAGGATGCTTTCAATCAAAGGTTGGGTTGTGTTTTGATTGTTGATAGGTAGGGGGTCTGGGTGGGTTTCATTTGGGTTTTAAAATTAGGGCGGATTGGTTCTGTTTTGAGGCTAGTGGAGTGGAGGACTGTTATATGGTTTGCAGGTTTTGGGTTTTAATTAAGATTGGTTTTGAAGGCTGAGGGTTGGGCCGGATGAATGGCTTTGTGTTTGTGGGGGATTTTGGGCCATGGGTTTTTAACTGCAATCTGAGTGGAAGAATTTGACTGTGTTTCTTATTAGGGAATTGGACGGCTCAAGGTAAAGGTAAAGGTGATTGAAAGAAAAACAGAATAGATAAAATGGGATTCCATACAAGAATCGATTGACGACTAAACAAAATCTGAAATAACAACTTCCAAGGATTCTTTGCTCTGATACCAATGGCTGCAGGGCGTTAGAGAATGGAGGAGTGGGCATACAATGTTCAACCAGGCTCCAAGCTTTTAATATCTGCTGAATGGTTTCGATCAAACGAGTCAAGACCAAAGTGAGGAGGATGGATTCATTACCAAACTCATGAGAAATAAACTAGTACTTCATGGAATACAGCATGTAAAACATAATTGAGTACATATTTTTACCTGGAGGGTGGTAGGAACAGTATGTCCAGCACCAGTGTCCCATTTTGGGACATATTCTGCTACATTCCCTTCTTTTTTTTTTTTTTTTTTTTTATGGGTTGCTACTTGCCTTTGATAATAACTCAATGGCTGTTATAGGCTCCAACTAAGAGTTACTAGAACACAGTGACTCATTGCAGACTCTTAAAATACCATCATAACAACTCTAATATAGGCTCTCAAATTCAATAGAACTTGGGAGTTGGGATTACACTTCATCCAATCAAATTATTGGGCCGTAACTTCTTCAATCCTTGTCCAAAGTGTATAATCTTGAGCCTGATGGATAAGTATCTGATAACACTCTTGACACGTCTAATTTCATGTTGTTGCTCGTTTGGACATCATTTGACACATGAATTGTACTCATCTTTAAGAACACGGTATTTGGACCGTAAAACTACTCGAGACTCTTACCATGACTCAACACAAAATATAAAGTGATCTTATTAATCCAAGGGATGCGTGGACATGTGACACCATTGTGGAATGGTCCATCTGGATTTTCTTCTTGTAAGGCTCGTGCAGGGTACTTGGGAGCCCCCCGTGTGTTTCATTTTGTAGACCATTCTTTGGGCTGCATCAATGGATACATCCAGATGGCACCTAAATCATTAAAGCAGTTTGTTTTATTTCATGACGAGTTTACTGATAACAGTATCATGTGCATTGTCATCTCAGTGTCCTATTTATTTTCATACCTTTTCTATTTAATGAGACATATACTGCCTTTCAGGTATTTGAGCTACTGTGTGAACAACTATGGTACAAGCCTAATTCTGGGATATACATCAAGCTCATTGTGATGCTTGGTAAATGCAAACAACCAGAGAAAGCCCACATGCTCTTCCAGGCTATGGCCGATGAAGGTTGCATCATAAACCACGAATCATATACTGCCCTCCTCTCAGCCTACAGTAGGAGCGGTCACTTTGATAAAGCATTTTCCCTCCTTGAAAAAATGAAGAACACTTACGGTTGCCAACCAGACGTCTTCACGTACTCCATTCTCATCAAGTCTTGCCTACAGGTATTTGCTTTCGACAAAGTACACACTCTTCTTTCAGATATGGAGAAGCAGGGAATTAAGCCTAATACAATCACATACAACACCCTTATCGATGCCTATGGAAAAACAGGCAGGTATATCTCATCATGAGTTTCTTTCTTTTTCTTGGTTCTGGAAAGTTCAAGTTGAGTCTTCTTGTTCATAAAGAAACAGTCTGTGCATGTATGTATGCATATGCATGCTTGCATGAATGTATGTTGGTGCTTGCGCATGTCCCCGTAATATTTTTTACTGACTGCAGTTATGATAAATATGACATTGGGTTTGTGTTGCCTGTGCATTTCGAGTTTTTCTGTTCCACCTAAAATGTTGAGAACTTAATCCGCTTTCTATGGATAGGTTTCAGGAGATGGAATCGACACTCTTGGAAATGCTGGAGGGCAAGGATTGTAAACCCGATGTTTGGACTATGAATTCCACCCTTAGAGCCTTTGGTGGCAGTGGGCAGATTGAGATGATGGAGGATTGTTATGAGAAGTTCCAGTCCGCAGGCATCCAACCTAACATAAAGACCTTTAACATACTGTTGGATTCTTATGGCAAAGCCAAACAGTACCAGAAGATGAGCTCTGTGATGGAATACATGCACAAGTACTACTACTCGTGGACCATAGTCACTTACAATGTGCTTATTGATGCATTCGGGAGGGCAGGGGATCTGAAACAGATGGAGTATCTTTTCAGATTGATGAAATCTGAGAGAATAAAACCCAACTGCGTGACATTTTGCTCTCTTGTCAGAGCATATGGGAGAGCAGAGGCTGTGGAGAATATTAAAGTTGTTTTGAGAATCATTGAGAACTCAGATGTGATGTTGGACACTGTGTTCTTCAATTGCCTGGTTGATGCATATGGTAGGGTTGGATGCCTCGCAGAGATGAGAGAGGTGCTGGAGATGATGGAGAGAAGAGGGTGTAAGCCTGACAAGATCACTTACAGTACCATGATCAAAGCTTATGCTAGGAGAGGCATCTCAAGTGGTGTTAAGGAATTGCAGGATATGAGCAGAAGAGAGGACAACACATCTTAGACAAAGTATCATTATCGCATCAGGGGCAGCCCATTTGGTAAAGAAGTGTGACACGGGAGGCTCTCCTTGTTGCTTCCCATCTTCCATTAGGTTGCCTGCACAATAATCATGAGGTAAAGATGTTGATTAACAATTAAAATTAGCAGAGCTATTCCTTCTAAAGGGAGTGCCTATTAAGGGTACGCTCCAGTTGACGGATGCATTAAGAGCCAAAGCAGCTAAAAAGTCCATATATGGTGTTAGTTTGATGATTGGGGCAGTCCCAGAAGATAGATGCAGTCCTGCCCTGATGGTGAGCCATTGAACTGTTCAACTCATTGTCGTTCAGTCAGCGAATCATCAGCATTCAGCTGTAGCCACATCATTGAGGTATGGCATGATGCAATGTTTCTTTCAGAGCCTAACAAGGTTTCAAGAGAAATCTGAATTAGAGTTTCTCATCGGGGACCTGGTTGGAGAACTTGATCCATATGTTGAAATTGCATGGGCCATGCACCTAATTCAATTCAGTTTAATCCTTAACCAGCAAACATGTTAGGTGCCGCCACCAGAATCAGAGTTATTGTGTTTAGTTTATCCCTATTTGCCGGCTTTTAAGTTGGATGTAAGGAATAGCAGAGGAACTGTGATGTGTATTATAGTGTTCATATACAGGATATTGATTTTTCTCACTTAGTATCCTTGCAAAGCATCTCAACCTGAGTGTAAGATAATGTATACTCTGTTTTAGCCATAGGAGAGCTGCTGCAAAAGTAGTGGCTCAAGCATTGCAGCATTTGACCTCCTTAAACAGTTATGAAAGCGCAGATTGGCACAAGATTAAAAAATGCAGTCATAATCAAGCTTCTTCCTTCATGTTCTTGTCCCTGTCGACCAGTCTGCTGTTGTGCAAGTGGGGAGATCCATATTCCACACTACCGCCATCTCTATCAGTTTCTTCTTTAGTGAAGTTGTTGGCAACATGTTCAACCTTTGTGGGGGTCATTGCTGTAGTGTTACTTGAGAAATTTGTCTCATCATTGTGCTGATTCCAACAGTAAGGATGACTTCTAACTAAGTACGGTCCCTTTATGAGAGACGTTACGCAAAATGGCCCTCCGTTGCCTTAATTTTTCTTTTTACTGATCTGTTCTCCATTTCATCTGTCATATGGTGTTCCTCTGCATGTGCTGGTCCCAAGCCTGAAAAAGGAGGGTCGTGTCACAGTGGTAGTTGGTAATTAAGAAAACCTGTCAAACCCAAGTACTCAGGCAGCCCTATTTTGAAGAGATATATGGTTTGTGAAAATGATGATTTTGCAGACTCCCTTGCATATCCTTCTTGTCTCCCCTCTAAATCCTTGATGTTGGAGTGCATGTGCCAAGAAAGCTCAAGCGCCATTCCATGTGTATTGATCAGGGGTAGTGGTGGAGACATATAAGAACAGAGCAAATAATAGACCCAAATAATAGAGCTTCAGCTTCTAGTATGACGGGTCCATAGGTTTGATCTACTGGGGTTCATGCAGGTCCCATGTAGAAAAGATTTTATGGGCTAAGGATTGGATTTTCATCTAGTGGATCCCACCCAAATGGGTAGATGGGTCATAGGTTAGATCTAGTGTGCAGGTTTGATATAGGTAAGATATGCATGATATTTTCTCCTTGTTAGGGTCGTGTAGATGATAAAGATAAATGTTCATATTTATTTACTCCTACGTCATTAAAAGGTGCAAGTCACAGCCATCGAATCGAGTTACTTGAACATAAAGAATTTGGCTTTCATCGGATATTTATGCATTAAACTACATAGGAATTGAATGCATAAAACTCATACCATTACTGGTTTAAAATGAAGATCAAAGGTGATTTTTCAAAAAATGAGCACCAAATCACCTTTTTTTTTTTTAATAGGAAAATAGAATCAAAAGGAGTTGGGAAATGAACTACTTGGGTAATGGCTGGTTTACTCATCCTCTTCTTATGATTTGATTTCTCTGAAATGAAAGGTCATTTGATGTTCATTTTTGAAAATCTTCCTTTGATATATCCATTTTTTAACCACTAATGGTATAAAGCGCATGAACTCAATTCTTATGGATTACAATGCAAACAAACAGGCCTTCATAGAGAACTTCCATTAGGAATTTTCTGCATTGGAAAGATCAAATTTCTGGAATTTGAGGAAAATCGATGCTTCCAGATCCCACAGAATTCTGAGTCCCTGGAGATTTTTTTGTTACTTGGATTTTGCAATTTTCTCTCCTCCTGCGAGTCCAATTTCTGGACCATCTTCCTCTATTTTACCTCTTGGATTTCATGGATTCTCTCATTCTGTTTTTTTAATAAGACAATTGCAGCCTTCTTTCTGCTGTGTTTTCGTGGCAGATAATTTTCATTTCTGGGTTCATCAGTCGGCAACTTTTGCCACGCATAGACATATCTTACCACCTATGCATTTTCATGGCTGACAATTCCATTTCTGCAAGAGAACGGACTCTTACCACATGGCTGCCCAGGGTTCGAACCTTGGGCATGCCACCTTCCCTCGACAGAGGGCTTTTTCACCTCACCCGAGGGGGGTCCCAGCACCCTATAGCTGGGGTACCAAAAATTAAAAAGAGCTGATGTTCAACGTCTTGGGCAATCTGCCCCAATGGAATTTGATTATCATCAGGTATCTACTCAAGGCCTTATTATGCATCAACTAGTAATTGAAAGTCCCTTCACTGTAAATACCTCTTCATACATTTTCCTGTTTTCTCTGTTGGGTAAGCTTTTTGCTGAATCAGAGGTGCAGAAACTACTTGCACGCATGCTGTTTGCAATAGCTTTACAAAGAAGAATGATTTGGATTTTGCGTGCTGCATGACCCAGATGATCATCAGAAGACATTGATATCTGGTAGAAAGTACTGGACTCGCAATTGGAGATTTGTTGTACTATATAACCCAGGTCATCATAGAATACCACCACCTATCAATCAGTATATATGCTGTTCTATGCAAATCATAGGATCTAAAGTAATGGTGTTTGACCGTCAGGGTTGTAGCTCAGCTAGTTAAGGATATGAGTTTGTGAGAAAAAAAAAGTATAAAAAAGGTAGCAGTGATTAAACAGATTGTGATATGTTATGCGCTCATTTATTGAACTAGAAAGACTCTAAATTATCTAAACTAAGGGGAAAAGGGGGTTGAGAGAGCAACAAATGCTAAATTGGTGAGAACCCTCTGATACTGTAGTTCAAAAGGCAAAAATGTCAGAAAGCCGCACCAGGGTGGGGGGAGGCCATGAATCATGCTAAAGGATTTCAGTTCACTACAAAATGGATAGTTAAAACATTTCTTTCTCCCATAGAGAAACTGAAGCTGCAAATGTTAGATACAAACCAAAAAAAAACCTAGATACATGAGATTCTGCTTCCATACAAAATCGACAGGTACAAAAAAAAAAAAAAGAAAAAGTATCCATAGAGAAATTGCGACGAATGGGAACAAAACAAGGGCAGCAACCATTATTGTAACAAATCATTTAAACAAGGAAAAGTTCGAACTTTACAGAAGCTTCATCAACATCCAAGCCAGAGAGGGGATGCCCAGACAGGCTAATAAAGCCGGGCCCACCACCTCTCCAATCAAGAACAACAAATACCCTGTTAGAGACAAAGGAAAAGGAAGAGGGGGGGAAAAATAATAACAATAATAATTCCATTCTCTCCAGCATCCAAGCTAACCTTCTCTCGCTTACTTTTGAACTGCAGACCTCTTCTGGTCTCCACCAGGAATGAACCTTGGCAGAGTCAGCAAGGTGTTGACACGGGCCACCCCTTCCAGAGCAGACCACGCCTCTTCCTCCTTTGGAACATGACACACCTGCTCTGAGCCCTCATCCTCCTCCGGGAGGATCTCAGGGCAGTCTCGTGCAGTGGTCGACAGCTCTTTGAGCATAACTGGGCTGGTAGGATCTTGCTTAATACTGTCCATTGCCAAACCCCTTGGTGACACCTGTTCCTTTTTAGGTTTCACATTGGAAGAATTTTTGGGACTGCAATCAAGAAAGAGACAGACAACAGCACAGTCATCAACCTTGGAGGTTGGATATTTGAATTTCCATGCTCGAACTGCTGACTCTACCAAGGTTCGAGCAGCAGATGATCGCAAAGGAGCTGAAGCCACTATGTCTACCACTTCTTTGTTGGAGAGGACGTCCCATATCTGGAGGTAAAAAGAAAAATCAATGTGACAAAAACAAAAGGAAAAACAACAAAGTTATAAAAGATTGCCCCTGTGAGGCACAGTCCAAGAACTACAAATGAGAATTCACTCTCCTCAATCCATACACTGAAGGGTGAAAAAAGACAGAAGCCAATTCTGATTTTAAAAAAAAAGGACTGAAGCCAAATGATCTCACAAGCAGTGCAAGGATCTATATTACACCTCCACACTTGTTTGTTCAGCAATAATTTTTTTTATTTTTATTTTTAACTTTTCCCAGTTACAACGCTAGCAGCAACTAGAGTCTGATATCCAGTCGGAGCGAAAATGAGGGAGATCCAGCCCAGTCAGCAACTGAGAAAGCTTCTGCAGACACAGTCCCATAAGTAGAAGTCCCTCTCTTGATCAGAGAGGAGACGCACAGAATTCATAGAACAACATCATATGTGTGGTATGGCAATGCAAAAAATGACTAAAAATGCTTATTGGATAAGTTATATCAGGTCTGGTAATAGTTTGATAAATTAGTTTCCCCACTGGACATTAATATTCTCCATCATCTAAAATTAGTTCATCTTCTACATTCAAACAATTATTTTGTTTTGGAGGGCACCAATCATACCTGTTTCTTTGAGTAAACAAACCTTTGGAATAGATAGATATCCTATTTTAATCAGGCAACTTCAATCCATAAAAAGTGCACCATTGGGCCTAAATCTTTGATTTTAAATTCAAGAATTGCCTTGGATTAGTGATTTTAAGAACATCTGCAATTAATATTATCTTATTGATATATACCATGACAATTATTGTCCTTTCCCTTCTATTTACACAAACTAATCCATATGACACCTACAATATCCAAATTTGACGACTGCATTTTAAAGTGCTCAAACCATGCTCTTAGAAACTAGTTTAGACCATAGATCACTTTCTCAACCAGCAAACAAGGTGTTTATCCCTTTCCAAGAGGAAACTGAAGTTGGCATCATATAGACTTCTTCAAACAATTCTCCATCGAGAAATGCATTTTTCTAAAATCTAGTTGATGAAAAGGCTATTGTTTATTAGCTACGATAGAAATTAAACCTTCTTTTCTTTTTTGATATCGGAGGGTGCCCTAGACCTTTGGGCCAGGCTAATCCCTACGGGCCCAGGGGGAGCCAGGTAAATCCCCTGTGGCCCTAGTATGGTAGCGCAATTTCGAACCTTCAACTTCCAGAAGCAAACCGTGGTCCGAGGCCAACTGAGCTACCCTTGGGGTTACGGTAGAAATTAAACTTTAGCAGATTTTGGAGATAGGTGCAAAGGCCTTCAAGTAGCATAGTTATGCCTTTCGGTGCCCCATTCGCTTTTCACCTTGGAGCAGAACAGAACATCCAAGCATTCCAGTGCTCTGTTCAGGAAAAGTTGTAATGGAAACAATATTTGATCCCAACTTACCTAACAACAAAAAATCTAAGTCTGCATTTGGGTCTATTCTGTTGCCAAATTGAGAAAATCTGCCCAGGTCTTCTTTTGCCTTCTATGTCCTCTGAAGGAAAAGAAAACAAAAAACAAAGGAGAAAATTTTGTTGCTCTCAAGAAAGAATTGGACCCCACAGACAGCCCTATAATTTAGCAATATTGACAACAAATTGATGCAGGCCTCAGCACGTCTAATTCTGATTCCTGGCCCAACCATCTTGAACCCAGTTCAAGGCTAGGCCAATGCTAACCCAGTACGAGTCCAGGCCTAAACCAAGCGAACCCAAACCCAATTCCAGATCCAAACCAGCCCTGCACAGATCCAATGAGATGTCTAATTGAGTCGAGTCCACAAGATTCACCATGTCACAAGCTTCTTACAAAAGTTGGGGTGTCTCCCTTTACTCTTAAAGATTTTATTTGTCAAGGATTGTCCATTTCCTTTTAAGCGAGGAAGTTTAGTAGTTGTTAGGATTTGTTTTCTATTTTTATTCAATGGCTCAGATTAATAGGGTATTTGAGGTGGTTGCTTATATATGAATGCATTGGACGAACAGGTCAGTTTTTCATTATTCTAGAATAAAAAATTTAATTGGAGATTTCTATAGAAGTGTACTGAGGTTTTAAAGGAAACTTGTATCAAGTAAGGGTTTCAAAACCAAAGCACTTTTATTCAGGCGACTACCCTTTGGGCTTGATCTTGCACCTACATCCTGATATCCATATCCAGGAGCACCACTATGATTGGCCTTATGTGAAGGACATGGATCATCAGCATTATTGAGGAATGTATCTTTCTGCTAGATCTTGAGACCAGGTTCTTTAAATCACGAACCTTAATTGGTATTCTTGATCCCTTTCTCTTATTTATTATATTCTTCATTACCACAAGCTCTCCTTAGTTGATTTGTTGGTAAACCCTTCGGTGGTTTCTTCTGTACCATTCCATTTAAGGGTTGATGTGGGCTCCTACTTTTCAACCGGAATTTTGTTAGAGGTTTCTATGCTCGCATCCTCTTTAGGGCTCCAGGCTTTTGAGGGCAAAGGATTTTGAAGGTGTAGGGTTTGGCAGCAACTTCAGTAGGTTTATGAGTGACCTTTGTTTCCCATTTTTTATGACAAATAGCCAATCATTTTAAAGCATGAAGTATGAAGAAATGGAATGAAAAGAATATGATAAGACATATAAAAATTGGCTTTCTACATACCCCATCAGTGGCCAATACAATGAACTCATCCTTTTCAGTCAGGCGTCGATATGAAATATCAGGTTCAGAAATCAAACCAAAATCCTTTAGGCAGAAATCGCCGAATGCCCTCGCCATTGCTAGGCCTGGGGAATCATTGTTTGGCAACCAAACTCGAGCTACTTCTGGCTCATCCCGAAGGGCAAACACTCTTCCTCTGCACTTCCTGATCCTCTCTGCTTCCCCTATAAAAAAGCAGAACCCCACAAAATTATAAAGGGAAACATCATATCAGTAATATATGAAGAGAAAATATTTACTACGGGAATCATCCACATTTTTCATAACAGCAAATTTATTAACAATATAATATACTAAATGACAAATTATTGAAGGTCATGCTGAAAACATTATCTTTCATGAATAGGCAAAATGACGGCCAATAAAAGCTAAACAGGTATCTCCAGACAAAATAGCTTTGAAGAACCTCTCAGGTGCATTTAAAACTGTGGTACAACAATAAATCAGGAGGCTTCTGCACATTTTAAAAAATGAATAAACAAGAAGTAATTGTGAAAGCCTACACTTTTTTTTTTTTTAGATGGGCTCTGCTCAAATCAATGCCTGAATCTCAGACTGGATAGTCATTCTCTGTTACATAGTTCATTTTCATTTTTCCCAATCAATTAATTATAGAAAGAAATAGCAAAGCAACCAAGGTCTCACTCATCAATCTATGGAAGAAGGAAAAAGAAATGCAGTCATGATTGACCATGCCACCTCTTTATTATCAGAGTTGGGCTTTATGCTTGCTGCCTGAGTGATCTTGGAGGGAGTTAATCAATTCTATATAGCCTCAAATCCATAGTCGTCAATTTCAGTTCAACCAATATAAAAGATTTCATTCTGGATTTTGGTCCATTTCAAAAACAAAGCTAAAGAGCAGGGGTCTTTTTGTACTTTTTTATAAAATACATGCAAAGCCCCCACCTATATGCAAACTATAAAATATTGCATGTCATATTATGAATTGAGATTTGAGAATGCACGTCTAATATCACTTTGTCACCTACACATAGCTTATAATTCCATTTGGCATATAAAATAACATATTGCATCTTGATTTAGAAGAATACATCAAATGCATATGTATTATATATTTTTTTAATTTTAATATACATAATATTATATTATTTTCCCAAATGAAACTCTGAAAGTATCGCTGGAATTCCGAATCAGCTAAAGCATCATTTTGGAGTCAAACTGAAACAAGGTCAAAAATGGAATTGACAACTGTGCTCAATTCTAACCTATCCGCCAAACAAATCTGCAATAAGGATACAGGAGGCAGGCGAGCAATTTTTTTATTTTTATTTCATTTATTTATTTTTTATAACAAGGTGAGGATGTTACTAATACTTAATTAAAAAAAAAAAAAAAAAAAAAAAAAAAAAAAAAAAAAAAACAGATGAGGAAATGCTGGTAGATGTTGAGAGATAGTTAGCAGCATTTGTGATTTTCTAGAAATTATGAACTAATTTGTAATTATGAAAATTTTAGGTGAGAAATGGGTTTTTGCAATTTCTGGAAATAGTGAATAATAACACAAACACAGTCTGAAATCACATACGACCGTGGGAGACAATTGGCTATTATGATGCTAATTATGTCAGTGACGAAACAGAGGATCAACAGTTGGATGCATATCAGGTTTAAATCAAATGCGATGTCTCAATGCAGCATGAGACATTCAACAATATCATTGTCGACCACAAAGGCACAGTAAAGATCATTGCAATGGAAACACAAGAAAATATGTAATGATGCAACAGATGAAAGATCAACAACCGGTGGACTATTCAGTTGCAATGCGCTGTGAAAACAAATCTTCCATACCTTCAGCCTAAAACCCATTTTCTATGGCAGAATCAAGGATGTGAAAGTAGACACTGCCACTTCCTTGGAGAAATGTCTAGCAAGAGATTACAATAAATCTTGGAATAACAAACAGGAAAATATTCACCAAAAGGACTCAATTTGCCTGGTACAAGAAAGAGATGGCATGACAAGTATATAAGCATTAAAAGAAGAATTTGTGCAATGCACGTTTGAGAGAGCGAACAACTCTCGAAAGTTAGCCGAGAAGGCCAGGTGTGGGGGATAGATGGGTTCCATGTAGCTACAACCTAGAGCCCCCTAGCCCTAAGAGTTCAAGATTATTGTGTCCCACAATATAAAGAGACGGTTAATAGGTAATAGGTATCACCTTTTGCGAATCAGTGACATCCTAGTTGATTGAGGGTATCAAGAGTTAGTGGGATCATGTTGCTTCTTTTTGGAATGGTATAGTGGAATCATGTTATGTGCTCTATTTCTTTGACTTCTTCCCTAATCATCATGGAAGTTTTCCCCCTCACAGCAATTTTGAAAAAAAATAATCCTCATGAACAGTTTTCTTCCATTAAATGGAAAGATTACATGAATTGATCCCCTAATTTTAGATTCCCCCAAAATTCTATTAATCAGCTATCTGCATGTTTTAATTTTTTTTCATGTATCTAGTAGTTCTGGACTAGCACATGTACGAAACAATGTCATGGGACAGCACAATATCTGCCTTGGGCAGTGAACCATTTATATCTATCTTCAGTGTAGGTGCAGAGAGGGTAAAAGTAAAGCTAAAACAGTAATGTCTAATAAAATACAGAACATAGAGAGGAGGAGAAACCAACTTGGAAGATTTGGTTTAAGGTCCACAGTCAACTGAATTGCAATCAGCGAGTTGTCTTCATCTCTGGTACCCAGTATAGCCCTAGAGTCGCCAATGTTCCCAATTACAAGATCCTGACCCTGAGAACAACAATCAACAAAGTTGACTCAAAAAGATTTTTCTAAAAAAGGAAAAAAAAAAACAATGAACACATCCATGTCGTAATTAGAATTAGTTGTGGCCCATTCTCCTTTCTTCTATCAAACATCAATGTCACAAATTCAGTTTTTGAGGCTCATTATTACCTGCTTGATCAAGGTGACAGCAGTTGTTCCACTGCAGAAGCAATCAATCTTTCTGTGGACTCGCAGTTCCTTATCCATCACTTTGAAAGCCTTCAGAAAGGAATCTTTCAGTGTCGGAAATATTTCTGGATGCTTCTCTATTTCTTCAAGATCCGCAGTGACCATCCACTCCTCATCCATGGATGTAGAGGAAGTTTCCTCAGAGTTCATACTTCCTGCTGCAGTGCTGCTGTTCTCTTTTAACCCTTTGTTGCTATGTATGTTTACTTCCCAATGGGCACTTAGTTGCAGAGGAAGAGAATCCCTTACTCTCCTTGCAACCATATGGCCAAAGGGACCATGACCATCAAAAACCCCACAGAAAACTGTATCTGTTCTCGAACCAAAATTCTGCGGAAATGCAATCACCAGTTTGTAGACTCAATGAAAAATGTCATCATCAAGCTTGCAAACCCATACAGGTACAAGACCATGTGTTCCAGTCTGACAAACAATAGATAATATTTAACAGGCACATTTACAGCAAAGTCAAAATGTAAGTAGATAACAGCATTAGAAATTTGGATTTAGACCAGTTTAGAATTGAAAGATGGAGAATGCAAACTTCCTGGTAAAACAAATGGTCTGAATCACAGATTTAATTGCTAGAGTGCAATATGCTGTACTCTGAGATAAAGGCCTTTGTGTAATCTTCCAATTGTATAACTGTTGCCCAAACAAAATATCTAACTATGCAAATCAATCCAGAATAATCTTTGGTCAGCTCGAATTGGTTAGGCTCAACCCTAGGTCTAGATGGTGAGCCAGTAATACAACATTCAGCCACCAAACATGTAGTTTCAATGCAATTAGCAACAAATTCCAGAAATTAGGATTACTAATCAGTTGTGATGCTACACATTATCACAAGGACCTAATATATGCACCCATTAATGCTGGAGGGAAGATACGGGGCAGGCAAGGATAGAGATGGAGAGATAGGGGGAAAATTGGCCTCATGCCAAACTCCAATCTAGAAGGCAAAGAGATCTCGGAGAGAACTCAAAGAGAACTTGGCGAAGATCCAAAAAACACTCAAAACTCAATTTCATTATTCTCATAAACATGCCCTAATAAAAGAGGCTTTACAACCTTACATGGGAAAAGGACTAACCCTAAAACTAATCTGAACCATCTAAACATATTGATGGCCAGAATTAAACACATAAATAAAACCTACAGACCCTACTTGCACAACTCAATTAATAAAATAAAGACTTGTAGACCCTACTAACAAATCAATTAATAAAACAAACAAAAACATATATAAATGGTTGGGCTGGACTATGGGCCCAAAGGCTGGTCAAGTTGGTCGACCCATGGGGACCATTGGTCTGTCCTGCATCACCCATTGACGTGGAAATATATGTTCAGTAGAAAGAGGTTGATGTACTTTAATGGCACAACCCAATGAACCTTAAAATAGAAGCCGATATATTTTCCGCTATGCAAAAGGACTTTGAGTCCCTCTATGATACAAGGGCCTGTTGTCAATCAAATCAGTCCCTTTGATTGAATTTGAGTCAGCTTCCTGTGATGCTAGATTTCCCCAAAGATTGTGAGTGTTCCAGCAAGTTTACAATTTAATTGAAAATCAAAAGACGGCCCCAACCATTGATTGAATCCCAATCATTTGTAATGCAACAGCAACTCCAACCTAGCACAGCAATAGTTGAAGTCTTTTGCCACCAGCAAGCCACAAATGCGAAATAAAGAAAAGGCAACAAGAGGAAATAATGCAGATGAAGGGACGACTATCCTAAGACATCCTTGGAATTGGGTCGAGGAGATAAAGGTTTCACACAGTTTCACAACAAAAAAATGATAAATCAAATCTTTCACAAAGAAACATGCAGCTGAAACTCTTCACTGATTCAATGTTCCAAAAATAAACTGGCTGCAGCCCTACAAAGAATGTTTAAAGCCATTTTTTTAAAGAAAGAAATCCTAGTTCTAATCCTAGCAATCATTTATGGAGGTTAAATCTAAAGCTCACATTACTTACCATATGTCCTAAATAATTATCCCCATAAAACCCTATGCAGAAGTCCAGTAAATAGGAAGAAAATGCTGCATGAAGGGATTTTGTATGCAAGCATACCAATGGTGGGTCCCCTGTAGGCACTTCCTCATGCATTTGCATCAATATCAATCCAAAATCCTCGTGCATTTACATTAGTCACCATGTTTTAATGGATCAGGTCAAAATACAATACAGCACTAAAATAAATAAATATTTAGTCAAGATGAAAGGATAATAACAATTAAATAATTAGTCAAGATGAAAGGATAATAACAATTAAATAATTAGTCAAGATGAAAGGATAATAACAATCATGATCACAGGAGAATTAGGTGCTTCTTTATAACTTTGATTCCTAAGAAGGAGGGAGCTGTTTCAATTAAAGATTACAGGCCCATTAGTCCGATTGGAAGCCTCTACAAGATATTAGCTAAAGTTCTTGTAAATCGTCTAAGGAAGGTACTTCCTGAAGTAATTTCAGAATTCCAAAGTGCTTTTGTAGAAGGTCGCCAAATTCTTGATAGCATTCTTACTGCACATAAGTGAATAGATTCCAGAAATCGGTAGCAACATCCAGGTTTAGTTTGCAAGCTCAATTTTGAAAAAGTGTATGACATGGTGGATTTGGATTTCCTTCAATAAATGATGGCAAGAACGGGATTTGGTGAGAAATGGAGGAAGTGGATTCATTGTTGTATATCCTCGACTCATTTTTCTATTTTGGTAAATGGCTCACCAAAAGGTTATTTCAAAAGTTCAAGAGGCCTTCGACAAGGAGATCCTCTATCTTCTATGCTATTTGTTATAGTGGCGTAGCTTTGCATGCTTTAATGGAGAAAGTCAAGCATATTAACCTCGTCAAAGGTTTTGCTGTGGAGAATGCAAATACTGAGGTAACACATTTACAGTTTGGAGATGACACCACTTTGTTTTGTGACGCTTCTTTGGATCAGTTGCAAAATCTAAAGTGTCTTTTGAAATGGTTTGAGTTCCCATTGGGTCTGAAGATTAATTATGATAAATGTGAATTGATTGGTGTTCGAACGGAGAACAGTCATGTTGCTTTTTTGGCAAATGTGTTTGGGTGTAAAGTTGGTAAGCTTCCTTCTAAGTATTTGGGCATCCCTTTATGTTTGGGATTTCCAAAGAAATATCTTTGGGATTTGGTTGCGGAGCGGATAGAAAAGAAATTAAGTTCTTGGAAGGGTAGATATTTGTCCATGAGAGGCCGTCTTACTCTAATAAAATCAATTCTATCCAGTATTCTAGTCTATTTTCTTTCTTGCTTTCATTGCCCAAAAGCAGTTGTATGGAGAATAGAAAGACTTCATAGGGATTTCCTTTGAAATGACTCAATTGACAAGAAAAAGTATCATTTGGTACAATGGGAGAATGTGTGTAAACCACTTTCTAAAGGTGGTTTGGGTATCCGTTCTATTGAAAAAGTTAATAAAGCTTTATTGGGAAAGTGGCTATGGAGAGTGGGTGAATTAGGACAGGGCTTGTGGCAATAAATTATTATTTGTAAATATAAGTTGGGTAATGGTGGTTGGTGTGTTCCAATACAAGCTAACAGGGTCTCTGGTATATGAAAGTCTGTTTTATGTGTTCAGGTGGAGTTTGCTCATTGGATTCGGTACAGGGTCCACGATGGTCTTCGGGTCAAATTCTGGCATGATAAATGGTGCGGGCAACTGGTGTTACCTAATCAATTCCCAAATCTTTTTTTTTTTTTTGGATCATAGACGACAAGGTATAGTTGTTGACAACTTTTCTAAGGAGGCTGGTGAGGTAGTTTGGGACTTTTCTTTTTGAAGAAATCTTACAGACATTGAAATCTCTGACTTCGCTAACTTGTTGGGTATGCTCAATAAGATGTATTTATCAGCTGATAAATCTGATGAAAGAATCTGGAAACCAGATGTTAAAGGGAAGTTTTCAGTTAGGTCTTTTTATAAAGTCATAGATGATAGAAATGAACCAATGGATCGTTGGAACTCTTTTTGGAACCTTTTAGTGCCGCCTAGAGTGTTAACTTTTTGTTGGGTGGCAAGGCAGCATAAGATTTTAACGATTGATAAGTTGAGAAAAAGAAATCATGTGATAGTTAATGCTTGCCCTATGTGCTTACAAGATGAGGAAATTGCGCATCATTTGCTAATCCATTGCCAGTTTGCTTGTAAAGTTTGGAACTGTGTGCTTAACTGCTTTGATATGAAATGGGTTATGCCAGGGACGGTCGAAGATCTTTTTCTTCAATGACGTTTGGGAAGTAAGGGTCAGAGGGGTAAAATTTTATGGAAATTAGTTTTATATGCTACAGTTTGGAAAATTTTGTTGGAAAGAAATAAAAGAGTGTTCAGAAATGTCAAAAATCCGTTGAGGAGATCACTCAATCCATTGTTTGAAATGTATCAGAGTGGGCGTGTATCAGAAAGGAGTTTGGAGGAATCTCCGCGGCAGATATTAATCGATCTTAGGATGCGGTTTTAAAAGGGCATTGGCATAGAGAAGCAGTTCATAGAGTTGAATGGATATGCCCTCCTTTTGGAACCTTCAAGTTGAATTTCGATGACAATTTTTTAAGAAGTACGCATCAAGGAGGTATTGGAGGTGTGATCAAAAATTGGATTAGAGATGTTGTTAGAAGCTTCTCTGGGCCTATAGATGCTCTTGATGCTAACGAAGTTGAAGTGTATGCTTTTCTTATTGGGTGTCGTGAATTGGAAAAGATGGGTGGCTCTTATCCTATTATAGAAGGAGATTCTTTTTCAACGATTCAGTGGGCTTCTGGAAGGGCTATTTATCCATGGCGGATTGCGGATTAGGTAGAGGAGGTGCAAGATATTTCTATAAAGGTTGGTGCTTCTTTTCGTCACATCTTATGGGAGGCTAACTCAATGGCGGATGATCTTGCTAGGGAAGGACTTTCTCGATCTTCTATCATTTTTTATGTATAGTTTGTTTTAGTTGCTTTATTCTTTGTTGTTCGGTAGTTGTTTTTTGTTCTTTTCTTTTTTTGGTGGAATAAAATTTAACCGTCATAAAAAAAAATAAA
Organism: Camphora micrantha; assembly: GCA_003546025.1. Classification (NCBI taxonomy): domain Eukaryota; kingdom Viridiplantae; phylum Streptophyta; class Magnoliopsida; order Laurales; family Lauraceae; genus Camphora; species Camphora micrantha. Next base: position 29,419,361 of record QPKB01000006.1, read on the forward strand.
ATAATAATAATAATAATAACAATCATGATCCTAAAATGCCAACTTTTTAGAATCATGTTGTAGTTGCAACAAAAAATTTATGCCAGCTATCAACTTCCCTTTTGTCTGAACTTCAGGGCCCGTTTGGTAATTTGACTAATATAGTCAAGTGAAGTGAAGTCAAGTTAAACATCCCATCAAAAGCATTTTTTACCAAAATTTCCTCCATCTTTTCCAAAAAAAAATAAAAAAGCAACTACATTTACTCACTAAAAGACAAAAAAAACTCCATTTTCCCATACAAAAAGTCAAAAAAATTCCATCCCAAACAACTAAAAACAAAATATCATCATAACTCACTTATATTTTATTCATTCTTTTTATTTCACTTTACTCCACTTTATTTTAAAAGTAAATTACCAAACGGGCAAGGGAAACATCCGAACGAGCATCACCGACTTAGTAGGCCAGGTTATATATCCAGCAAACAAAGCATTGACATATCAATTCCTATCAGCGGTTGAACACTCATTCTGCCACAAAGGCTGCCTTTTGGTTTGATTCAGCATGTTGCATAACTTGGAGAGTCCTCATTAACACCGACTGACATCCAAAAAAGACTAGAATTGTAGAAGTAGCAAGGTATGGGGTTTTCTTCAGTGACTCAAAAGGAATAAAGGACTGATTTAATAAGGATCTGTTCTTTAAAAAAAATTACAAAGATTATTAGATTAGAGATTGTTAAAGGATGAAGCACCAAAGACTATATATGTTTTGAATTTGAACCCACTAGTTGGGCTAGCAACACTCACAGTTGGTGAAGGGCATATTTCCATATAGTTTTTTATTTCTTTCATATATAAGAGAATTCATCAAGAGTGGTACAATGATCTAAAAGATATAACAACTGTGCACTGTTAGAGCCGACAAACCCCAAGAGGAAAAAACAAAGTACCCCCCAACGGTCAACAAAATAACTACTGAGCATATAAAAAATACCCAACAGCTCTTCACTATCTACTCCAGATTTTTGCAATAAACCTGCATTTTCATTCGCAGCCTTGCTAATGAAGAGCATTAGTGCTTCATCTCAGCTGCTATTGAGGACAATTTCTATGGACTTCAATCGCCACTCAGTTCAAAGCATTAACAGGATCTCCCTCTAGTACGAGTTTATCTTGGAATGATCTTTTAAAAATCTTAATTACTTGGGTACCAAAGAAGTAGCAAGATCCTTGTGTAGACCATCTATCGACATTCGTCTAATTCTTGCCAAACCCAGCTTTCCCCATTTGAACCCACATAGCGGAGCAGACCATCTTTCTACAACCAAAGACATGATGAACCACCTTAGATTACAGGATTATTACGTATGTTGTTGAATGCATCTAAGGCCTATGATTTACCTAAATTTCGGGTTATCTAAAGTGATATTGTTGACAACTTGCACTTGGCAGGTTGAACTTCAATTGGGCCAACAACTTTTTAACAAGAATTCACATCAGACCCTGGCTGCATGAAATACGGCCCACTAAATGAAGATCCTGGACCATGGGCAAACCAATACAGAAAGCTGCCCAATTGACAAGGCAAGCAATTTGGAATTGTATGCTTCACCTTTCTAAAATAATGATGCACTAGTTATTTCTTTTCTTTCTCTGCATACCGAGAAACGTAGGATGAAGCAGAGTTAAAAGAGAACTGCAAGTTCACACTGATGAGAACCATGAGATACCGAACACAGATCATGAAACCAAACAATTTACAGGTACACCCAAATTAATATTCAGAGTGAAAAATATCACACCAGCAATAAGTAGATTACAGTCTTCAGCAGAAAGAGAAAAGGAGCATACTACCTATAACAAACTCCATAGTGAAGAAGCAAGTATAAATAAAATAAGGGAAAAAACAAGAAATGAAAGCGTAAAAATGAAAAATGTAAACCTGATCATAATAGGAAGGCTAAAGAGCTAACCTCCCAAACAATCATGGCATCTTGATTGGTCCCTTTCCTGCCCTGTTGGGTAAACAATGAAGCAACGTCACTGCCCCCATTCAAGAACATTCTCCCAGGGACCTTATGGAGCTGATCTTCTCTCCTCCTCGAGTTAGTACTTACCGGCCTCCTGCCTCCCAAAGGGGACGTCGGTGAATGAGGGAGAGAGCTTCTCCCATCCGCCGACAAGCAGGACCCCATCCTAAGGGCCCTGATTATGCTTAGTATGCACTCCAGAACCGCCACGCAGCTCGAACACCACTGATTTCCAGTTGACTGATCCGTCTCAATCGGATTAGAAACTCCCTTGTCTTTACTATTGCCTAACACCCCAAATCCTGAAACCAGTGAGCAGAAAGGATTGACTCACTGTGAGCTCCACAATCCAATAATACAATGAAATCAAATAGAAGAATGTAATCAACTCCCTTTCCACAAACAAAATCTAATCTTTTCCAAATTCTTATGCCTTTGCATCTACGGAGCATAGAGAGAGACTATAAAGCACAGCAGACCAAAAGCAAGCAACCTTCACCAAAGCAAAAAAGGCAAGCAACTCCTTGTCCCACTGACAACGAATTGGATAGCCACCCAAAAAGACTTTCATGCCACGTTTGGAATATTCTTTGCTTTTAGTAGAGCCTCAAAAGCCTAATATATAATCTATAGAGAGAGAGAGAGAGAGAGAGAGCAGATCCCTGCCCAATAAGCGGAAAACAGCCAATTGGTTCAATCAGCTGAAAAACCAAAAACCCCCAACTCATAAAAAAACGTCCAATCCGCTCCCTCCCCCTCCAAAATCCAAACTTTTCAACAAATCGCAATATTACCTCCTCTTAATCCTCCCCCCTTCCTCTTCACTTGAGAGAAAAAATCAACGGCCAATCTCTCAAAGAATCCACGACAAACCAACGACTACAAACAAGACTCTTAAAACTCCAATCACCAGAATTCGCAAAATGAAAAATGTCCGAAATCAATAATATAAAAAAACCCAATGAGAACAGCAAAAAAAATTTCTCGATTCGAGCATTCTAACCATCAGATCACGAAATGGAAACGCGCAAAATCAGTCAGCTATCGGGCCGCCACGGAGATCTTATCTGCATGCAGATCGGATCGGATCCCACACATGAAATCCGCCAAAATCGACGAAATGAGATAGGAGGATTCGTTAGGAGTGGGTTTTAATGTAGCAGGACTGGGAGAAGAAGAAGAAGAAGAAGATGATGATGATGATGAAAATCGAATGAAAAAGAAGAAGTAGGTATCGAAGGAATCTGTATCTCTGTTATCTGTGTCTGTCTGGCTAAAATTCTTAAAAAGGACGGTTGGCTTTTTTTCTTGCCTTTCCAACTTCTTCTGGATGCTTGACCCAATCACATATTCATATTCCAATTCCAATTCCAATTCCAATTCTAATTCCTTCGCGTCTGTTTCTCTCCCCTACTTTTTTTTCTTTTTTTTTTTTAATCTCTATCCCAATAAGATTGTTATATGATTATAGCTATAATTTTGTCACTGCATTATTTTTAATGCATAATCTCTATCCTAATAAGAAATGATCCTATCCTATCATATCATATCATGGGAGTTACAGCATTGGGGGAGTTGGGTTTAGTCATGAGGGTCCCATTGTTGCTTGATCCAAATCATTTACATCAAACCTCATTGAGTGAATCAGCATTGCCATTAGATTTCACTGTATTTATCATTTCATTAACTTATTTAAAATAATATTTCTTTTTGATGTCTTTTTTTCTCTTATGCTTCGATAAAAATATCTTTGTCATGATAAAATGACACTTTTGTCTTTCACCCTCACTTTTTGCATATGGAAAAGAAATCCTTGGGCGAACATTTGGTCTTAGGCGACCGTCTCTAAGGGCCAAGTGGGGGATCGAAACATCTAAGTTGAGCCTATTCATGTAGTACAATGACCGGGTCTCATTTGATGATAATCTTAACACCTTGATCAAATGCCCAAAAATTTAAAATCGTCACATTTGGAATCTCAACAACTTCGTGAAAAACTTGATAGGAATGTCCTGGGATTTAATCCTAACTTGACCTTACAATATTTTAAAACTACATCATTGGCCAATAATTATTGGATTTGGACATGATTTTTGTTTAACGAAGAGTTTATACATTGTGCAACTTTTACGGGGCCCGCTTTTCTTTGGTCTAACACTCCTCATCTGATCCACTTTTTCATTATTATATTTTGGAAAAGCATCTGATCCACTTGGATCATATAATTATCTATTTCCTTACTCAGATACCTATATATGGTATATACACTCATCAAATCTACATAGAAATTTGAGATCTTAGGACGAGCTAGAGGCTGACATAAAAGCGTGTCACTCCTCATGAATTAGGAGTAGAACTTTTAAGTGGGAATGATCTTTTATTCTTGTAGTTTCTTGTCTCCTCATGCATTAGAAGTAGAACTTTTAAGTGGGCATGATCTTATTCTTACCCAAATTACATTTATCTCGGCTGAATGTTCTTCTAAATTTGTCTGCAGATAATAGATTTAGACAGAAATTTGAAGATAAGATATTGAATGTCTTGGATAAGCATGTAAAATGAAGGGCTTGGATGAAGCCAAACACTGGATCTCATGTAATTATAACCCATGATGTTTCGGCGACATTGTCGGATTCGGATTACATGCAATGTATTTTTGCTAAAGTCGGTTTCTTTTTTTTCTTTTTTTTTCCCATTTTTAGTCCCTCAGACAACTAATTATCCATTAACTCATTCTTATCTAACTTTTTTTTTATCCAAAAAAAGATTCATTCTTATCCATAAAACAGGAATCTGTAATCTCTATAGTTTAGATAGATACCTGGCAGTGCTTGGCCATATATTATATTAATCTGAAAGTCATTAAACAGTTGCAGTGTGTTCCATGTCCTAGTGATTGGGCCATTCCCTGTTGAGTCCCACGCTTTTCTAGGATTATCTAAGTTGGAGATTGAGATTTTTTTAGATCATGTTTTACAACCAAATCTTTAGAGAAAAGATTTTAGATTTCTCTCATGCTGTGCTAAGTCCATGAATTGATCTTTGAGAATATGAGCAGGGGTGGACCCAAGTGTTAGCACGTGGGTGAGTTGCACATATGAAATTTTGAAAAACCCCTTATAAGAGGATTCGATATTTTTATTTAACCTCTTCACTTTATCATTGCTAGGCTCTATAACGGTGATTCCCCTCCCATATCTATTCTTTAGTGATTAGTGAAAGCTCCATTTCTCTCTTTTCTTAAATCTGATTTCTGATTTTATTTTACTTTAATCCTGATAAACTGTAGCTCGGCCAGATAAGGACGCGAATGTGGGCTTCCTCTCACGGGCATATGATTTCTTTTCAGATGTCTCGCCTCTCGTGGCTTTCTTCTGTATTTTTCAAGGATCTTATAATATATGATACACTCAAAGACTGGATTTATCCATTAAAGTTGAGAGATTTGCTCCCCAATAATGCTAAACGGGTGAGCAAATCAAGGAATTGGAATTGAAATATATTAATCAAATAACCATCGACACTTATGGACAAAACATGTGGGTTCCATTGGGCCTCCACGGTGTCCAAAAATTATCTTAGGTTGGCATTGAACTTTATGAATGCTGACCGTATTGTTCCACCCAACCCAGATGTGGCCCACTGCCAACCTTGACCTGGTGAACATGATGGGGACTTCCAGCCTTCGGGAGGGATCTTATTAATCTGCTTGCATTTCACGTGATATATAAAGAAATAATAATAGATATAATAATGCATGAGCTGTTGACACTCTGACATGAATGATACATGATACATATATAGAGAATTCATGGATCCATTTACAAATGGATCTTAATCTCACTTTCAATCAGAGCCTGGGCCCATTTTTGCATTGATTGAGTTTAATATATATATATATATATATATATATATAAACTGATGGGCGTTTTACACATGATTAATTGTATCCAATAAGCATTTTAGACAAATGAATTGAAGGATAAATTACTTTTCTATTGAGAAATCTTTTGGCTCCACCTCTGTGACTGTACGTCCTGTAATTGAAAGTGTAGTAAATAAATTCTAGAGTGCTCTAATCAGGGCCGAAACCAGAGCATTGATATGGGCCTTCTTGATATAGGAGAGTGTTAGCCATAAGCTCACCGTGTGACTGGGTGCTAATCCAAATTAAAGTTGAGACTTGAGAGTGATTTGGCTCATCCTACTGTGTTGTATATGTGATGAAAATGAGGAATCAAGCCCTTATCTATTGAAAGGAAACTCGTGATTCGGACTGGACTCGTCCGACTCCCAAATATCAACTCAGATAGAGAGAAAGAGAGTAAACCCTATCACTTTGGACAATCATGCTTTTTTTTTTAATATTTTAAAAATATTCAAAAATAATTTAAATACTTGTAAAATTTAGATATACATGTAATAAATTCAAATCAGTAAATTTATTACATTTCAATCAATTGTTTTTAGAGTAAATTAGCGATAGGTCCCTCATAGAGGTCTTGTGAGGCCTCCAGTCCATCAGCTTTTTTCCTTTAAGGCTTGTAGTCCATGCAGCTGGACATATTTTAGCCTAGAGGTTTCTAAATACAATTGGCATGACTAATTTACCCTTTCAACTATTTTAGGTATAAAATTTAAAATTTTCAAATTTCAAATCTTGTATTATCCCTCTTATTCTTCAACCTATATTTCGTCTCATCCTCTCCCAAGCGCAGTCCACCATCCAGCAACCAAAGAGGAGGCTAGTAGCATTGAAGAAGAATGAGGTCATTTCGTTTTTTGGAGACTGTGGGGTCCAGGTGGGCCACCAATGGCAATCTGGACCATACATTTTGTTGAGAGGCTATGGGCAACCTTCTTGGCGGGACTGATCATGGGTTCTTGATCAGTGGGACCCACTATCCTAGCACCTCGGATGTGTTTCTGTGATGGATTCTGTGTGGGCGGTTTCAACTTGAACATGATGTGGGAATTGGATGACTTGGGGGTGTATGGGAAAGTATGGACCTCGTTTTGACCTGGGGGTGTATGGGAAAGTGTCCACACAACTTATGTTCCCCCTCTCCTCCATCTTCCAAGTGATCTCATCTCCCTCTCCCTCTCATCAATGGCTGAAGTTTGTGTCCGGTTGCAGAAACAGAATGAAGAAGAAGAACACATCTTCTTTTTTGTTTTGGGTTCAGTATCAGGTCGGGTCTAGTCCAGGTCAGACTTGACCCGTTGTGCAGAAGCCCAAAAACAAATCAGGGAAAGGCGCCGGTTCAGCTATCGACGTCAGCAGAAAGCATACAGGTGATCAATGACTGAAGTTTGTTTTCGCGATATCTTAACGATCCGGAGTCCAATCTGAGATTCGAACGTAGTCTACAATGCTGCGCCATTGCTAGAGAAGGAAGGCAACATGGTTGTTATATCGTTTTTAACAAATCTATATTAGTCTTTATGAAATTTATCTCAGTTTTTGTGAAATTTATCTAAGTTTTTGTCAAATTTATCTGAGTTTTTAACAAATTTATGTGAGTTTCTGTCAAATTTATATGAGTTTTCCATTTTTTGTCAAATTTATTTGAATTTTGCACAAATTTATGTGAGTTGTGGAATAAATTTCTCTGAGCTCTGGACAAATCTATCTGAGTTTTTGGCTAATTTATCTGAGTTCTGGAACAAATTTATCTAAGTTTTGGATAAATCTAATTGAGTTTTTGGCAAATTTATTTGAGTTTTTAGCAATTTTTTTTGAAATTTGAAAAATTGGTTTATCTTAGCTTTGGCAAATGTATTTGCGTTTTTTTAAATTTATTTATATTTTTATTTATCTTTATTTTTACATCTTTTGAAATTTAGTTGGATCTTTTGAAATTTATTTTCATCTTTTGAAATTTATTTATATTTTTTGAAATTTATTTGGATATTTTGAAATTTATTTGGATCTTTTGAAATTTATTTAGTCAATTAAATGATAGTTGGCCATTATTAATGGCATATCCCACTAATCGTGGGATTGATTTTGAATCGCGGGATATGATTTTTAAAAAGGATAAATTAGATATTTCAGGTCTCCAAATTTAAAAAAAGGACCTATCACACTATGAAAAAAGATTGTAGACTGTTTACTTTAAAGTCATGCTTTGAGGGACCTCTGACCAAAGCCCTCTTGTTTCTAAACTGCTAACTCCATACCTCAATCATTAATTACTTATATTTGACTTAACCAAATTTGCCTCAATCATTAATTACTTATATTTGACTTAACCAAATTTGCCCTATATTTAACTCTTTCATCAAAATGAGGTGATTCGACAAATTCGCAAGTCAACTTGTTGAGTTTTCCAACCTTAAATGCTAGTGCCTGCTTCATGCCACACGACTCAAATTGGAGCCCTAAAAACATCCACCGTTGAGGGGCCCATCCGGATACATGCCAATTAGAGGAACCACATCCATACATCTATTTAAATGTGAATTGGGATACATTGAATATTCAGACCAATTGTAACGCCCCAATTTCGGATACCGAGAAGATCGTCAGGATACCCGAAGTTGGCGGGCTACTTCTCGGAAAATCCGAGAACTTCCAAGATCATAGGTCCGCAGTGATGTCCAATTTAAAACTTTTTTAAACGATATAAGATCAATGGTTAATAATGCGGAAGCGTGTGAATATAGCGGAAGCAATGATAGGGTATCATATATCTAAGTCAAATATAGCATGGCTGAAATCCAACCAAAAGTATTAAAGTTGTAAAGATTAAAGGTTTATTACAGATTAAGACAGCCACCATGCTCACTACAAGAACCACTCAAAAACCCAAAATAACATAAAAACTCTTACACCCAAGGTGTCGGCTCTCCAACTTCCACCTCGACCTCTTGGTCGGCTGGTCCCCATCCGTAGTCTCATGCTACAGATACCTCAGCTAGCGCAAGCGCGCCGTCCTCGTAATCGGGGTCGAAACCTAAGCACCAAGAATGGATCAGATCTAAAGATCTGGCAAGTCACAGTATACAAGTAACATAGGATAGATGTATCAAAAGAGTAAAGACAAGCATATGGTTAAAAAGAATATCAAGATACAGAATCTAGGCAGTTGAGCAGGATAAGCATTTAGAATCAAAATAAACGTGATATCTAATTTAAAACAATATGGCACATTTACACGAGTTGGATACCGCGGGATATTATGCCGCGGCCCTCCCATACTGAACACAGTCGCGGCAGGAAATCTCACTAAAGCTGGGGAATGACGAGCCCCGCAATCACACTCATCAGTCTCACCACACCCATCACTCGGGGAGACCGGACCCGGCATCACGTCGTCCGTCTAAAACATAGCCCATCATGATAGCTCACTCAACACTCATAAATAGCTTCTACCAGTGATGATCAGTCAACAGGTTGAGCTTAGAACAACTGAGTGAATGTCTATGCCGACTCAACGAAACAATGAAGGTCTGTGTCTGTCTAGGCTTTACCTTGCATGAACAAGGTCCTAACAAATTCCCTAAGAGGTTCAAGTATCAATTCATTACCATGGATCACAATCCAAGTCCAAGCCCACTTGTTGGATCCATACCCAGGCTCATCAAGTGCATGGCCTAGTCTAAGACAGTCCAAACGAGGTAACAAATCTTTTTCCAATGTTAAACAGTCCCATTCAATCAGCCTCTCCAATCTAGGGTATTATACAACCATACATAGGCCATAAAAGGGCCCGCCTAGCCACAAACACAGGTCAATGTTCACCCATTTACATCATCGGGTCACCTCTAAGTAGTCATAGGTTCAGGTCTTCCATTTTTCCAATTCATTAACAGGTATAAACAATAATAAGGACAATAGAATTACAGTAATATGATGAGAGAGATAAATCTCCAAATACAAGATTCAATGGGAAATATCAACAGTCGAACATAAGTAATTGGTCCAATATCTGGTTCAGGTCTACCTCAAGTAATTTGATCCTTAAATGATACCTCAGATGCTAATAAATACTGTGTTTGGTGCTCCAGAAGTTACGAGCGTCATTAGTAACACATAAGGGTTGAATTATCTTAGATTACATAACCCGGACCCTAATTACTGGACCCCACGAGTCAAGGTTGAGCCACACCATTGACTCGGGCTGGGCACAGTGATAGAAGTCTATTTGGATGGTCAATGGGCCCCACACATGATCACAACAATAAAAATTAGAATCTGGGAGGTGTCGCTGTACACAGTGTGCTTAGTTGACTTCCTGGCCTGGGTAATCAGCTCGGCACACTGGGATCAGGGAAGTATTCCTCCTGCAGGAAATGCCTGGTTGTTTAGAAATTCCTGTGAGCTCAGCAAACCCCCTGGCCTAGGCAGTTGGGCGTGCCCACTGAAAGTCCTGGTTAAAGGGGATGTCCCAGGTCCTAGTTTCCCTTGTTGGAAATCCTGCCTTCCAGGTTTCAAGTTCGGAGTTCGGCTAAGCATGGAGCTCGGTAAAATACTCAGCTCGGTCACACAGCTCAGTACGCCGAAGCGTTGAGCTCGGTCAGACACTGAGATCGGTAAAGCGCTGAGCTCGATCAAGCGCTGAGGTCGGACAAAGCGTAGAGCTCGGTAAAATACTCAGCTCGGTCACTCAGCTCAGTTCAGCGAAGCATTGAGCTTGGTCACACACTGAGGTCGTCAAGCGCAGAGCTCGGTAAAATACTTAGCTCGGTCACCCAGCTCAGTTCGGCGAAGCGTTGAGCTCGGTCACACACTGAGGTCGTCAAGCGCAGAGCTCGGTCAAGCACTGAGCTCAGACAAAGCGCAGAGCTCGGTCAAGCACTGAGCTCGGACATATCACTGAGCTCGGCCATGACACTGGGCTCAGCCATGACACTGGGCTCGGCCAAGACACTAATCTCGGCTTGAGCATTGTGCTTGGCAGGACACTGAGTTCGATCATCTAATCTCAGCCAATACCTGATCTCGACCAATAGGATACAGAGACGCTCTGCAGCTCGGGAGTTCTGGTTTCCTTTTTATCCACTCCAGAACTCCACCCATCTCGCCCAATCACCACATACTCATCTAGAATTATGAAAATCATTCCAACAAACATTCTACCATCCAATCCATGGGCCATTGATCTTCCAAATGAGATCAACCCATCCATCAATGGCCAAACATCCATGAAAATATGCTCAAAGGTAGATCTAACAATTCTAACATCAATTGAATAGAAAATCTCAGAATCAAAGACAATAAACATCCATTCTATGTTTAATAAGCATATTGCACTTACCTTGACCAATAGCAGAAGGAAAGGAGAGAAAACAGAGATCCAATCCGGTAAAATAAAGGGGGAATCCCAGCTCTATGGTCTTCTCAGACTCATGATCAGCCCCAAAAACTCAGATCTAGAAGAGATCTCTACTCCTATACTCATTTCCACCAAAGAATTGCTATAAGGAACGAGATCTAGAGGGAGAAAGAGGGAATTCCATAGGAACTGAACTAGAGGAGGGTACTCACCTGATTTGGTTAGGGAGAGGGATGACCGAGATAGAGACAGAGAGAAACCCAAGTAAAATAGGTTGCAGCTGAGATCGTCTTCTTCTTCTTAGGGTTTTATAAGGAGAACGAGAGGGAGATGACAAAATTGGAGGGAATTTGGAAGAGTGTTGGACGTAAATAAGGGAAAAAGAGGGAAATGAGAGAAGGAATAGTAGCCATCGTATAGTATGGGAGGGTGTAGTATAAATAGGTTATGTTGGGTGACTAGGTACAGGAATACCCTTTTGTTAACATGGGATTAGGGTTAGAGTCATTGGTAGTTTGGTCTTTAGGTGGGATTCTAGAAGCTTCTCAAGTGGAAACCCCCCTATAGTAAATACTAATAACTAGCTAGGGCCTTTAACCAACTTAAAACTTATAAGAGACACTCTAAAAACTCTATAAATTACACAAAGGGTCTGTCTATAACTTAGGAAAATACATATCTACCCTTACTAACCCCTATTAATTAGTATAGATAAGTATCTTAGGCTATAAAATAGTATTCAAATTCAAAAGTGAGGGTCCACAAGGAGTGGGGCCTCACACCAATCAACTTACTAAGACTTTTTTTAAGATTTCTAAGTTTAATTGCTGTACATTATGCACACTTAATGGGATAAAGTTAAATTGTGAATTGTGAGAGTAAATTTTTTGTGGACTCTTTTTTTTTTTTAACCCAACAAGGGGCCTGTACCCATGAGAGAGCCTGGACACAAGAAAAGAGTTAGCCCACAACCTTGAAAAGAGAGCCCACATTTTGAGGATTTCAAGGCACTTGTATTTCCAGGCAACCCAAGGCCGGCTCGACCATTGGGCAAGAAAAGCCTTTGCTTTAGGCCCCTTAAAATAAGGCCTAATAAAAATGATCTTTTCAAATTCTAAAAAAGCATTCAAGCAACTGTCATAAATTTTTTTTTTCCTCCCAATGCCCCATAATAGTAATTAGTATCACATCTCATTAAAGCCATATTTTCACATTTAAACAAAGCATTAAAGCAAGTGGCATCTTTTTTTTTTTTTCTCAGCACGATGTCTTTTTAAATCCCAATAAATCAAACCCAACCTCCTTGCTACCTCACCAGTGAGGTTTTTCAAATTAACGTTTCTCCACCAATGCTTTTTCATCTCATGTATTCTTTATTCGCTCACCCTCTGTCTCTCTCATAGATTGTCTTTCTCTATAATTACTTTTTTTTTATATTTCTAAAGCAATCTTCTTTAAAGATTTACTGATCTGGTTTTATTTTCTTTTTAATAATATATGTGGATATATTTTGATAATATATGTAAGTCTTTTTTATAATATATGTTAATCATAACCCACTAACTCAAATATAATCCATTTTTTTCATAATAAAAAAACTGGATCAAATTCGAAATTCATCTACGTCTACAATCTTTATGGCCAACAATGATAAATCACGAAATCAGGTTCTATTGTTTTATAATTTTAAGATTTTTTTTTTTAATTCTGTGCTTGCACTGTATGTTTATTATAGTTAGTGATCGTTTTATTTATAAATATTATTAGTTATAATTTATAAATGATAAATGTATCTCTTAGAAAATACGAATTCAGATGCTTATAACTTAAAATAAAAAAAAAAAAGATAATTTGAGGCCTCATTTTGAATTTTGTCGCTTTAGGCCTCAAATCTTCTCGAGCCGACCCCGAGGCAACCTCAAAGAAGCCTGTGAATGTCAAACAAATGAGAAGCATACTTTGTTCATGCTTGGCAGATATCACCAATTCTACTCAAGGTTAGATGGTCCACCTTGATGCATGATGACCAAGTCAAACAAAGGCACTGGGATCCAAAGGCCTGGATTTGGAATAAAAAAAAAAAAAAAAGCAGACAATACCAAGGTCATCAAATAATCCTAGCTCTGAACTTTATGTCATCAATCACCCTAGTCCTCTCATGCTTGTGCATACATGGGAATGGTAATACTTGTACGTTGAAATTTATTAAAGTTGAAAAAACAAATGTAGTTTCCAATAATAACTGTCAAATTATCTTCCCTCAATTCGAAACTGAGTGAGGTGGGGTGGAAAGTGAATAATCAGCCACCCCCTTACTAATTCAAAGTTTCAAACCATAGGAAAAAGAGGTTGCATTTATCTCATATATCCTTTGATCGTCTCTTTGATAATATTTAGATATATAGAGCTACTCACATCAGATTATAACTTCCCATCTATTATGTGGAAAAACAAACAGGCCCAAAAAGTCTCAAGGCTATTTAATATATTTAAAGATTCTTTTGATAAAACTCAATAGTGTGAAATGGGATAAGCTTGAATCAAGGTGCCGGTGAAAAGACTGGATTGATCGAAGTTTTTTTTTTTTTTTTTGATAAGAGAGTTTCAGTCCTTCGAACAAGAATAATTCCTACAGGCTCAGAAAAAAAAAAGCCGGATAAAAGTCTCCAGCGATCCAATGTGATAGTGGAAATTTCGAACTCATAATATCTAGACACAAACTATGGTCGTAGGGCAACTGAGCTACCCTCGGGATTTATCAAAGTTAATGGTCCAAAACCCTTCAAAAGTTTTTTTGGGCCCACATATAACAGACATTAGTAGGGATGAGAGAGAAAAGGAAAGTGAATAAGGGAAGCTGCTTCTCCGGCATCTCTCTATCTTCTCTATCCTCATGGAATTGGAATCTCAGTTATCTTCCCTCATTCTCAAATTCCTTTCCTTTCCTTGGGCATCATATGCCTCTCTTTCTTTCTATCTCTCATCTGGTTCGAGAATGCGCTTCCTTCTCTCCTTTATTCGCTTCTCCATGTTTATATGCACTGCTTCTATCTCGTTTTGCATGCGTCCTCGAGCCTTGAACAATGAAAGGATCAAACGGTGAGTCCTTTTTCTTTCCCTTCCAATGATGTCTTTGATACTAGTCTTAGTACGTAGTACGCAGTGAGTGAGTAATCTTAGTAAGGTTATGTTTGGTAGCTAAGGATTTTGAGGAATTCTTGTTTGGAAAGTGTAGAAACCCCTCATATAATTCTTTTCAGAAACTCTATACTATTGAAACCTCTCAAATGTTAATTCCAAAAAATGCATCTGTGCTTTATTTTTTGGAATTCTCTTTATGAATGGAAGAATGGGGGGGTGTGGGGGTAATTTAGAGATGGAGCTAGGGTGAATTCACAGGCTGAAAGGAAGGTTGTGTACTGAATTGGGTTCTCTACTTCTTCATTTGAGGATTGCGGACCTGTCTTTCCTTTATTTTTGATCTTCAAACTGGGGTGGGGGACCTGCATTTCCTCAAATCGTCCAGTTTTTTTTTTTTTTGTTTGAGTTAAATGCGGATCTTTTATATTTATTTCTACTTGTCAGATAAGTGTAGAAGCTAAACAACAGTGGATGTTAATGCAAGTACCCAACTAAATAAAGGTCATTGTGGCCTGGGGCATGGGAGAATAATTTTTGTCCTTCAGTTCTCCATGGTTTTTATTATGTGAGAGCATTTCCCTCAATTCTTGCAGAAATCAGTTCACTCACTCCCAACAAGTGGCGAGCCACTTCTTTTGCAGTCTTACTCAAGTGGTCGAAACACATTTCACAGGGGATAATGTTTTGTAATAGAAACTGCAATGGTAGAAAATGAAGCCTTCAGTTTCCATTTTCTTAGATAAAATGAAATAATTGTGCAAATAAATTGCAATGGAAATTTGTTGCACACAAACGTTTAACTGTTAAACAAATAGGTGTAACTAACTGTTTTATGGGAAGAAATATGATCATTTACGTGCAACAGATTACAAAATCAACCTATTGGATCAATACAGGCTGGTGAAATATCTTGTGTTGCCGCGTTTTTCTTTTTAAAGAAGACTATTGGATCAGCACAATCCACCTGAATTGGTCCAATTCTTTTAGGGCTTAGAATGATGTCTCCATGCTTTGGAAATTCATATGAAGCATCACCCATGTGTCAAAACCTGTCCCGACCCACTGACCAGAAATCCATCAAGAAGAATGATGAGATAGTTGCCATTGGGCTGTTGCTCCCACTATTTCGTGAATTCATCCTTGGTTGACATGTTATAAGATTTTTCATGCTTTCATGGATATGCTTTTGAAGATTGTAACAGAGCTGACTCTAATATTTCATTCTGAGGATTTTTTGCGCTTTTCAGATGTCTCTTATGGCTATTACAATTACCTAATAATTTATGCTCAGGAGTTCTTAGTAACATTAAAGCCTATATGCTATGAAAGTAACACAATAGTTTAAAACTGCTTTCAAGCCTCGAGGCATCATCTATCATATAACTGAAAAAGAGTAACTCAGTTTCTTCACACACACACACACAGAGAGAGAGAGAGAGAGAGAGAGAGAGAGAGAGAGACTCAATCCCATGTTAGTTAAGCTATGGAGGAGGTTTTGGGGAATCCTTAAACACAATTTCTCTTGAGGCATTATAAGAGTGGCTAATTTGGTGTTCTCTACAAGCAACATGGGTTCAGTGGAGGATGAAATTAAGAATGTGATGATGTTGGGTATGATTCTGGAGGTGTCTTTTAGTGATGAGGCTGCAACCTTAGCCCCTTTTCATAGATTTTGAAATTAGAGAAGAATAGTTATCAAGGGGGGCTCTAACCAAACTGGGGAGAATATATGGGGACCGAGTTGAGTCGGGAATCTTGAGCCTAAGAGGTGGATGTTGGGAAAGTTCCACATCCCACATCGCCCAAGTAAGATAAGGCTTAATATACTTGTTTGGGCATTCCACCTATCAGCTTAAGCTTTTGGTTTGGTATATGGTATCTTACATGGTATCGGAGCGGGTTTTGATCTCGCCGTTCTTGTGTAGCCCATGTGGTAAGCCTGTCCATGTAATATGTTGGGTCTGCACGTGATGGGGAGTGTTGAGAAATTTTCACATCCCACATTGCCCAAGTAATGGGTTTGAGAGGGCTTCATATACCTGTTTGGGCCTTCCACCTATTAGTTTAACCTTTTGGTTTGGTACATGGTATCTTACAGTGGATGGTTAGGGTTCAATTCCATCTAGTTTTCGATAATAACTACAAGTTGGAACATTAGGGATTGGGGGTAAAGAGAAGCAGGTTGTTGTGAAGAATCTTTTAAGAAGCAGAAAGGTGGACCTTCTCCTCTTGTAGGTGGCTTAATTGGAAATGATTATTGATTCCACTATCAGGGAATTATGAGGATCCTATAACGTGGCATGGAATTTCATTCCTTTGCAAGGACCAACAAGGGCCTCCTGGCAGAGTGCATTTCAGTATTTGATGGTCATGAATGGGCAATTGACAATGTTTAAAGCCCCAATGTGGACTCAGGAAAATCGTTTATTTGTGTGCGGTGGTGGTTGTTGTTGGGGGTGGAGGTGTGGTTTGCTTGGTGGGGTTTCATTATTTGAGGCAAATATGAAAGATTCCTTGGTGATTAGCAGTGACTTCAATGTCACCTTCTTTTTCCTTTGAGAGAAGAGGTGGTTGTAGCATACTGGATGACATATAGTAGTCATTAGATTTTGTAAATGAAGAATTGATAGATTTGCCATTGTCAGAGTTGCTATCAATGAGAAAACTTGACCGTTCCCAACATGTAAGGAGTGGAAGCAACGCTTGTTGTTCTACAAACAACTGTTCCTACATTGTTCTCAAACCACAGGTTAGAGCGCAGGACCTTTGGCTTTCAAACATAACAACAAACTTCCATATTTCATCCAGAAGTTACTAATACACCATAAAAAATAAAAAAAGAATCAAATGATATAGACTTTAGAAAAAACTACCGAACAATGATATCTTAAAATTCAATAAAAAAAAACAAATAATCAACCATCTTTATGTTGGACCTTTTCCACTGATGAGCGCAAAATAAATCCTTATGAAATACAAGAAAGTATAACAAGTCCATCTCATGTGAATATCTTTTTTAGTTAAAAAAAAAAAAAACAGAAAATAAAGAGTATCTCTAAAATACCACAAAACATCAATTTCCAAGCATCTTTTTACTGCTTTTAGTTATTTAGAGATGACTTTAAAGAAATACCCATGAGTTACAAAACATGATATTCTTAGAAACTAATCGGTGTATGAATGTATCTCATTCTCAGAAGTCAGTGCCTTGATTATTTTTCTAAATTTCAATTCAAATTGAAGAACGCCCATGCATAATAGAAATAGAAAAAAGAAAATAAAAGAAAAACACCAAATAAGGAAAAGAATAAAGAAGGCAAAGATGAATGAAAGTGAGTATTTGAAGGAGAAGAACCAACAGCATCCATTTGGATGAGAACAAAGTAACATCACTTGAATCCAACAACTGAAAGTGAAACAAGTATATAGTAAAATTAAGTTACTTACCTATTATTTTTAAGGGAGGGAGGAGAAGAGAATGCTTTAATTTTGGATCAGAAACTTGGATCTTGAAGAGGATGTATAAAGACGTCTTCTGCTGCTATCTTTTGTACCATCACAAGACCCCAATTCTTTTCTTTTGTGTATTCCATTTTTCTCTTTTGCTTGCATCCTATGTTGTTGCACCGTCTGCATTTTGATGAAAAAAATCATTCCACAAACAGTAAAGCATCTATTATCATAAACATGGTTTTAAAAATTGGCTGAGTCCTAGTCGAATCATACTCGGCACCTCTTGAGTTGAATTACCCCCTGATCTCTGTTCTAACCTATTCCTAGAGAAAAGGCCTCAAACACATCATTTTCTCCGTTTTTTCCAGTTAAAGAAGCTTTGGGAGGCTTTTGGGAATCTTTTACATTGATTTTAGAATATTAAAACCATTTTTTTGGGAATAACTTAGCATTCAAAGATTGAATGCGCTGTTAATCCGACTGGGGGTAAAACAAATGACTGCAGCTATTGATACTTAAACTAATTCATACCAACTAAAACATGATGAGTTTTAAATTTCTAAAACTGATTCATACTAGCTAAAACATGATGAGTATTAAATTTCTATATTTATAGGACTTCATTTGTCAATTTTTAAGGTTCTTTATCATGTTTTTATATATTTCTTAAGGATCTTGAGCTCTAGGGTGTGACTTGGTTTGATTCTACCAAGTTGCATGTGAGTCGGTTGAGGTGACTCAACTCGAAGGGCGACCAGAGTCACCCCTGATTCCATTTTTAAAACCTTGATCATTAAGCAAGATTTTTTATTTGATTGGAAGGTGTGAGTTGCAGAGAAAACCAAACACCTTTAGTTTAGGAGTGAACAGTTTTTTATAGGATGCGGTTGGTGATCATGATATTATTGTGATGACACACAAACGGAGTGGTCCCCAACTTTTCTTTAGCAGCAGCAACAATTAACTCATTTCACTACAATTCACTTCAATCATAAGGGTCCAAACTCCATACCAAAAATGGCATGAGATTTATATGAAATCTGAGGCTTGTTAGACTGAGGAAGCAGCAGGTCCTTAGAATTTCCTTCGTGAAAAACAGTGACATGCATGTTCATAAATTCAAATTGGGCGGTAAATAGGGATAGTTGTTGAATAAAATTGCTCATATTGTAAAAACTTTCCTAGATTATTTTAAATCATTTGAAGAGAAGAAGCAGAACCAGGAAAAAAGAAGCAAAGAAAATGAATCTTAAGTGAATGTCTATTTCCATCCACATTCAATTGAGAAAATAAAAACTTCTGTGTATTATCAACTGATACACTACAACAGTGAGCACATTTTGATTAATCTATTCATAATGGACTGTAGTTTAACAAAAATATTTTTTTATTAAGTTTGTTCTTATCAGTAAGATGAGATCAGCCAAAGTTTGATGCATAGTTTACATTGCTTTGCATTTAAGCCTAATATTGCAGCATTAGCAGTTTTTTTTTTTTTTTTAAATTTTGTTGTGTGGTGGCTGTCTAAGACTCTACACTTGAAGGAAGAAACATCAAACATCACAAGAGTAGGCATTGGGTTTTTTCTTGAACATTGCAGAATTTGACATATTTAGCTGAAAGCTGATTATTGATATTGCGACATCTGGATGAAGGCAAAAGCCTTGCATTATTCAGCCTTTCATAAAAACGTCACCTACATTAAATTCAAAATGTAAAGCCTACTGTTAGTTGCTTCTTGTGTTTTCAGGTACTTTTCACTCTTGTACTTCTCTGAAGTCATTCTTCAACAGAATGGGAGGAATGATATCTCAATGCAACTCAGCGAATAATTATAGGAGACTAGATCCTGAGCTTGAAAAGAAAATGGTGGAAGCCATTAAGCAGAGAGCTTCATCAAGGAGAAACTCTTTCAAGTCAATTAATAGCATAATCCTAAGGTTTCCTCAATATAAGGAAGGTCTGAGAACCATAAAGAGTGTCTTTGAACAATATGGTAAGTCGGTACTTTTGGAAGTTTGTTTTTTCGCTGATTGACCACACTTTTAAAAGATGTCTCATTTGGAACACTGCTTTGAAGACCGTAGTACAGGCTTAGCTATAGAAGTGGATGGTTGGGTCCTAAGTATAGTTACCTAGTTCGCAATTGACTAATTTGCATTCAAGTTCGCACTTCGTAATTCGAGTCTTTGTTGGATCAATGAATTCAATTGAGTAGGTTCATTTGATTCGCATCTCAATTTGTCTAGCTTGCAGTTCGAGCTGGACAAGTTCTAAGAACTAATTCATTAGTGTCCCTGCTTAGGCAATCACTAGGGCCCACATCTAAAATCCAAATCACCAAAGATAACTATTCTTTATATTTACTATGGTGAGATTTTATTAATTAGAGTTGGGCCCACATAGATTGATTGTGTGTCAAATACATGGTTAAAATGAAAACCACCGTAAAACTTAATGTTTTACTGGTAAGCAATCTTAATGTGCCACTTTGATCAGAGTTAGATTTGGTAGGATTAGCGCTAATAGATAGGGGTGCCATGCTTTTGAATTGCTTGGATTTTCAGATGGGCGCAACAACTGGATTTATAGTACTCAATTTAAAGAACTATATGAGACTAGTTCGTGAATCGAACTGCGAATTGTTCGAAATGAACTATTTGGAGTTCGAAGGCCTCATGAACGAACTAGGTAACTACTCCTAACCATTTGGATTACTGGTTTGACATGAAGTTAATGTTTAAAAGATTCAAACTGCCACTTCATACTAGTTTTGGAATCATTGAACTATTTGATTTGGCCTGGACAAGAAAGGATGCCCGTTCCAGTCAAACCTTGTCTGACCTGCTAGACTGGGTTTCAAAACACTGGTATAACGTGCTGAAAGATTGAGAATCAGGTCTCATCATGCAATAGCTTGCATGGGAATGCCTCTTATATTCAATGTATCTCAGTCATTGTGATCTTTGATTCCTTTCAACAGATGAGGACTCAAATGGAACCATTGACCGTGGAGAACTGAAGAAATGCTTGCAGAAACTGCGACCCCATCTTACGGACAAGGACATAGATGACTTATACCATTCCTGTGATATTGATGGTCATGAAGGAATACAGTTCACTGAGTTTGTTGTTCTCCTCTGCCTTACCTATCTTCTGGGGAAGCCTGCTACTACTCCGAACAATGTATCCATGACATGGTCAAAGCTAATTGATTTCATGTTCAATGTTCCCATTTTTATGGTAAATCACCTGTATTTGATGTACATGTGGGATTCCAGTTACTTCTTTGACTTTCTTCAGACATCAATGTCGGGATTGCCGCAGCTAGAGACCACCTTTGAAACAATAGTTGAAGCATTCTTGTTTCTAGATAATAATTGTGACGGGAAAGTGAACAAAAAAGATATGATCCGTGCACTAAACGACGCGTCTCCTTGGGAGAAGTCCCCTGGATACATTACTATGAAGAGATTCAGTCTCTCTCTCTCTCTCTCTCTCTCTCTCTCTCTCTTGCATGGATAATACTTCATGGTTGTATTGACATTCAATTACCTTTTGATGTATGCAGAGGAAATGGACTGGCACAAGAATGGGAGGGTCAGTTTCAAGGAGTTCCTCTTTACCTTCATAAATTGGGTTGGAATTGATGATGATGATGAGAGAGAAATCATAGTGACAGACTAATGTGCATTACCAGGCAGGAAATGCTGATGGCATGAGTAGGACGATCCAATTCATCAGAACAAAATACGTGCCTCTGGCCTGAGAAATATGTCTCCTGCTGTTCTATTTCAGTTGGTATTGGAGTTTGAGTTTCAAGTTGGTAGGATGTATTTATGTTTTATTCACTGAACTTGGCGAGTAAATATATTACTTTGGACTGTGAATCTTGTACTTCAATTTGCTCATCAGTAGATCTAGTTTTTAACCATTTGCAGGTCATGTTTGCATTACATGCCAGCGTGTTCTGCGGTTGGTTGCCAAACCATTTGAACTCACATTTGACATTCTAGGTTTATGAAAAAAAAGAAAATGTTCTCGAGCCTTCTCAAGTAGAGGTTTGAGTGGCTCACTCTTCTAAAAAAATGCTTGACAACAGTAATTGTGTTGTCCTGGATCTATCTTTTTTTCTTCTGAGAGGTTGAGTGCATTGGTTGAGGTGGTTAGAGTACATCGGTGCCTAAACTATAATCCTATCCTTCTGTTGTGTGCACCTAGGACATGCATCATGCCTAACCTGTTGGATACAATTACCATTCACCACACCATGTGCCATTATTTGACTTTGCTTATCATCATGGTTACTTGATGTTTCCCAGCGCTTACTTCTCTAGCCAAAAGGCTGACTGGTGGTCTGTTGAATTCAGTCAAATAGGTCACAACTAAATTCAGCAGGTAAAACCCAAGTGGAATCCTATTCAAGTGAATAGGTGAACTCTCTTCAGGCTCAGCATTTAGAAAGACGGTTTAGCTTTCCTATTGCATTGACACCCCTGATATAGAGAACAGCTATGCTGGTTCCAGAGTCTTGGGTTTTGATTTGTTTACCTATTTGGATAGCACGCATTGCAATCTAGGGTAAGCAAAAAAGACATATGCTCTTTGTACTGATAAGATGACAGGATATTTTACCTGAGCAAAAATCTGATAACACCGGATTGGAACTGTCAGGCAGGCCTATGGGTGGGACACAGACTTAAGTTTAGGGTAAATCATTACCAGACGGACCCAGATTCTGGGATCCAACTCTTATTGGACTTGGGTCTCCCATTACTAGGCAGGCTTAGACCTAGGTTCTGGGTTTCTTTTTAGACCCAAACTAGGATTTGGGTCCTGCAATTATTATTGGATCTGGATTCGGCCCATGGGAGTCTGGTCCTCTGACAGCGCTACAGATGTTGCTTACCTGCAAGATATTAGGGATGAAATGGGTCCTTTGATACCCAAATACCGAAGGGGCTCAACGACAATGTTGGGTATGGGTCCAGATTTGGACACCTTCAATTTGGGTCCAGGGTTAAACTGCATGAAGCCAAAAAAAAGTCACGTCTACTTCTAGGTTGGTTTTGTATCCGAGGACCCACAACTGATGCCACCAACTGGTAGCCATTTGGATGGTGCACATTGGTAGGGTATGGGTCCAACGTTGGACCCGCTTTTAAGTTGGGTCCAGGGTTAAGCTGCATGGGCCCAAATAAAATTCAGGTCTGGTTCTGGTTGGGATTCATACCTCAGGACCCACATAACTGTTGCCACCAACATATATGATATGTATGAGAACCGGTGCTCATAGTCTTAGACCACGGTGCTGCGGGCTCAAGTCATGTTGCTGCTCAAAATATATTTGTAGATTATGTATTTTAGGTTTACTATTTAAGTGTTTGGTTCACTATTGGCATTGGGGTTTGGGCCATGTCCAGGGTTTGGATCTTAATTAAATTTAGGTATGGGTAAGAGTTCTTTAACCTGGACCCAGGTTGGGCCTAGTTGTGGTACCCTTTTGGTAATTCCAGTTTGGGTTCGTCATTCGTGTACACTATAGAGTGTGGATCCAACCTGAATCTGATCAGTTTTCATCCCCACAGGATATTTTTGATGTGCTAGGTTTGCTATTTTCAAAGTTCAAACTCATTCTGGACAAAAAATACAATAGATTGCTGCAGGAAGCTTTATTGTAATACATTGTAAGCATTACTGGGGCTGTGAAAGATAGCATCTTAGAAAATTTAGCATATAGTGGAAGTAAAATTCATACAAAAAAATAGCCTTTTGATAGCTAATGATTGGTCATGGACTTTGATAAATTATAGTCGTAGAATAGCATCTTCAGACCCCAGATTATTGATGGGATAAGGCTCTAATGAGAATGCTCATTGTTGTCTTACATTGTATCCTCGTCTGCATGGATATTTGTACTCTCCTGATTATCTGAATGTGCTCCTTCCAGCCAGTGTGGCGGCCAACTAAAAAAGATATGTTCATCATTAATATCTGTCTTTGTCCCTGTCAAGTATCCATATCTGGAATGATAGTTGTCTAACAATCGTACGTCCACCGAAAGGTTTAGGTTTTGCCTCATGGCTGTGCCAACAGGTCAGTTGTCTTAAAGAAACAATCTTTTTTCTGCTGCTGCTTTCGATATCCCTTTACACATTGTACGTGTTTGTTATTTAGTTAATGGTATTGTGTGTGTGTTTATTTCACACTGTTGGCTGTGAAAAAATGGATACTGTAACTGCCCATTCGTGATGGATGTGCATACAAATTCAAACTATTTTCTGCTTCAAGACCCTTAATTAAAATTCTATTTTGATAAGATTCTCACAAAGCACAAACCTATGCTTTCCAATTATGAAAATGCAATTTTCTTTCTAGTTATTGCCACACTATTTTGCAATGAACTATGTTTCCAGTTGGGTAGGTCAAGTTCAGGTTTTCATCTGTTAAGACTATCGTATCTGGGGATCGCATGCCATGAAGAGACTGAATTTATGAGCATAGCAGCAGTTCCCATATTATGAACATAGCAGTTACGATCCGTAGTTAATGGATAGTCGCATTATAAACTAATAATTGTAGGTTTTGTTTTTTTTTGTTGTTGACAAGATAGACGAAGGCATAGATGGAAGAAGGCATTGATAATGATGGTGGTATTGTTTACCAGACAATCAACTAAACATTTCAATTTCGATCCCTCATCCTATTTACATTCATACAGCCTGAAGCAGTATAAAAAGAGAACCAAGAGAAGACAGACAACAACAATGTAGATTTCAGCTTACTTATACTGATTACATACATGCTGGGACTATATCAGCTGGATACCTTTGTCTCTGTTCAATATATGCCCAGGGCTTGAATTCTCTTGATCAATGACAAGGAAGAAGCATTCTTCCGTTCCCACTCCTCCCTTCTCTCCTCCCATCGATTTTGAGACAACAAAGGATATAGGCAGCTATCCTTCCCATCAAGTACACTTACAATCTGCCTCATGGTCGGCCTTAACTCAGGATCTGAATGTGTGCAGGCCAGGCCCAATCTCACCAGCCTTAGTAGCTCCTGACTGTCGTAATCCCCATCCAATCTCCAATCCACCAGCTCCACCAACGGCCTGTCTCTTGCTTCCAGTTCTCGTATTTTCTCTACCAGCAGAACTTTGGGCCATCGGAAGTCAACTGCTTTCCTTCCACTCACTACCTCTAGTACCACCACTCCAAAGCTATAAACATCAGCCATGGTGGTTACTTTGCCGGATTCCATGTACTCAGGAGACATGTATCCAAAGATTCCACGGGCCGGTGTGTTTGAACTAGCTATGGAGTGATGGCCATGCGCGTTTCGAGTTAGGAACTCGGCTAGGGCAAAGGAGCCAAGACGAGGGTTCATGTCGGAATCAAGGAAGATAGCAGAAGAGGTGATGTTCCTGTGGATAACCTGTTCATCCCATTCTTCATGGAGATAGACGATGGCAGAGGCGAGTGATTTGATTATGTTGTAGCGATGGCGCCACAGTAAGAAGGGGTGGCCACTCTTATAGGGATGGTGATGATGAGAGAGGTAGTGGGTCAGGGAGCGGTGTGACAAGTAGTCATAGACAACAAGCATCTCCCCTTGCTCAGTGCACCATCCGCGGAGCTGCACCAGGTGGCGGTGGCGGATACTTCCCAGGTTCTGAAGCTCATTTGAGAACCTAGCTCGCAATGCAGGACAAGTCTTCATCCCAAGCCGCTTCACCAGTACATGAAGACGGTTGTTTAGGTAGCCATGATAAGCAGTGCCAAAATCCATCTCTGCCACCATCCGAGCTTCAGAGAAGTTGTCTGTGGCAGCTAGGATTTCCTTGAAGGATATCTCTCTCGGTGTGTCAACTGGCGGGAAAGTTGTTGCTCGTTGGCGACTGCTTTCGTTGGAGGCACCATCTCCGCTGCTGTCATCAGCAGTTACGAACATGGTGCTGCCCATCGCAGTGCCGTAACTAGACGCGGTGGTCGCATCTGTTGTTGCGGTTGGAGTCGAAGAGGACAAGGAGATGTACAGAGGGAAGGAATGGAAAGATGGGAGAGCCGGCAATTCTCCTAAGAAGTGAGAAGAAAGTGCTTCCATGACCCATTTCATGGTTGGCCTGGACTGGGGGTCATTGAGCGAACAGAGGAGGCCAAGGTGGAGGAGACGCTGCATATCAACAAGTTTGTATGATCCGTCCGGCAGACGACTATCTCCAGCTTGCAAGAACTTGCCCTCATCCGATAGCCGGCGGATCCAATCAAGCAAAACAATCTGCTCATCTGGGTATGTCAGATCGACCGCTCGGCGCCCTGATGCCACCTCCAACACCACAATCCCAAAGCTGAAGACATCAGATTTTGCAGTCGTTGTGCTCCGTTTCCGAAAGCTCTCTGGAGGCAAGTACCCAATTGTCCCGCCAATCCTAGTAGTCTCCCCCAGCCGGAACTGATAGTTATTGATGGATGCCGATCGGAGTGACGCTGATGGTGAGTTGGGCAACTCGAGATTATGCTCGAGCCACCTTGCCAAGCCAAAGTCGCCGAGCCTTGCGTTGTAGTCAGAGTCCAGCATGACATTGCTGGTTTTGACATCTCGGTGGATGATCTGCGTCTCTAGCTGCTCGTGCAGATAGAAGAGAGCTGCTGCCAGCCCAGAGACAATGTGCTGGCGGCGTTCCCAACTAAGCAGAGCAGAGGAGCCATCTTGGCGGCGGAAGAGGATCCGGTCAAGGCTGCGGTTTGGCATGTAGTCATATACCAGTAGGAGCTCTTCATCGTGCACACACCATCCCCTAAGGCGGACCAGGTTGCGGTGCCGAAGCTGCGCCACAGCTGCCAATTCAGCAGCAAAAGTCTTCTCGAAGCGCTCCCCCTTATCAGCGACGCATTTCACGGCCACCACAGTTCCATCGCTGGGGAGCACCGCTCTGTAGACGCGGCCGAATCCCCCGCTTCCGAGGAGTTCATCCTCGCTGAATCCGTTGGAGCCAATATAGAGCTCCGCATAGCTAAAGATTCGTGGGTTCCCCCGGAAGAGCTTCTCCGATGCCATAATTCCAGCCATATCCTGGAACTGTGGCTGCAAGTCGGGTCGGTCAAATTGGTGTTGTTTCTCGGAAGCATATCCACACAAGGACCCGATACGGTCCAGTCTCCTTTGGCAGCAGCAGCTGCAGAAGAGACGCCGAAAGAAGGCCATGAGGTGGTGGCCAAGATGCGGTTCGTTCTGGGGCGGCAGCTGCTTGTCATGACCGTTATCGGGTGGTACGAGCTCGTCGATATCGGCAGGGAGTATGTAGCAGAGATGGCTAAGATTCAGGTGCTGCATTGGATTAGAATCTGGGGTCGGGTTGGAACTTGGAAGGAGAGGTGAAAGGTCTCTCTATCTCTATCTCTATCTCATCTCAACCATAACAGGTGCCGGGTTTCTGGGGTTTGTTGCCTCAGTTAAGAAAGCTGGGAGAGTTGGGCCTGCTTCCCGGCCTTTTTTATTTACCAGAATTCAAACAGGAAACACCCAGAATTCCAGATTGAAGGATTGACTTTTGTGTGGTTTCTAGATACATAGATAGATAGATAAAGAGGGAAATGTCGTCAGGCCGAAAACTAAAGAAGGATTCTTGTCATCTATTCTAGACTCTTGGGGGAGAGTTAAAATTCAAATAGCCTCCGTCACGTAAATGAAGAAGATTCTTTCACACAGGGGGGAGGTGAGCCGTAAGCCTACCCTACATCTACATGACGGACCTTTTTGAAATCTCGATGAGAGGAAAAGAAGGGACAACCGTGACTCGCGCTCTTGGAATTATCAGCGAAAATGTGTATCAGGTTGGGGTCCTCACTGGGATGTCACAAAAGTTGATGGTCCCTTCCCTTCCCTCCCAAAGCAAGTAAAAAAAAAAAAAAAAAAATGTAGGCCGGCCAAAAAGGATGATAGATATAGATATGAAACTATGAAAGTAAAAAAAGTAGTATAATACTATAAATAAAAGATGAGAGGAATTTCTACCTATGGGAAAACCAATATAAGGGCATTTCTTCCCAGTGGCCGGGCGGGGGCAAATCAATTGATTCGTAATTTTTTGATAGGCTCCTTTCCCCCGCCTCATTAACATTCAAATCTTTAGGAGAATGGCTAAATAACATGGTTGAGATTAAGCTTTGATGATTGATTATAATAGTCTTTTCTTTTTCTCTTTTGGAGACATTGTTAGGTCTCCTATCCACAAACTTTGACTCAAAAGACCATGTACTTTACTAGCTGAGCTACATCTTTAGACGACCAGCACCATCTAATTTTATTTTTTTCCAAGATTCCTTGGTTCTATATTTGTCCCCCACCCCCAGTGAAGACTCTCACTAGGAAGTTCGGATATGGAGTTAGGGATTGTGGGCCCAACTTTTGGGGTCATTATGAGGCAACCAGCTGGGTCCGACTCTTTAAATGCTACCGCGTGGCATGTCTGAGACGCGTATCATGTGTGGCCCACCCCACCCACCTCACCTAAATAAGGGACAAATCTATCCATTACTTTTTCCGTCCGAACCAAAAGTGAGCAGAGCAATAGGAAGACGACATGTCTAGCACTAGTGATTGCGCCACAAATGCAGCTGAAAATGAGAAAACAATTACTCATCACCCTTCGATTTGGATGAGTTTTGAGATTTTTTTGTTGCTATGCGGCCGTGACGAGCTCCATTTAAGGCATATTCACTCACACAATGCCATGGACTCACTAATTTATTATAAGATTTAAGATTGGGTTCTCTGAGTACAAGCCCAGCCTCTTATGGTTGGAGACCGAGTGGATGGATAGAAATAAGAGGATGGAGATAGTAATTTTGAGGATTTGAGATGTGGGCCCTAGATTTGGATTAATAGAGGTTAACTTTTTGAGAATTTTATTATGAGGACCTGGATTTGGATTCCTGTCTGTCACACATTCTATATATGTCGAAGGTGTTTCAATTGGTCCGGCGACATCTGTGACGAAGTAGTGGGCTCCATCAGAAAATGGATAAGCCTCGAGCAAAAGTCAAGTTTCAATGGGTCATTATTGGCTGTTTGATCTAATCAAATAAATGAGCAACTTGAATTGGTAAGGGGTTTACGGCTCACCATGAACGTTCAAAAGTCAGGTCGGTGTGTTTGATTAGAAAAAAAAAAAAAAGGGGGGGCAGAGGGGCCGGTTACCGATATACTTGATCTAAAAGGCCACTGTCATTGTCACCCAACAAAAAAAAAAAAAAAAAACACGTATACCTTTTAGATTTGAATTTATGCTCTCAGCTGGCAGATCCACTGGGGTATGCTCAATGCTGGGGATCAATCTCTACTTGATGGTTGAGTGTGTGTGTGAGTATTGTTTTTACCAGAGGCAGAGAGAGATAACCCCTCAAGTCCTAACCTCAGAAACTAAAAATTATGAAATAAGTCGACTGGGAACAACAGAATAATAACTCGATCTCTCTCCCCGAAACAAGCCCATGCTAATGCTATACTGTCATGATTGTCAGTTTATTAAATCCAATTCATTGAAGCTGCTTGTTTTTTGTCTCTTATTTTGTAGAAGTACCTGCCTGCAACTCGCACACACACCCAAACGCCCCTACTCCCTAGCGTTCAAGGCTGTGGGTGTGTGAATGAGTCAGGCTCGCATTCAAGACCATTAGCACAGGAATGAATAACGGACGCGTCTAGTGCTGATGAATGCAGGGCCCTGCCCATGGTCTCTAGTTTCGTCTTGACGCGTACGACTGACTTCGTCAGGTCAGGTTGAGGTGGCCGCCACCCCACTTCAAAATTTTCAAATTTTCTACTTGTGCCGTGGCCCGTGGGAATAGATGAAAAAAAAAAAGAGGAGGGAAGTTCGCTTTTCAGCTTATTCTTGTTCAATCCATTGCTTATTCACCTTAAGTGTCCAGGGAGTGGGGCGGGGGCGCTAAATTCTAAAATAATTATTAGTCCGGACTACTTATACGACATAGTGTTTACGAGTTTATAAATAATCAACTAATGGGTGCAAATATATCATATTCATATATTCAAGCATAAAAAATGGAGAAAGAAAATGGACAATAATTAATAAGTTAGAAGAAGTTTTTTTCATTTAAAAGATAAATGACAAGCTTATAGAAAAAGAATGCACATGAACTAAAGATTCTGCACGATCGGTTTCATATTCGGTTGATCCGTACTCCGAAGATGGTTGAACTGTGCTCTGATGATAAATCCGCTTCGAAAATGCCGATCCACAAGGAGGGGAGGGGAGGTGAGGTGAGGTGAGGTTCCGGTCACTAGCCGTCACTCCAACTTGACTCAGCAAGCGTAAAAGTAGATTCAACTCGGCAACTTAGGAAGATCAACTTAATCCTTTTTTTTTTAATTAAAAGATTGAGAATTGTAATGTTATTGAAGATCAATAAATAGTAAGAAACCGTAGTTTAGGTTAATTAATAACCGAAGCCCACTATTTATGATTTTTAATATTGACTAAGTTTTTATTTACATTTGTCTAAGTAGATAGAGAAATTCTATATGCACCCCTTAATATGCTGAGCACACCCACATTAATCTATGAACAGTGATTTGAATGTGGGTGTGCTCAGCATATTAAGGGGTGCATATAGAATTTCCCGAGTAGATATCAACGGAGCCGACTCAAGTTTGCTTTATTAACTTCAAGCTCAAGCTAGGCTTAGCTCAGTTCAGCTCATTGAAAAGAGGCATGATCTGGCTTGATGTGTATATATTTAGTAGAACGTGTAAATTCTTTGAGAAATATTGAAAACTTTTAAAATGAATTCAATATACTACTAAATACATTTACAAAATAATACATTAAGTCTAACTTTACTTGCAAGTTTTGAAAAATAATTTGATGGGTATAATAGTTTCAGAAATGCTCGAATCTATGAATATTCTCTTGCTTACCAATTGCGGAACCAATTAACAATATCTTATTCATGCATAGACATTCCATTCCCCCTCGTAGTTTTTTTGGTAACAAAGGTCTTATATGTGGAAAGAGATGAAGGGTGTCATAGCATGGCACTTGTTTGTTGACCCAACAAGTCTTGCCCCAGTACATGAGCTAGCTTTAGAAATATTGAATATATGTGCACATAAAAACACCTTTGGGTGGGCCTGAAACCGACATAACAATCATGCATCTTTGTCTATTCCCATTCACTATACATAGAGACTTGTGGATTGTGATCATATCATTGAATATGAACACTTGGTGGAAAAAGTATTCTTATTGACATCTCAAAAATGCATGCCTCCTGGATTACATACACCCTATCAAATTATAATCCTATCATCAGTAGACTAAGGATCATCATTATTAATAAAGAGGAAAGAAATTGGTCACCAATAAAATAGATAGATAAACATGCCTCCAAATCTAAACCCATGTGTAACTAAGCCGAACCGTTCATCCTAAAAAATCTATCATCATAGAGTGATCGCGTACCACAACCAGAAGCACCGACCTAAACAACTTTGGGTTTCTCAACCCTAGAAATGAAGGCCCCCTCATTCAGTGGACTATTAGAATAGCCTGATATTTTATTTCAATAGGAGTTGGTTCCACCGTAAGATTGAGCATTAGTGGGACCAACTCTTATTAGTGTAAAATTTGAAAAATCTCCACTTAAAGAGAGGGCATTTATTTCAGTTCGGATTTTGAATAGGCGACCCTACCATGGAGTTTCACACCCTCACAAGATTATGAGTGAGATACTAGGAATTGGTACTCTTAACTTGCATCATCACGTCATTTACACCTTGATTGTTCACCTTTTTATGACTTGATAAAAGTTTATCAATGGTGTCTTCTCAACCGTTCATTCCAGTAGTGGGCATCCTGGCCCATCAAATGATCAATAACCAACCAATCAAAAAATATTCATTAGTTAATTATGGATGGATTGGTTTACAAGTGCTTAAAGGGCCGGGGTTCGATCTTCAAGCAGTGTGCATTTGTAATATATATATATATATATATATATAGGAGATGCTCCTATGAGAGATTTTTTTTTTTTTTTTTTTAAAGAGTAAGTGAGTTCTTCATTTTCAAATAAAAGAATAAATAGATTACAAAGGGAAATCATATAATAAAACAGATGATATCTCTCACCTTACATAAGAAATTAGGTGGGAACTCTCACATTTAATTTGTTGGTATTGGATATGGATGTGAGGGCCCTCACCTTCTCTCTTATAGTTAGGTAAGAGATATCTCTCATATGAGAGATAGGAGTGGGGGCCCTCACATGTAAGGTGTTGGCATTGGATATGTATGTGAGGGCCCACACTTTATATCTCATAGTAAGGTGAGAGATGCTCTCATAGGAGCATATATATATATATATATATATATATAAGGAGGTGCTCTTGTAAGAGACACTCCCACCTTACTATGAGAGATAAGGTGGGGGCCCTCATATCCATATTCAATGTTAACAACTTAAATATAAGGGCCCATATCTTTATCTCTCATAGTAAGGTGAGAGTGTCTCTCATAAGAGCACCTCCCATATATATATATATATATATATATATATATGATTGTTACAAGTGATTAAAGGGCCGGGGGTTCGATTTTCAAAAATCAGAACATAAATTACAAATGCATTCTGCTTGGTCCTAAGATGGGGTTTTTCCCTTTCTTCTGTCTCTTCAATTAAATCGAGAATTTTTTATAAGCCCAAGGAAACCATGTATGGGTGGATTTGAAGCTGGCAAATTTACATTTGCAACTAGATGTGTGAGCCTATGCTTGTGTAAAATATATAGGACTTCATGTCATAGGTGGTTAAAAATAAAGGTCTAAGGTGAATATATAAAAACTGATCATAAAAAACCTTCACATTAATGGAAAGTGAATGAAGAATAGAACGAAATGAATATCCAGCCATCACATCCTAAGATGGTCAAGGCTTCATTTAAAATTGCTACCTTATATTTTTCACACCTAACCTCTTTAATGATCTTTTGTAGTGCTCACTCGACCATAAATTTCAATATGATTAGATTCAGATGTTTTTGAATGGAAACAATCAGGACTGAAATGAATTAGTGGGAAAAAAACACTCTCCTTTTTTTCTTTCTTGATTTGATGACATAAAAGTCAATAACTTAATTTGCAAGTGCAGCCTAGTTCCTTTTCAGCAGTTTGGTCGCCTGTCAACATTAGTCCAATGTATATGAGCCTCTCATCACTCATCAGGTATTGAATTGATCGTGTTCTTTATCCAATGTCAATAACAATAATATTATTATTATCAGGAACTTGGGATATTTTAATTTTTATCTATATATATAACGTGTCATGGAAATACTAAAAATTAAAAAATATTTATTTTATAATGTTTTTTTTTTTTTTACTAAATTCCTTCCCAATTTCATCATTATTTTATCACAAATTCTCATGGCATGATCTCAATGCTCACCACAAACATAATCATAAAGTTAAATTAATGTGGTGACAATATTGCAATATTTTGAAAATTTTCACGCTATTTAGGTCATTGACTTTACCAGGTAAAAAATCCTATAGTTGTTTTCCTCTTTCAATGGGATGTTGGGGGTCTCTTTCTTCAAAGATAAGCAAACGAATTTAAAAAAAAAAAAAAATTGATCAATGGTAATATCTAACAACTCCATATATATATATATCTCTATTGTAGTGTGAAGTTGATGACCTACTTCTTCCCATGGGAATAAACATACCTACTTA
>QPKB01000006.1:29453103-29503669 GCA_003546025.1 Camphora micrantha
TGATGAGAGAGAAATCATAGTGACAGACTAATGTGCATTACCAGGCAGGAAATGCTGATGGCATGAGTAGGACGATCCAATTCATCAGAACAAATACGTGCCTCTGGCCTGAGAAATATGTCTCCTGCTGTTCTATTTCAGTTGGTATTGGAGTTTGAGTTTCAAGTTGGTAGGATGTATTTATGTTATATTCACTGAACTTGCGAGTAAATATATTGCTTCAGACTGGACTGTGAATCTTGTACTTCAATTTGCTCATCAGTAGATCTAGTTTTTAACCATTGCAGGTCATGTTTGCATTACATGCCAGCGTGTTTCTGCGGTTGGTTGCCAAACCATTTGAACTCACATTTGACATTCTAGGTTTATGAAAAAAAGAAAATGTGTCTCGAGCCTTCTCAATTAGAGTTTTGAGTGGCTCACTCTTCTAAAAAAATGCTTGACAACAGTAATTGTGTGTTGTCCTGGATCTATCTTTTTTTCTTCTGAGAGGTTGAGTGCATTGGTTGAGGTGGTTAGAGTACATCGGTGCCTAAACTATAATCCTATCCTTCTGTTGTGTGCACCTAGGACATGCATCATGCCTAACCTGTTGGATACAATCACCAATTCACCACACCATGTGCATTATTTGACTTTGCTTATCATCATGGTTACTTGATGTTTCCCAGCGCTTACTTCTCTAGCCAAAAGGCTGACTGGTGGTCTGTTGAATTCAGTCAAATAGGTCACAACTAATTCAGCAGGTAAAACCCAGTGGAATCCTATTCAGTGAATAGGTGAACTCTCTTCAGGGCTCAACATTTAGAAAGACGTTTAGCTTTCCTATTGCATTGACACCCCTGATATAGAGAAACAGCTATGCTGGTTCCAGAGTCTTGGGTTTTGAATGTTGTTTACCTATTTGGATAGCACGCATTGCAATCTAGGGTAAGCAAAAAAGGACATATGCTCTTGTACTGATAAGATGACAGGATATTTTAACCTGAGCAAAAATCTTGTAACACGGATTGGAACTGTCAGGCAGGCCTATGGGTGGGACACAGACTTTAAGTAAAGGGTAAATTCATACCAGACGGACCCAGATTATGGGATCCAACTCTATTGGACTTGCGGTCTCCCATTACTAGCAGGCTTAAGACCTAGGTTCTGGTTTCTTTTTTATCCAAAACTAGGATTTGGGTCCTGCAATTATATATTGGATCTGGATTTGGCCATGGGAGTCTGGTCCTCTGAAGCGCTATAGATGTTGCTTACCTGCAAGATATTAGGGATGAAATGGGTCCTTTGATACCCAAATACCGAAGGGGCTCAACGAAAATGTTGGGTATGGGTCCAGATTTGGACACCTTCAATTTGGGTCCAGGGTTAAACTGCATGAAGCCAAATAAAAGTCACGTCTACTTCTAGTTGGTTTTGTATCCGAGGGACCCCACAACTGATGCCACCAACTGGTAGCCATTTGGAAGGTGCAACATTGGTAGGGTATGGGTCCAACGTTGGACCCACTTTTAAGTTGGGTCCAGGGTTAAGCTGCATGGGCCCAAATAAAATTCAGGTCTGGTTCTGGGTGGGATTCATACCTCAGGACCCACATAACTGTTGCCACCAACATATACGATATGTATGAGAACCGGTGCTCATAGTCTTAGACCACGGTGCTGCGGGCTCAAGTCATGTTGCTGCTCAAAATATATTTGTAGATTATGTATTTTAGGTTTACTATTTAAGTGTTTGGTTCACTATTGGCATTCGGGTTTGGGCCATGTCCAGGGTTTGGATCTTAATTAAATTTAGGTATGGGTAAGAGTTCTTTAACCTGGACCCAGGTTGGGCCTAGTTGTGGTACCCTTTTGGTAATTCCAGTTTGGGTTCGTCATTCGTGTACACTATAGAGTGTGGATCCAACCTGAATCTGACCAGTTTTCATCCCCACAGGATATTTTTGATGTGCTAGGTTTGCTATTTTCAAAGTTCAAACTCTGTAATTTTCTTATATTCTGGACAAAAAATACAATAGATTGCTGCAGGAAGCTTTATTGTAATACTTTGCAAGCATTACTGGGGCTGTGAAAGATAGCATCTTAGAAAATTTAGCATATGGTGGAAGTAAAATTCATACAAAAAAATAGCCTTTTGATAGCTAATGATTGGTCATGGACTTTGATAAATTATAGTCGTAGAATAGTATCTTCAGACCCCAGATTATTGATGGGATAAGGCTCTAATGAGAGAGCCCTGCTACTTGTCCCGGGTTCTGGACAGAACCCGGGACAGATAGCCTTTTCGCTAATGAGAATGCTCATTGTTGTCTTACAGTGTATCCTTGTCTGCATGGATATTTGTACTCTCCTGATTATCTGAATGTGCTCCTTCCAGCCAGTGTGGCGGCCAACTAAAAAAGGTATGTTCATCATTAATATCTGTCTTTGTCCCTGTCAAGTATCCATATCTGGAATGATAGTTGTCTAACAATCGTACGTCCACCGAAAGGTTTAGGTTTTGCCTCATGGCTGTGCCAACAGGTCAGTTATCTTAAAGAAACAATCTTTTTTCTGCTGCTGCTTTTGATATCCCTTTTCACATTGTACTTGTTTGTTATTTAGTTAATGGTATTGTGTGTTTATTTCACACTGTTGGCTGTGAAAAAAATGGATACTGTAACTGCCCATTCGCGATGGATGTGCATACAAATTCAAACTATTTTCTGCTTCAAGACCCTTAATTAAAATTCTATTCTGATAAGATTCTCACAAAGCACAAATCTATGCTTTCCAATTATGAAAATGCAATTTTCTTTCTAGTTATTGCCACACTATTTTGCAATGAACTATGTTTCCAGTTGGGTAGGTCAAGTTCAGGTTTTCGTCTGTTAAGACTATCATATCTGGGGATCGCATGCCATGAAGAGACTGAATTTATGAGCATAGCAGCAGTTCCCATATTATGAACATAGCAGTTACGATCCGTAGTTAATGGATAGTCGCATTATAAACTAATAATTGTAGGTTTTGTTTTTTTTTGTTGTTGACAAGATAGACGAAGGCATAGATGGAAGAAAGGCATTGATAATGATGGTGGTATTGTTTACCAGACAATCAACTAAACATTTCAATTTCGATCCCTCATCCTATTTACATTCATACAGCCTGAAGCAGTATAAAAAGAGAACCAAGAGAAGACAGACAACAACAATGTAGATTTCAGCTTACTTATACTGATTACATACATGCTGGGACTATATCAGCTGGATACCTTTGTCTCTGTTCAATATATGCCCAGGGCTTGAATTCTCTTGATCAATGACAAGGAAGAAGCATTCTTCCGTTCCCACTCCTCCCTTCTCTCCTCCCATCGATTTTGAGACAACAAAGGATATAGGCAGCTATCCTTCCCATCAAGTACACTTACAATCTGCCTCATGGTCGGCCTCAACTCAGGATCTGAATGTGTGCAGGCCAGGCCCAATCTCACCAGCCTTAGTAGCTCCTGACTGTCGTAATCCCCATCCAATCTCCAATCCACCAGCTCCACCAACGGCCTGTCTCTTGCTTCCAGTTCTCGTATTTTCTCTACCAGCAGAACTTTGGGCCATCGGAAGTCAACTGCTTTCCTTCCACTCACTACCTCTAGTACCACCACTCCAAAGCTATAAACATCAGCCATGGTGGTTACTTTGCCGGATTCCATGTACTCAGGAGACATGTATCCAAAGATTCCACGGGCCGGTGTGTTTGAACTAGCTATGGAGTGATGGCCATGCGCGTTTCGAGTTAGGAACTCGGCTAGGGCAAAGGAGCCAAGACGAGGGTTCATGTCGGAATCAAGGAAGAAGATAGCAGAAGAGGTGATGTTCCTGTGGATAACCTGTTCATCCCATTCTTCATGGAGATAGACGATGGCAGAGGCGAGTGATTTGATTATGTTGTAGCGATGGCGCCACAGTAAGAAGGGGTGGCCACTCTTATAGGGATGGTGATGATGAGAGAGGTAGTGGGTCAGGGAGCGGTGTGACAAGTAGTCATAGACAACAAGCATCTCCCCTTGCTCAGTGCACCATCCGCGGAGCTGCACCAGGTGGCGGTGGCGGATACTTCCCAGGTTCTGAAGCTCATTTGAGAACCTAGCTCGCAATGCAGGACAAGTCTTCATCCCAAGCCGCTTCACCAGTACATGAAGACGGTTGTTTAGGTAGCCATGATAAGCAGTGCCAAAATCCATCTCTGCCACCATCCGAGCTTCAGAGAAGTTGTCTGTGGCAGCTAGGATTTCCTTGAAGGATATCTCTCTCGGTGTGTCAACTGGCGGGAAATTTGTTGCTCGTTGGCGACTGCTTTCGTTGGAGGCACCATCTCCGCTGCTGTCATCAGCAGTTACGAACATGGTGCTGCCCATCGCAGTGCCGTAACTAGACGCGGTGGTCGCATCTGTTGTTGCGGTTGGAGTCGTGGAGGACAAGGAGATGTACAGAGGGAAGGAATGGAAAGATGGGAGAGCCGGCAATTCTCCTAAGAAGTGAGAAGAAAGTGCTTCCATGACCCATTTCATGGTTGGCCTGGACTGGGGGTCATTGAGCGAACAGAGGAGGCCAAGGTGGAGGAGACGCTGCATATCAACAAGTTTGTATGATCCGTCCGGCAGACGACTATCTCCAGCTTGCAAGAACTTGCCCTCATCCGATAGCCGGCGGATCCAATCAAGCAAAACAATCTGCTCATCTGGGTATGTCAGATCGACCGCTCGGCGCCCTGATGCCACCTCCAACACCACAATCCCAAAGCTGAAGACATCAGATTTTGCAGTCGTTGTGCTCCGTTTCCGAAAGCTCTCTGGAGGCAAGTACCCAATTGTCCGCCAATCCTAGTAGTCTCCCCAGCCGGAACTGATAGTTATTGATGGATGCCGATCGGAGTGACGCTGATGGTGAGTTGGGCAACTCGAGATTATGCTCGAGCCACCTTGCCAAGCCAAAGTCGCCGAGCCTTGCGTTGTAGTCAGAGTCCAGCATGACATTGCTGGTTTTGACATCTCGGTGGATGATCTGCGTCTCTAGCTGCTCGTGCAGATAGAAGAGAGCTGCTGCCAGCCCAGAGACAATGTGCTGGCGGCGTTCCCAACTAAGCAGAGCAGAGGAGCCATCTTGGCGGCGGAAGAGGATCCGGTCAAGGCTGCGGTTTGGCATGTAGTCATATACCAGTAGGAGCTCTTCATCGTGCACACACCATCCCTAAGGCGGACCAGGTTGCGGTGCCGAAGCTGCGCCACAGCTGCCAATTCAGCAGCAAAAGTCTTCTCGAAGCGCTCCCCCTTATCAGCGACGCATTTCACGGCCACCACAGTTCCATCGCTGGGGGAGCACCGCTCTGTAGACGCGGCCGAATCCCCGCTTCCGAGGAGTTCATCCTCGCTGAATCCGTTGGAGCCAATATAGAGCTCCGCATAGCTAAAGATTCGTGGGTTCCCCCGGAAGAGCTTCTCCGATGCCATAATTCCAGCCATATCCTGGAACTGTGGCTGCAAGTCGGGTCGGTCAAATTGGTGTGTTGTTTCTCGGAAGCATATCCACACAAGGACCCGATACGGTCCAGTCTCCTTTGGCAGCAGCAGCTGCAGAAGAGACGCCGAAAGAAGGCCATGAGGTGGTGGCCAAGATGCGGTTCGTTCTGGGGCGGCAGCGGCTTGTCATGACCGTTATCGGGTGGTACGAGCTCGTCGATATCGGCAGGGAGTATGTAGCAGAGATGGCTAAGATTCAGGTGCTGCATTGGATTAGAATCTGGGGTCGGGTTGGAACTTGGAAGGAGAGGTGAAAGGTCTCTCTATCTCTATCTCTATCTCTATCTCATCTCAACCATAACAGGTGCCGGGTTTCTGGGGTTTGTTGCCTCAGTTAAGAAAGCTGGGAGAGTTGGGCCTGCTTCCCGGCCTTTTTTATTTACCAGAATTCAAACAGGAAACACCCAGAATTCCAGATTGAAGGATTGACTTTTGTGTGGTTTCTAGATACATAGATAGATAGATAAAGAGGGAAATGTCGTCAGGCCGAAAATAAAGAAGGATTCTTGTCATCTATTCTAGACTCTTGGGGGAGAGTTAAAATTCAAATAGCCTCCGTCACGTAAATGAAGAAGATTCTTTCACACAGCGGGGAGGTGAGCCGTAAGCCTACCCTACATCTACATGACGGACCTTTTTGAAATCTCGATGAGAGGAAAAGAAGGGACAACCGTGACTCGCGCTCTTGGAATTATCAGCGTAAATGTGTATCAGGTTGGGGTCCTCACTGGGATGTCACAAAAGTTGATGGTCCCTTCCCTTCCCTTCCCTTCCCTCCCAAAGCAAGTGAAAAAAAAAAAAAAAAAAATGTAGGCCGGCCAAAAAGGATGATAGATATAGATATGAAACTATGAAAGTAAAAAAAGTAGTATAATACTATAAATAAAAGATGAGAGGAATTTCTACCTATGGGAAAACCAATATAAGGGCATTTCTTCCCAATGGCCGGGCGGGGGCAAATCAATTGATTTGTAATTTTTTGATAGGCTCCTTTCCCCTGCCTCATTAACATTCAAATCTTTAGGAGAATGGCTAAATAACATGGTTGAGATTAAGCTTTGATGATTGATTATAATAGTTTTTTCTTTTTCTCTTCTGAAGGCATTGGTAGGTCTCCTATCCACAAACTTGGACTCAAAAGACCATGTACTTTACTAGCTGAGCTACACCTTTAGACGACCAGCCCCATCTACTTTTGTTTTTTTCCAAGATTCCTTGGTTCTATATTTGTCCCCCACCCCCAGTGAAGACTCTCACTAGGAAGTTCGGATATGGAGTTAGGGATTGTGGGCCCAACTTTTGGGGTCATGATGAGGCAACCAGCTGGGTCCGACTCTTTAAATGCTACCGCGTGGCATGTCTGAGACGCGTATCATGTGTGGCCCACCCCACCCACCTCACCTAAATAAGGGACAAATCTATCCATTACTTTTTCTGTCCGAACCAAAAGTGAGCAGAGCAATAGGAAGACGACATGTCTAGCACTAGTGATTGCGCCACAAATGCAGCTGAAATGAGAAAACAATTACTCATCACCCTTCGATTTGGATGGGTTTTGAGAGTTTTTTTGTTGCTGTGCGGCCGTGACGAGCTCCATTTAAGGCATATTCACTCACACAATGCCATGGACTCACTAATTTATTATAAGATTTAAGATTGGGTTATCTGAGTACAAGCCCAGCCTCTATGGTTGGAGACCGAGTGGATGGATAGAAATAAGAGGATGGAGATAGTAATTTTGAGGATTTGAGATGTGGGCCCTAGATTTGGATTAATAGAGGTTAACTTTTTGAGAATTTTATTATGAGGGCCTGGATTTGGATTCCTGTCTGTCACACATTCTATATATGTCGAAGGT
The DNA here is from genome assembly GCA_003546025.1 of Camphora micrantha. NCBI lineage: Eukaryota > Viridiplantae > Streptophyta > Magnoliopsida > Laurales > Lauraceae > Camphora > Camphora micrantha. Next base: position 29,460,518 of record QPKB01000006.1, read on the forward strand.
GTTTCAATTGGTCCGGCGACATCTGTGACGAAGTAGTGGGCTCCATCAGAAAATGGATAAGCCTCGAGCAAAAGTCAAGTTTCAATGGGTCATTATTGGCTGTTTGATCTAATCAAATAAATGAGCAACTTGAATTGGTAAGGGGTTTACGGCTCACCATGAACGTTCAAAAGTCAGGTCGGTGTGTTTGATTCAAAAAAACAAAGGGGCAGAGGGGCCGGTTACCGATATACTTGATCTAAAAGGCCACTGTCATTGTCACCCAAAAAAAAAAAACGTATACCTTTTAGATTTGAATTTATGCTCTCAGCTGGCAGATCCACTGGAGTATGCTCAATGCTGGGGATCAATCTCTACTTGATGGTTGAGTGTGTGTGAGTATTTTTTACCAGAGGCAGAGAGAGATAACCCCCTCAAGTCCTAACCTCAGAAACTACCCCCTGTTTGGGAAGGGGGGGGGGGGGGGGGGGAAAGAGGGAAAGTGGGGGGTCCGTTTGGGAGAGGGAGGGGAGGGAGGGGAAATTTGAGGGGGAAGGAAAAATGAAGGAAGGGAGGAGGGGAAAAATTTATTTTACCTTCTCTTGTTTGGGAAGTGAAAAAGTAGGGGGAAAAAAAGTGAAAAAGTAGGGTTTTGTTTGTTTGTGAGATAGAGAAAAAATTACCGTTTTGCCCTTACTTTTATAAAAACTTGAAAACTTTCTTTACAAATAAAAGGGCATTTTGGTCTTTTCTCTCATTTTCCCCTCCTCTCCCCCATTTTCCCCCCAATTTTGGGGGGAAATTTTTCCACCCCTTTTCCCCTCCCCCTCCCCTCCATTTTCCCTCCCCTCCCTTTCCCAAACACCCTCCAAAATTATTTTCCCCCCACTTTCCCTCCTTTTTTTCCCTCCCCCCCCCCCCCCCCCCCCCCCCCCCATTCCTCCCCCTTCCCAAACAGGGGGTAAAAATTATGAAATATGTCGACTGGGAACAACAGAATAATAACTCGATCTCTCTCCCCGAAACAAGCCCATGCTAACGCTATACTGTCATGATTGTCAGTTTATTAAATCCAATTCATTGAAGCTGCTTGTTTTTTGTCTCTTATTTTGTAGAAAGACCTGCCTGCAACTCGCGCACACACCCAAACGCCCCTACTCCCTAGCGTTCAAGGCTGTGGCTGTGTAAATGAGTCAGGCTCGCATTCAAGACCACTAGCACAGGAATGAATAACGGACGCGTCTAGTGCTGATATGAATGCAGGGCCCTGCCCATGGTCTCTAGTTTCGTCTTGACGCGTACGACTGACTGCGTCAGGTCAGGTTGACGTGGCAGCCCCACACTCCAAAATTTTCAAATTTTCTACTTGTGCCGTGGCCCGTGGGAATAGATGAAAGAAAAAAAAAAAGGAGGGAAGTTCGCTTTTCACCTTATTCTTGTTCAATCCATTGCTTATTCACCTAAGTGTGCAGGGAGCAGGGCGGGAGTGCTAAATTCTAAAATAATTATTAGTCCGGAGTGCTTACTACAACATAGTGCTTACGAGTTTATAAATAATAAACTAATGGACACAAATATATCATATTCATATATTTAAGTATAAAAAATGGAGAAAGAAAATGGACAATAATTAATGAGTTAGAAGAAGTTTTTTCATTTAAAAGATAAATGATAAGCTTATAGAAAAAGAATGCACATGAACTAAAGATTCTACACGATCGGTTTCATATTCGGTTGATCCGCGCTCCGAAGATGGTCGAACCGTGCTCTGATGATAAATCCGCTTCGAAAATGCAGATCCGCAAGGAGGGGGAGGAGAGGGGAGGGGAGGGGAGGTGAGGTGAGGTGAGGTGAGGTTCCGGTCACTAGCCGTCACTCCAACTTGACTCAGCAAGCGTAAAAGTAGATTCAACTCGGCAACTCAGGAAGATCAAGTTAATCCTTTTTTTTTATTATTAATTAAAAGATTGAGAATTGTAATGTTATTGAAGATCAATAAATAGGAAGAAACTGTAGTTTAGGTTAATCAATAACCGAAGCCCACTATTTATGATTTTTAATATTGACTGAGTTTTTATTTACATTTGTCTGAGTAGATATCAACGGAGCCGACTCAAGTCTGCATGATTAACCTCAAGCTCAAGCTAGGCTTAGCTCAGTTCAGCTCATCGAAAAGAGGCATGATCTGGCTTGATGTGTATATATTTAGTAGAATGTGTAAATTCTTTGAGAAATATTGAAAACTTTTAAAATGAATTCAATATACGACTAAATACATTTACAATATAATACATTAAGTCTAACTTTACTTGCAAGTTTTGAAAAATAATTTGATGGGTATAATAGTTTCAGAAATGCTCGAATCTATGAATATTCTCTTGCTTATCAATCGCAGAACCAATTAACAATATCTTATTCATGCATAGACATTCCTTTCCCCCTCGTAGTTTTTTTTTGGTAACTAAGGACTTATATGTGGAAAGAGATGATTCCTTTATATAAATATATAAATATATATATATATATATATATATACATATTAGAGAGAGGAATTCCGCATTCTTGACCCTCCCATAAGAAATTAAAATCCTCTATCCTAATAAAACTAGTTCATTTCTCTTTCCTTTTTGTGAGGAAAATGTGTCACAATTTTATTTTATTTTTGAAAGATTAGCTGCAGGGAAATCTTTTCCCATGGATTTGGTTGCCAATGTGATGTAAAGAAAAACCCTGAATATGGTGCTCACAATATTTGATGATATTTTAATTTGGGGCCCGTCTCTACTGAGCACTGATGCTCATCTTATGGTGAGAATACTTTTTGGTGGGCCCCACTTGGGATGGCAAAGGGAGGGATTGAAAGATCACCCCCTCCGCCTACACCTGTATTGTGTTGGAGGCGTGAATCATCATCCTAACTGCTCGATCAACTGTCAACAAATTCTAACTGTCTAAAACGAGTGCAAGTCGATCAAACGGTCCGGTCTACTCACTTCTGTAACCAAACTCGGGATTGATGACTATAAGGGAGGTTTCCATTTTATTGTCCACTCAAATGGATCATAAGCTAGGCCCCACTATGTGTTTTGGCACCGTGCTCAACCAAAAAAAAAATCCTTTAACTTGAATGACTTTTTTTTTTTTTTTTTGTGTATCCCAACTTAGAGGGGGTTGGGAAAGGAAATAAACATTACGTGAGGGGAGATAACACCTGGTGAGGTATCACAACTTCATGTGAGAAAAGGTGCATGTCATTGGAACCCTGGACGGATAGGTAAGAACTAACACCTCTTACCACCATCGTAAAAGGCCATCGTTAACTTGAATTTGACGTGAGCTTAAACTCGATATGCATTGTAAATTAGTGTAACTGGCAAAACCTGAGTCCAAGCTCAAGGTCTAATCCGTAATCGCCTACTTGATGGAGGGTGTCATAGCATGGCACTTGTTTGTTGACCCAACAAGTCTTGCCCCAGTACATGAGCTAGCTTTAGAAATATTGAATATATGTGCACATAAAAACACCTTTGGGTGGGCCTGAAACCGACATAACAATCATGCATCTTTGTCTATTCCCATTCACTATACATAGAGACTTGTGGATTGTGATCATATCATTGAATATGAACACTTGGTGGAAAAAGTATTCTTATTGACATCTCAAATGCATGCCTCCTGGATTACATACACCCTATCAAATTATAATCCTATCATCAGTAGACTAAGGATCATCATTATTAATAAAGAGGAAAGAAATTGGTCACCAATAAAATAGATAGATAAACATGCCTCCAAATCTAAACCCATGTGTAACTAAGCCGAACCGTTCATCCTAAAAAATCTATCATCATAGAGTGATCGCGTACCACAACCAGAAGCACCGACCTAAACAACTTTGGGTTTCTCAACCCTAGAAATGAAGGCCCCCTCATTCAGTGGACTATTAGAATAGCCTGATATTTTATTTCAATAGGAGTTGGTTCCACCGTAAGATTGAGCATTAGTGGGACCAACTCTTATTATTGTAAAATTTGAAAAATCTCCACTTAAAGAGAGGGCATTTATTTCAGTTCGGATTTTGAATAGGCGACCCTACCATGGAGTTTCACACCCCTCACAAGATTATGAGTGAGATACTAGGAATTGGTACTCTTAACTTGCATCATCACGTCATTTACACCTTGATTGTTCACCTTTTTATGACTTGATAAAAGTTTATCAATGGTGTCTTCTCAACCGTTCATTCCAGTAGTGGGCATCCTGGCCCATCAAATGATCAATAACCAACCAATCAAAAAATATTCATTAGTTAATTATGGATGGATTGGTTTACAAGTGCTTAAAGGGCCGGGGTTCGATCTTCAAGCAGTGTGCATTTGTAATATATATATATATATATAGGAGATGCTCCTATGAGATATTTTTTTTTTTTTTTTAAGAGTAAGTGAGTTCTTCATTTTCAAATAAAAGAATAAATAGATTACAAAGGGAAATCATATAATAAAACAGATGATATCTCTCACCTTACATAAGAAATTAGGTGGGAACTCTCACATTTAATTTGTTGGTATTGGATATGGATGTGAGGGCCCTCACCTTCTCTCTTATAGTTAGGTAAGAGATATCTCTCATATGAGAGATAGGAGTGGGGGCCCTCACATGTAAGGTGTTGGCATTGGATATGTATGTGAGGCCCACACTTTATATCTCATAGTAAGGTGAGAGATGCTCTCATAGGAGCATATATATATATATATATATATATATATAAAAGGAGGTGCTCTTGTAAGAGACACTCCCACCTTACTATGAGAGATAAGGTGGGGGCCCTCATATCCATATTCAATGTTAACAACTTAAATATAAGGGCCCATATCTTTATCTCTCATAGTAAGGTGAGAGTGTCTCTCATAAGAGCACCTCCCATATATATATATATATATATATGATTGTTACAAGTGATTAAAGGGCCGGGGGTTCGATTTTCAAAAATCAGAACATAAATTACAAATGCATTCTGCTTGGTCCTAAGATGGGGTTTTTCCCTTTCTTCTGTCTCTTCAATTAAATCGAGATTTTTTTATAAGCCCAAGGAAACCATGTATGGGTGGATTTGAAGCTGGCAAATTTACATTTGCAACTAGATGTGTGAGCCTATGCTTGTGTAAAATATATAGGACTTCATGTCATAGGTGGTTAAAAATAAAGGTCTAAGGTGAATATATAAAAACTGATCATAAAAAACTTTCACATTAATGGAAAGTGAACGAAGAATAGAACGAAATGAATATCCAGCCATCACATCCTAAGATGGTCAAGGCTTCATTTAAAATTGCTACCTTATATTTTTCACACCTAACCTCTTTAATGATCTTTTGTAGTGCTCACTCGACCATAAATTTCAATATGATTAGATTCAGATGTTTTTGAATGGAAACAATCAGGACTGAAATGAATTAGTGGGAAAAAAACACTCTCCTTTTTTTCTTTCTTGATTTGATGACATAAAAGTCAATAACTTAATTTGCAAGTGCAGCCTAGTTCCTTTTCAGCAGTTTGGTCGCCTGTCAACATTAGTCCAATGTATATGAGCCTCTCATCACTCATCAGGTATTGAATTGATCGTGTTCTTTATCCAATGTAAATAACAATAATATTATTATTATCAGGAACTTGGGATATTTTAATTTTTATCTATATATATAACGTGTCATGGAAATACTAAAAATTAAAAAATATTTATTTTATAATGTTTTTTTTTTTACTAAATTCCTTCCCAATTTCATCATTATTTTATCACAAATTCTCATGGCATGATCTCAATACTCACCACAAACATAATCATAAAGTTAAATTAATGTGGTGACAATATTGCAATATTTTGAAAATTTTCACGATATTTAGGTCATTGACTTTACCAGGTAAAAAATCCTATAGTTGTTTTCCTCTTTCAATGGGATGTTGGGGGTCTCTTTCTTCAAAGATAAGCAAACGAATTTAAAAAAATAAATAAATTGATCAATGGTAATATCTACCAACTCCATATATATATATCTCTATTGTAGTGTGAAGTTGATGACCTACTTCTTCCCATGGGAATAAACATACCTACTTACTACTTAGTATATAGGCTTAGCAAAACTTCACTGGTAAGGAATTCCTAACAAGCTTCAACAATGGAAAGACTGAAAGGAGCATTTCAACTAGTCAATAGGCCGCAGACCTATTTTGTTAGTCCCACCAAATCACTCATAGGAGACTAATTTCACAACTGCACAATTAAGAAATCACACCACCATCCCTACTAAATTGCAAATTCTAACAGTCACGAGTTAGAATATCAGCTTGTGAACTAGCTAATTAATGATGTAGAGTTTGAATATCAGCTTAATTAGCTCATGAGTCAAGCTTGATAGGTGGGCTCCAGATGGAAAAGTTTTGAAGGCTGAAAATCACACACCACCCAATTTTGTGATGGTGACCTGATGATGAGAGAAGAGAGTAAGAGACAAAGAGGGGTTTGACAATTGTTACCTTAAACCGGTGGATTTCTTTTTTTTTTCTTTTTTTTTAATAAAGAGATATAATAAAAAAAATAAAAACAGATGGAGTTGGAACTAACAATGGGGTTCGGTGGTGGAAAGTGGAAATAGATGTCAGTCAGTGAGTCACTTGAAAATAACTGATACCCATGAAAACCCTACAAAGTCCAAAGGCCAAGGAAGGAAATGATGAGAAGCATTAATTGCCACAAATGTCAGTTATTGAGAAATTATCTACTCGGGATGCTTTCAAATCTAGAAATTTTCTCATAATAGAAAAAAATTGTGTAAGTAAGCTAATCTCTACCTAATTTAAAATAATAAGTATAATAGATGTTTCATAGATTTCCCCTGCTGCTTCTTCTTCTTCTTTTTCTTTTAAATCTTGATCTTCTCGTGATTTCATTGTGATATTTTCATTTCTTTGCAATATATTGAAATATGATGTTTTCAAAATATTGGTGATATTTATGGATGCCAACCAACTCCAGTCACAAACATCGTTTTCATTTCTTGAAAATCTCGAGATATCTTCAAATTTGTTTGTTTGTTTGTTTGTTTGGTTTTTTTTTTTTTTTTGAGAAAATATAACATCAGAATGACAAGAAAATGCAAAGAATATTTTATTTTTCTTCATTTTTTCTCAGATGTCATTAAAATTTTCTTGCAATATTTTTAATTATAATGACAGCTTAAAAACTAGCATATTATTACAAAGAAGATGATCACTTAAATAGTATCACAATTTTATCACAAAAGTTGTGACACTTTGCTCTCCACTTATTGTGTTAAAAAATGGGCGCTAGATTGATCCGATATGTATTTGTGTGGATTTACGGGCGCACTTGGGAGATTAGTCTTGTCATTGAAAAAAAAAAAATTTACTTCAAATTTTTTTTAAAAAAAGTAGGTATTGAGGTGATTTTGGCCCACACTCATTCATGATTCAACATCAAACGGTCGTCCTTTTCTCTCTCGAGTCTCTATCGTCTACAAAGATTGAATTGGTGTGGGCCCCAGGAAACTTGTGTCAAATCCTTTTGACACGGGTGGATCCGGACCATTTCAAACCGCATATTAATATAGACGTATAGTGGCACTGGCAGTGGCACTGGCAGTCCATAAATATAATTAGGCATTTTACCTACCCCACCCTACCCCACCCTCAAGAGTCAAGCCCCCCCTGTTATTAGTATTAGTATTAGTATTAGATAGGGAAGCTCATAAGGCCAGACCAGCCTGTGCCTGATCCGCGCTGCCCATCCCTCTTTGGGCCCGGCCTTGATATAAAATCTGACCTGTTTAGTCTTGCGGGCCTGACCTGTATCCAACCCATTACTAGTCAAGGTGAGCCTGCAAGGTTTTAGTCCTTGGGTGTTTGTAGGGCTTCTCATGGGCCATCCCAAGCCCGACTCTCACTGGGGCCTCTATCCCCTGATTGGGCTTTCTGTCACTTGTTTAGGCAAATGCATCACTAATTTAATTTGTTCGGGCCGAGCCAGCCCTATCTTCAAGGCTCTTATTACTTAATCCAGACCAGGGCCAGATATTTTGAATAGGCCTATATTTTAGACCCACTGGCCTTAAGCGCACTGGGTCCTGGTTTGGCCGAGGCTGTCAAAGCGTCATCCGAACACAAGCCCAATCCATATTGCATGTGAGTAAATCTCTTCTTTTAACCCAACCCGAGCGGAACCTGAAAACAGACACTTTCGAGTATTGACAGAGCCGGATGAGCTACAATTACAAATTGATAAATCCCACCCCCAACCCCACTATTTAGGTCTCGAAATGAGCCAGGCTGGCTCGACCTGTCAGCCTGAGCGGGAGATGATTCTAAAGCTCATGGTTTAGATATGGATACAGACAGGGGGCTGGACTCGAGCCATTAGAGCTTCTCTTCTGAAGTGACTAGTGAGTGACAGCCGAGGTGGAGGATGAAGGAGGCTTACTTATATGGATTAAAAGTTGAACACCACACCATGCTCATTTTCAAATTCCTAGACACTTGACGACTTGATGTGGGGATTCCTTTCTTTCCTAACCCTTCATGAATACCTAGCCCTCCAAGTATTAAACGGTGGTTTGGATTTTTCAGCTCAACAGTGACAGTTGAATGAGCGTATCATAGGGGATTAGGGGTGAAGATCAACTCACTACCAGGAAGAGAGAGACTATGAGGGGGGTTGATAGATTACAGGGGGCCAAGTTGTTGAAAGAAATTGAAGGCTCATACTTAGGTTGGTCACACACCGGATCAAAACTGCATATGCACCCACATATGTTTGTATGTTTTTTTATACAAACATTTTTCTTTTTTATAAAAGTTTATACATACATTCATATATTTACAACTTATGTATGGTTTTCATGTCAGCGGCTTCCTGAAGAGTGCCTTCTTCAACATGGTCCCACCACTTGAAAAGGAAATTATCAGCCACCAATTTGAACCAAGGTGATAGCTTGATGCCATCTTCCCCAGCATCCGCTTTCCTCAACAATTCTCTCAACTGGTCCCTATTAACATACTTGACATCCGCAACTTCATCAGGGTTGGGATTCAACTCGACGTCAACTATGATGAAGAGTAAATAATCCACTGAAATTTAAACAAAAAAACACAGACAACAGTCAATGCACATGGAAGCAGAAATTGATAGTTCTAATAACATGGTGAATGAAGCTAGATGGATTTAGAGGGGAAGAAGTTAAAAACATACATTCATGCTCGCCCCACTTGCCATCGGAGGGAGCCTTGTACAGTATACGACCTAGGGGAATGAACTTGTCGGTGGGTAAACCTTCAGCAGGAATGCCGAGTTCATCAAAAAGTTTCCTTTGGGCGGCATTCTTTACCCCTGCTTAAGTAATAGTTCTGTATAAGAGATGATGCTTCATAGATTTGACAAAGTTCATGTAAGAACCAGAATTTACCGAGAAAGTTCTCTTCGATGAGCTCAGACTCACGATAAAGTGGATGGCTGCAGCAAGTGTTTGTCCACACTTCAGGAAATGTAACCTTGGTTGCAGACCTTTGCTATACAGGAAAATGGAAGATTAACAATGAAGACTCCATTATGACAGTAGAGAAGAATAACAGGAGACAAAATCAGCCCACATCACCAAAACAAGAGAAAGCTATTTTTGCCAGGTTGAAATTATACCCATTCTGCAATAAATATTAGCTAAGAATAACCTTTCGATCAAGAGAAAGCAAGCTACGATGCCAAGATTCCTTTAAAAGAAGTATTTTCGCTGGGTTGATATACAACTAGAGACTAGAGAGTTGCAGAGTAGAACATTATGGATGGTTAATCTAGACTCTTGACTTAAAACTGTTGATGCATTTATGCTTCCATATTTGAAATTGATTTTAGCTTAGGTCATTGAGTTCTTAAATTTGAATTAGAACTTCACCAAATGGAAGTCAAGATCAGTTTCAAGGTTAATAGGACGAATCAATTTATCAGGTAACAAGAAGGATTCATGGTCAATACACAGAAGTTTTAGTTTGCATTGATTGAAAAAAGAAGACTTAGTTTGAAGACTCCACAAGTTCATGCATGACTGAAGCAAGAACCCCATATATGGTTTCCAAACAATAGGACATGTGAACGCATTACTTCTTAATTATGAGGGCTAAATCTTAATCACTAAATCTCGGTGTGGATGATCTTTTAATTAGAGGGAGTTCAGGTTTCCTATTAGAGCTGATGGAATAGTTGAAAATAACTTCTGATATCAGCAACTCGGTAAGACTTAATCAGTTCCGGGAATTTAAAGTACTTCAGGATATCCCAAGAAAATTTCATTGAAAAGGTATTTTTTGATGGGGCAAATCACCATCACAGGAGCCTTTGAAACATGTTGTGAAACAATAAGCTTGTGCAAGTAAAGACCTGCACGTGCAAAATGTGAAAGTCTCACATATCTAAATTAAAGAAAATACCCTTACATAAAACCCCTTTACATCTTTAGAAGATGACGGAAATAGACAAAAAGATCAAGAGAAAAAAGGACCAATGATTATAACATCTAAACTCCCCATCAAGCTGGGGCATGGAAGCAATATTCACCACAACATGGTGAGGGATGGATGCGCATGAATATAAATATATATATATATATATATATATATAGGAATTGGAGGTTTCACTTGGAACCTAGCTCTTCCATAGGACTCTTTACCCGCATCATTGCACAAGTAGTGGTAGCCATGGCGATATTCAACACTACACTAGATAGCGCTGCTAAGTTTTATGTATTCATCCTCCAGGCCTAAGTTGCTGCCCAGAAATGTACAATAACCAGGGGGTAGACAAACAGCCGTCAAGATATCCTGCCCATTTGCATCTAACAAAAAATATCTAAATTGTATCTGCTAAAACAAGATTCCATTACCTAGTGAAGACTTGAGTTATCTCAATATACGATGTTCTGCCTCAAAATGTGAGGTACAAGGAGCATGCAGGTGCTAGTATTGTTTTACCAAAACAATGTTATAACTAGTACTATAAAAATCTGGTCATTGTGGAGAATCCAAAACTTTCAAGTCTATAAGCAATACGATGCCCATTTTGAAGAACCTTTGTAGCGTACGACATACTATAAGTCTATAACCATTGTATAAGGGGAAAAAAAAAAAAAAGGATGGATGAAATGATCATATAGACCAGATTTATGAATAGTGGTCTATAAAGTGTTGATAAGAAGAAATGGACAAATAATGTATTCAATTATGAGCAGCATAACTCTCTCTCTCTCTCTCTCTCTCTCTCTCTCTCTCTCTCTCTCTCTCATTCATCAGGTGAGCACGTTGTGCAACGGTTGTCTCTCTCTCTCCCTCCCCCCGACACACAGAGGTTTTCAGGTGCGCACGTTGTGCAACGGTTGTGGGGCCCACCTAGGGTTACATCCAACTGTAACACCCCCCCCCCCCCCCCCCCCCCCCCCCTCTTCCCTATTTACATCACCGAGTTTGCATCCATTCGAATGGACTATACACCGTTGGATTGATTTACACCGATCCGAATGAACCGAACTTGTGAGCCCCAGATGATACGGTTAGTATGATCGGAGTCTGGTGTGCCAAGAGCTCCAGTGTGCGATATCATACACTGGATGACTACTCTCTCTCTCTCTCTATATATATATATAATATTGATATGTATCCATCCCTCATCATTTGGAAATATTCATGTGCTAAAGAGGGAAATCCATGTAAGTGTCCCTCACCCTATAGTGAGGGATGGATGCACATGAACAATTCTCATATATATATATATATAAATATGGGAGATGCTCCTATGAGAGATATCTCTCACCTTAAATGAGAGATTGTATGGGGGCCCTCACATCTATATCCAATGCCAACAACTCAAATGTGATGGTCACACCCATATCTCTCATATAAGGCCCTATATATATATATATATATATATATATATATGGGAACCAGTCCTGTAATGATAGTACTTACAAGCTTACAATGCGGTCCGCCTAGTGGAGCCCACAGTGAGACCCCACTAGTCATGGGACAAAGGGGGACCGAAAGATCCAAGTGGGGCTAACCAACATATCAAATTTGAAGTCAATCTAATACTTCTAACCCCTTCATCTATGGTCCACAAGTTTAACAACTTTAGAGGCATAGAACGACTATGATAAATGTATAACTGAAGGCGTAGAACTGAGCCTGAGATTGTGCTGGAGCATAAGATGACCACCAGCAACAGTAGCCACATCAAATCACCAGTAGCTAAGGCTCGTGACTCCCCCATGCATCCATCAGGAGGAAATGGTGGCAGTGGTCACGATCATGCAGACAATAGTCATGTATGAGACAGCAGAATAGTTTCTTGATGCTTTCAACTTGAGTCGTGCATACACTACGAATGATACATACTAGAGGAAAAGGTGGTGGTAGTGGTACTAGAGGAGGAGAATGGCATTTTGAGGGTGATAATAGACATCAGGCATAGTGGGACTTTTATTCCTATGGATGGACTCACGGACAAGATCATCTTCCAGAGGGCCAACTCTACATAGAAACCCACTTTTGTATTCCTTTTCCCAAGAAGCCATCGCCATTGAGCTCTTATAGTGGTAATGACTAATGAGCCCTAGTCAAAGTAGGAGCATCAGTCCTATTCATATGAATTCTTTGATTTTAGTCATCCTAATCAGCCATATGCATGTTCAAGACTGCTATTACTATTACCATGAAAACAATGATATGAACCTGCACAACGTTCTACATGTTATCGATCTTCATCCACCCAGGTAAATGCTAACACTCCTAGAAAGCTTCTCCTAATGCTTTAGTTATGTTTTAAATCTTTGTCCAATTAAAAAAATTATTGGGTGGACTCAATGTTATCAACTCAACACATGTATACCTTTTCTGGAATGGTTATTGGTCAAAGTTTTTTACTTCTTTGAATATATGGCAACTTCTGGTGAATATATTATAATAAAGTACTTTCATAATGTGCCTAGTAGAAAAAAAAAAAAAGAAAAACACATAGGATTCTAGCATTTTCCAATATTCTGAATCTACAAAGATATATTTATTGCAATGTGCTGCGGCCACAGCCACATTGGACCTTGGTGTCCAATTGCGGCATGTTGTGGCCACAAACCATGATGTATTAATTATCAGGGTCGACCATGACATTCACAGTGACCTCATTTTGAACTACGAGGCTCAATCCTCATGACGAAATTCTCCCTCATATCCTGTAGGATGATTTGAATCAAGTTTCAAATGATTGTGAGTTGGTGGTGGTGAAGGATTGGTTTTAAAGGGGACGTCATACAAACTAGGAGATAACTCCATTTTTCTTTTCTTTTTTTTTTGGTTTAGGTGGTTGATCTCAGATTTGAAATTTAAAATCTAACAGAAATTGCACCAGAGGACGGATCAATGGGAAATGAGAAGGATTGTTTGATGATTGTTTCTCGTATGTAGATTGAGGTGATGAGCATTGCTGCTCTCAAAACTATGATGAGGGAGGGAAAACAACGGCGGAGGGAATGCGATTTCTAAGTTAACCAAAGCTAAACCATGTTTTATTCCAAATTAACTTGATAGATGCTCAATTATAGAGACTGACTGTAGCTGGAGGGCAATATGGTCATTTATGACAATCTTCAATCTAGAAACCATTGAAACCAATGAAACAGGAATGACCCATAATTGGCCATCAGTCAAAGAGTCTTTCTGAGATTGTCAAGATAATCTGTGTATTTTTTGTAAATATCAAAACTGCAAGGGCCTTTTTTTAAATAGAACCACATGAGCGTATTACTAAATAACACTTTTTTATGTATGCTTCTACACTCAAGATTGAAGAAAGACAAAAGGATAACCTATCAATTCCAAGGCATTAAAAATTTGTATACCTGAAGGAGCAACTCATATTTTGAGTTAAAGAGGAAAATACTAAAAGCTCGATGTAGCAAGTTCTCAGACTCAATTTTTTCCATCAAATGACCTGTCCAGCAGCAAAACAGTCATGACATAAATGAAACAGAGACCAGAAAAACAGTCACGACACTTTTCACTCATTCTTATTGTTGGCAGTTGCATGTTCAAAGGGAAGAAGGGATAGATCAATCTCAGAAGAAACAAATACATGCTGATTCACGATTTTGGGGGCTAATTTGACACTTCCACACATACTGTGTGCAGGTGCCAGGTGTACACATTGATGAAAGCATCAAACTATTGATGAAAATGCAAGTGGCTGAAGGCTCTTTAGTTCGTGCGTATCTTCAATCATCTTAAGACTAGAAGATTCAAGTAGGAACACCAAAGGAAAAGGAAGAGTAGGAGAGTAATTATGATGTAAAACAAAAGAGAGATGTGTCTGATTCAAGTCCAACAGAGTTGGTCCAGATGAAAATCAGATCTAGTCTGGGTTCTAATGCAAACAAATCTGATTTAAGCCCAGACATCAACAACCACTTCAAATTCTTGAATCAATATATAAGCAAGCGATGAAAATATACAAACAACTCAATGCTAGATGCCGAAGATGACATTCCCTGGTGTATGTAGTTTGCAAACAACTGATGAACCGTGAACGACTGTCCTACAGACAACCTTACAAAGGAAAACTCCAATTTAATATACACATGCAAGACATTGTTTGTAACATATTTGATGCCCAAAGAAAAGCTATGAGTAAAGCATTTGATTAGTGTTTGATTGAAAATCAAACCTGTAATTCAGCCCCAAGTAAGCTATATAAGTGACAGTTCTTCCCAGTTGAGGGGCATTCGTTGATAAAATCTTCTCCATCTCTTCCTACTCATTTTAGTCCAAGTTTGCACATTGCCATAGCCAAGATTGAGATAACACTCCTGAGTTTGCTTCCCTCTTGAATGACAATGAAATCAATAGCATCCTCTTCTCAATAGGGATACTAGAATTTCAAATTGCAGTTGGACCCTGCTCGAAAACTCTTGCAGGCCCCACCAATGATGAATCCAACCCCATCATACTCATTACACTTAATGAAGTAGCACTCATCATTTATCCCCAATTAACACTCATCAAGGATCCTCATATTGCAATTTTGCAACCAAATCCATAAGTATGTAGTCATGTATATACGTATGAACATATGTACTTAAGCAAAAAGAGAAAGAGAGGGATGAATATTACAGCTTGTGTTGCTCATAATTTCATTTAACCAATCTGTACCTTCCATCTCAAATACAGATGGTCCCATTCATCCAATCAATTTTTTCTTTTACAACGGTCAGGATTGCCCTGTGTAACAGATATTTTTTGAAGTAGGAAGTGTATGAAGACATTTCAACAACACAAATTCTTGCATCAGAGTTCTCATGATTAATGGAACTATGACTATTCATGGGATTAAAAAAAAAAATATATATATATATATATATGGAAATATTCTCAATAGATTTAGAGGAAAGAGTCCACTTACAATTATATTTAGAGTCGTGCCCAATGACAGTATCTTTCTCATCAACCAAGATGCACCTGTATAGTGATACCAAATGACCAATGTTACTGACCTCACCACAAGCTAATGATACTGATAAAAACATTAAGATACTTGTGTGTGCATCATTTATTCTAAAAGTGTCGATACAAGATTTACCAATTGAGGAAGAGTGTATAACAGCATCAGAATAACTGATAGAGATTGGATGGAATAGAGAGAGGAAAAAAAATTCTTTATTAGACAATTGTACATGTGCTGTCAGCTGCCGTTCAAATTTTATTCGTTACATGTTGGATTCACAGCAATTTCTCATGTAACAACCAAAGGTGGTTCACATTGGCTTCTTTTTTAAACTGTAACATGACTCGAACCTGCAACCTTCCTGAATAAACCAAAGAAGGTGTATAGTGTGATAGTAATTACATATGCCATGCTCTTTGTAAATTGACACGAATCGATTGAAGCAGTGCTCATTGTAACTACACATGTGGTAGAGATGTATGTGGAAGGAAGGGACCAACCAACACCTTCTGAGGATTCACTTCCTATTGGGGAGAAGATCATTTGATTGCCTGCGGTCGATAATGATCTTTAAATAATCCTCTCATCTCAGTCCAAATCCCTTTGTATGTCTGTCTGGAATGGGGATTTGGAAGCAAAGAGAAATACAATTCCCCAAATCAGCAAATTTTTTTTTCATTCGGGATTCTGGGAGGAATTGGAACTGAATGGGAGGAAATGACTGAAACACAAATTCTAGTATTCTACCTACCGAATGCCAAAATTCAACGGTTAGTCGTGTAAATTCCTTCAAAAGAATAGAAAAAAAAAAAAAAAAAAACGTGGAATTCCATCCATCGGAAATTCATGCCAAACTGCACATCTGATGAATTGGAAAAGAAAGAAAGAAAAAGACTCAACTCGTCTTCGAACATGAGACGCCTCTGGACATCGTCCATGGAAGAATCCAAAGCTTCTTTGTCGGTGGCAACTGAGGAGGAGGAGAAGCATTTCCAAATCGGCGATCGGACGGAGAAGGAGAAGGAGACGCGCGTGGGAGAGGAACATGGAAATGGAAGCAGTGAGCCGCCTCCTACTCCTTTGAAGGTGGTGGTGTAGCATGGTATGAGACGCATACGGGAACTGGATGCTAATGCTGGAGAAGAGACTGTGGAGGCGGTTCCTCTTGATGCGATGTTGAGAAGAGAGCAGATCGCAGGAGAAGACGATGCCATTTTTTTTTTTTTTTTTTGAGGAAATAAAGAAAATTACGTGGTGGATTTTTCTCCTTCCCCTCTTCTCTCCTGCTACTCCTCCTCGTCCTACCATGGAGTCCGCTATTTATAGGTGATATCGGATCTTTGTTACTGTGGGGCCATCAGCCTGCCTAAACTTACAACTTACAGCCCATAAAACAAAGGCCCAGGTAATCTGCCTTTGACTTAAAAAAAGAAAAAAAAAAGAAAAAAAAGTCAGTGGGGGTAATCCGAAGGGATTGAGAAAACAATATGATTAATGAATGATACATGAAATTATCTTATCACAATTTTTATAGTTCAAAGGGTAAGTCTTCAATCACAGGATCTGGAATCTAAATGTACTCGCCCACTGTCAGATTACTCTGGTGGAATAATTAAAAACAAGCTAGAAAAAAAATAAAAATAGAGGCGTATTAAGGTGGGATCAATGCTTGACCTATACCTAATAGCAGCCAATCGACGTAAGAAATGTTTGGTTTCAATGGTTTCGATTTCATATGTTTGAGCGTCACTGATGGTTTTGTACTCTTCAGCCAAGAAATTTCTCTCATTTATGGTGTCATAGTAAGATCGACAGCATGTGGGATGATATGAGCTCATTAGCAGAAAGTAAACACATCCTAGCTATATTATGGACCCACTAAGCCATTGATACCCCCTCTATCAAAATGAGGAAAAAAAAGAATCAAATCAAGTTTATTGAATTGTTCTGCAGATTTTCGGTTTGGACGGCTGCACAAGACTGCTTGCGGGCTCCACTTGAGAAGAAGGGGAAATGACAAGTGGTAATCGCATATGATTAGTCTCTTAACAGGTGAGATGCTAACATTTGACTTATGTCCTTGGAGTTTCATGTTAGTTTCTTTTTTCTTAAGTAAGTGTTTTAAATATAATAATTAAGATGATCTTCAAAATGTAACCTTGGGCTTGTTTGGCAACTCTACTAATAATCAATAAGGTAAAGCCCCCATTTTTAAAAAATGTCCCATAAAAATCACTTTAAATCAAAATTTTCAACAAATTTAAAAAAAAAAATTCAAAAAGTAACATTATTTCTCCACTAAAAGACGAAAAAAACTCCACAATCAATAAAGGAAGTAAAAAAGATTTCATAATAAACAACTGAAAATAAAATACCATAAATAAGGGACTATTTGGGGCCTTTACTAATGGAGTTGGGTAAAGTAGAAATTATTTTGAAAAAAAAATAAAATATAAGTAAATTACGATGGTATTTTATTTTTAGTTATTTATTTTGAAATCATTTTGACCTTTGTATTATGAAATTATTATGAAATCAGTCCAATTTAATCAATCTCTATACAATTTTTTTTTTTTCCAATTTCAATATGTCATACCAAAGTAACCCTCTGAAAATGAGTTTAGGCGAGTGATGGGTGGAATTGGAAGAAATTTTTTTCGAGCTGTGCTACATGGATTGAATTTGGGACTGGTTTTTGGACCAATCCCAAAGTCCTCATCCAAATATCGAATGAGAACTTTGGAATCGGTCCAAAAACCGGTCCCAAAAGTTTTATCCATTTAAACTTTTGCATTTCTTCCTTTCCTTTCCCGTCGGCTGGTCGAATTTTAAAATGTGGTCTATCAATCAAAATGTACAATGATATTTGCGTCCTTCGTCATAAATAATTAATGCCTCTCCTTCACCACATGATTCGTTCCGTCCAGTCCACTGTTCGTTATAGGTTCGTCAACAATGGCACGTGCTGTGCTAAAACTGGAGGAGTACGTCTCTACGTTGCGTTGGTGTTGCGCTTCACGTGTTGCGGTCCGGCGGGCAAGAGATTTTCGGAAGATACGCTAATCAACGGGCCCAGTGACTGTAAAGGCATTGTTATCCACTCTATACTCCATGCTGCACAGCAAAAGCTCTTTTTCTTTAGTAAAAGTCTAAATGGACAGACATTGGGACGGTCTTTGGATCGATTCCAAAGTTCTCATCCATCCAAATTTGGATGAGAACTTTGGGATCGATTCAAAGCGGTCCCAAAGTTCTATCCATGTAGCACAGCTCTTTTCTTTAATAGACAGCGAGCCTGGTCTCAAGTACCATATTACCATATTCCATCATTACTGAGAACATTTTCTTAACATGCCAATCCACTTGTAGGCTTGTAGCCCAAGTGGTGAGAGGCAGAGGTAGTTGTAGTTAGTTATACAGGTGATGGGAGGGGAGGGCTTCCTCGTCAAATGCTATTTTTGGACACCTTTAATTTTGAGGGTCTCAGGCTCAATCTATTGACAGGATCTACGCCCTCTTTCAAAATTCGATTGGAACATTTGCATGTAAAATTATTACAAGAATATATCACAGTATTATTTGGTTTACTCTATGATAAAAAAAATAGTGATCATTTCAAAAAGGAGAAAGAAAGAAAAGAAGAAAACCAGCACTGCTTCTTATGACAGCGATAAATAATAGGTTGTAAGAACACGGATAGGTACAGCATGTTTTTCACGAAGGATGTGGATGTAGACTTTGTTGCGAAACTCGTGTGTTGGAGTGGGATCCAGCATCAACAAATAGTCGGAAAATCAAATTATGAGATAAAATCAAGACATGAAGCACATTTCGCAGTAGACAATGCCCCCACTAGAAATTCAGATCAAGAGAGAGGCCTTTTTTTTTTTTTTTTCCTCTCTGAGAGATGGAGGCCAGGTCTTTTATCCGGGTCATTTGTTTGATCTGCATCAAATTGAAAGGCCCTAAAATTTTAGAGATAGAGAGGGCCATTAAATAGTCTCACTTGAGCATGAAATGATTACTTTGCCATTACCCTAATAAATTGAATCCTAAAAAAAGTGAAGCTGCTTTTTACTTGTTTGTTGTACATCGTGTACTCACTTGTTTAATATCCTCCATTCGAGTGCATTTTACCATGAAGCTTTAGGACAAACAAACAAGCAAGCGTGCCATGAAAAGGATATACATCACATATCGTTTGGACCCAATGGAAAATATTCGAATGAAATTAAGCTTAAGAAGATATGGATTAAGAGTCCTTAAAAATTCCTCAACTTTTAGATAACACTGTTCTCTCATTTTTTTTTAATTTTTATTTTTTTCTCTCTTTTCTGTACAAGTTTAGATAACACTTGATGACTGCCTTTTGAGACCACCCTTCCATTTTTCCCTATCGATCTAAGCAATTAAAAGACCAAAATTCCTCTCAGTCGTAAATTTTAAAATTTTAAATCGAATCACATGTGTAATGGAGTATGGGTGAATGGAGAGTGAGCAGGCACTGATGTGGATTAGTTGCGTATCAATGTCACTGTAAGCCTACAATAGCCGCCCGCGACAGAGGATCCGGACACCCATAACCGACTTCAACGTGATTCATACTAGCTGCCATTACTGACAAATCCTTGCTTGGAGGAATACAAAAAGGACACGAGTTTTTTTTCTTAATCAGATTTTAGATTGTCCGCTAAGAATTAAGTACATTTTTGCTAATGGCTCTTCTGGTAAGGGATGTAGACGGCAGGGCCATGGCATCTTGAGTTGGATCCATTTATTTATTTTATTTTTTTTATGGGATAGATGATGGATCCAAATTGGACATGATAATATGTGCTGGATCTGCCTATCGTATTGTGAAGGGATGTTTGTTTTCCATTTAAAATTACTAAGAGGGCAAGTATATAAAGCAGTGGTGTAGATGAGACCTCAACTCTTTTATAGGATTTGAAGTACTGGGTTGACAGGGTGGTTATTCATTTCTCGTCTTCCATTGATTATAGAAGGAAAGGTTGTTTGATGCTCGATTTTTAATATTTTAATCTTCATTTTTAACATGTTAGGACCCTCTTTGGAAATTTCCCTACATTCAATATGCAAACAAACATGTCTTACAAAGTTGAAGGATGCAGTTTTGGACCCGAATCTGAAAAAAGTGAGATTCACACAAGTATGTATCAATGGATCTCAAATTAAATTTGTGGGGGTACACAAGTGGTTCTCTCAACTCTGACAATGTGACAAAGCTTTGTGATTCCCGATTGTAATCTTGTAGTTGGAATACACAAGGATCACAGTATGTCTCTGAACACGTCTATATCCTATATGCATGGATCCAGATTTGGATCCAAACTTCTCCGGGTTCCATGCCTAATTTTTCCTAGAGTAGGGGGAATATTTAGAAAATCAGATACCCATAGCTTTCCTAGGACTTAATTTACTATGGTCATACAGCTTGGTAATAATTTGCCATGAAAGTAGAGTTTATCCGATGATCCCTTGTAGGTCTCTTGCCTATAAATTATTCACTTATAATCCATTTGTTAAAAAGACATTACTTCGAAAATCAATATAAATTAAAAAAATCCCAAAAAGACTCGATACAGAGAAAAATAATGTTTGGTTACTTCTAATAGTCATGGTTCTACTAGACAAGAAACCAGCATATCACTCTTACGTGCGCTGTGACATGACATGATACCCTAGAAACGGCATGAATACTGATTTTACACATAAAAAGTGAAATATAAGATAGGATATGATACAATATGTTGCCTATTTTGCAGTATCCGGGCACCATAGGCGCCGTCTATAAACCAACTTGTAATATCATTGGATACAGAATGTGATCGTTAATGTATGAAGAAATCATAAAAATACATCAGGCATAGTGGCATTCACTTATGTCATTGTTACACAAATTGTTGCAAAAAGAGAGAGAAAAAAGACTCTTATTCATAACAAAATTGATCAAGAGAGAGCAAGAAACACAATCTGATATACAAAGAATATTATTAGGGCTCTTCCTTCAATGGTAAAGAACAAAATAAGCTTTAAAGTTATAGTTGATGTGCTAAATTCTCTTCCAGCAACAAAAACTTAAAACAATAATAAAAACCTGCAAATGCAACTACTCACACGCCCAAAAGGGAGCATTTTCGCTTGGAATTGCAGATTACAAAGTCATAGAATGAGACGATATAAAAGTGTTAAGAGAGAGTGGAGTGTAAAATTATATCATATGAACTTCACAGCATAGGCCCTATCAGAGCCATGAGGGATGCAGCACCCTCATGATGGAAACTAAGGAATCCTAGAGTTCATATACAGGATGATTACTGACAATTTTATCAGGAAGATTAGTGAAAAATAAGGACATGAGGATTCCATGGTTCCATTTTAGGATTCCATCGCACAATCAATGAACCAAATGTAAGAACACTTTGAAATCCTCACCTTGATGGATTCAAAGGTATGTTTCATGCATCCAAATGACACGTAAAATCAACCATCAATCAGTTGAGTCTTTAGTCATTGATTCTGAAGCATCCTCTCTCTCCATTCCACCATTGGGATTCATCTGCAACCCATAACCATCTCTATCTACTGATGGCTCTCCAGCTAGACGAACTGACTCTCTACCAGTACCAGCTTCTTGCAGAAGCTCTGTATCTGAATCCTTATCTGTTATTTTTATGTCATCTGACTCTGAGTCACTTTCTTCAGAGCAACTTTCGTTTCCCAGGGTTTCGGGTAAACCACTTTCCTCCATCTCCATTTTGAATTCTGTGTTGACCATTACCTCAGGTACTGCAAGTCGCTGCTGGATTGGCACTGCATTTCTGATAATTGGTCCAGTTTTCAATCTTTGCCTGTACTCCTCCATCTCACTTTTGTATCGTTCCTTGTCCTTGAGTCCTCTCTCTTGATAGACCTACCAAATCCAAATGAAATATAAAAAAAAAAGTTTCTGCATGAGAAGAATAAAAACATCTGATTTGGGCTGCTGGGAAGCAGTGCCAGTTTTATTTACTATCTTAAGCTATGAATTTTGAAATGTAAAAGGACGGAATTGATATATATATATATATAGGGAAATATTCATATATAGATAAACCATGACTGGATCCACCAAAAGAGAAAATCTAGATGCCATTTGAGACAGTTTTGGCAGAGGTACAAAAAGAATAGAAACAACCACAGGACAGAATTGAATATTACAAAGTTGAAAAAATTAGAATGGGAAGAACAACGTAAACAGATAAGACATGTTAAATTGGTGGTTACAAAGAGCCTGGATTTAAATTAGGTTGAATGACTGAAAAGTAGAACTTAAAAAATGATCCAACAAAGATGGGACAAGGCATTGCAGATGAAACTTAAAAGCATTGAATTATTATTGTTGAGTTGGTGATTTCTTTACTTACCGCTCTCTGAGTCTCTGATAGTTTGTTCCAGAGATCACCAATCATCCTACTAATTTCTCTGTCCTTTCCAGGATGAAGTGGTTTCAGCCTGGCATGCTGCTCTGCAAAGAAGAAATTATAACCACTTCTGTTGGGCTTTGGATGGGAGGGGTCTCTTTTTCTCATCTCAGACTTTTTTCTCCGCCGTCGTAGGCGAGTACCTTGCACTGGGACATCATTGGCACTGCTGGTGGCAACCGCAGTGCGCTGTTGCACTTGCGCCATCGAGAACTCAGGAATGTGATACAGGATACCTTGAAGCTTCTCTGTACCCACTGTGACAGTGACAAGATAGCCATATTCGAATTTCCCATCAATGACTCCAATCACCGGACAACCCATAGATGATGGCAGACTTGCTGCAATCAAATAATGACATATGAGCAGCTAGCTTCCAAAGGGCCCTAAATACCAGATTAAGCACAACCAGAATCTTCTTATCAGAGATAATCAACATAATTGTTAAGGCATTTCCACAGAACAGAGTTTTGCAAAACTGAGCTTCTAATGTTTAGTTGAGTGCATATTTTGAGAGGGGGAAATGAAGAACCAACCTCCAGATGGAAAACACTCCCCTGTGCTTCTCCTCCGCTTTTGGGAGGATGCCTGAGTTTCTGAAATTGAAAGCACAGGTGTAACCATCCCTGGAGCTGGAATGGTGGTAGTAGCAGTCTGTAGTGGAGCTGCCAAATACAGTACTGAATAAGAAAGCTTGCACAGTAATAATGATGATGATGATGATGATGACAGCGACGACAAGATGTTAGCTATACAAACCAGGAGGCAAGGTCCAGCCTTTGGATCCAAAGAAATAAATTTGCTCATAATGTTGAATCAGGGAAACATAATATTTTCGCAGGACAAAAGATGCATTGGTAGCTGTTGAGGGGAAACTAAATGTAGCAGTTACATCTCTCCACCTCCTTTCTTTAATAACCTGCCATTGGTCGCAAAACAGTCATTAGTAAATGGTAGAAGAAAAGAGCTCAATGGTCAACATTATGATTATTGATGAAATCAGGAAATAATCCACTAACTTGGATGCCTTAAATGATTTGTAGAAGTAATCAGTAAGTTTTGCAACATTTCATAATCCATCAAATAATGAAATTCATCCATTAAGAGTATGTTTGTTGGGACCTGGGGAAAGGATTTTAGCTTTTTTGTTTAGGAAAGAGTAATTCAAAATATGGGATAGGCATTGAAGTCAATAGAGTAGAAAGGAGGAGATGCTAGAAGAGGTTAAGGGAAGAAATGACATTGTATAATGGTTAAGAACAAACCAGAAACAAAAATCTTAAAATGATGTTAGAGCTCAAGCACAACCAAGATAGATTATGTGAAAGTGATAAAATGAAATTCCGTGGCTTAAAAGGTTAGTATAAGATAATATTGTAATTGGAAGAGTACAACAGAGCACGTGATATGATTCTCAGTATAAGAATGGGATAGGGGAATTTATCCTCAGCTTTTGATCTTGCAATAGCTAATTTGTACTTCGAGAAGAAAGAGGGACCACCTTGTCACATCCAAGATTGGGCTTAATGGGATACAGTAAGATTCCTTTTTACTAGGATGTAACGAACAGTCAATCTGCAATCATCCCAGGAAAGTCTTACTGCTCATCATAGGTTATTGATTTTGGATGCTCTGCCAATAGAATAGCTAATTAGGAAATGATAAATTTCACTAAAATAAAGGAATATATAAAGAGAGAAGTTAACAACATCTAAGAAACAATTACTCTGGAAGGACAACTGGAATTGGATTATCAACTCTATGGAAGTATGGATCAAATGGCATGCTTTATTTTACAAGTTGCCAATGATTCTTGACTTCGATATAATCTAAAAAATATATTATGCTAAAAGAAAAGAAACCAGTTGAATAAAGTATCAATAAAGAATGCTTCTATATCTTTACGCAAAAACTTAAAAAGAAAAAAAGAAAGAATGCTTCAAAATCATTGCAGCATTCCATTGAACTCCCCAAGTTTACGACCTTCCATTTGGTCCAAAACTCATTAAAATTCAAAGCACAATACAATTATCACCAACATATTTCCTTTATTCTCCAATGTCGTCCCTTCATTCCGTGAACCTATATAACTGAGACTTTGTTGAGCATCCTGGCTAAAGCACTTCCAAGGAAGAACTTCGTGTTTCTATCCCACTCTATAACCCACCTGCTACTGAAGCCATTTAATCCTCCCTTCATTGACATTTGACAGAAATCCTTCTCCAAATGACCCCTATGAAAACCTTCTATGATTTCTTTAGACCCAACTGCCTAGTCCACTTCGTGTCCTTTAAAGTGCCACTCTCTTTTTTTCTTACCAATAGCTTAGATTTTCCCCAAAAGAATGTCTTTCCTATCCATAACAGTCATTTTCCATTAACTCCTTGATCCTAGCCATCATACATTTAAAGTTTCCAGTAAGCCTGAAGCCATCCAACCTTGAATCTCAAATTCTGTCCAAAAATTTCTAATCAGCGATGGACGGTGACACATTTCCATTCACTAGAGCTAAAGAAACAAATGAGATTCAGCCCAAAGATTCAGTCATTGAGTACTGGATATCACACAATGGTCTGACTCAGGCTTCGATGAAGGAAGCCAATAAACTCCAGGATACAAGTTCTCCCAATGCATGGAGACTGGAGTCTGTCCATCAAGTTAAGCTATTACGACAAGCATTTCTATAAGACAATAATTTCTTTTTTTATATATAAGATGATGGTTAGGCGAACATTCCTATATAAAGCTGAAAGTTCGGAAATGGAGAAAGGACAGACAAAGCACATGTGGCCAAGCTGTGTGCGCCACAATGGATGTTTAAGTAAGAAGGGATACGATAAGAATCAAGTACATGTGAGAAAACCTATGGGTGGCTCACTTGCTCCAACTGAAGAAAAAAAAAATTCAAGGTTTGGCATCTAAAATGTTTCCAGCAAGTGACCATAAGACCAAAAACTAGCCCCCTGCAAGAACTGAAGTTTGTAAGGACAAGTGAGCAGCATAGTCGGAAGTCCTCACTTGCATCTGTGTCACAACTCACAAATAATGTCTAACATTATTCACGACAGAGCTATAAATGGAAGATTTCAAAACTTTGAATTTTTCTCCAGTTATTAACTTGAAAATACCACAATTAATAAAAATACAAAAATAATAATAAATTCTCAATATTAAAAATTATTTTAATTTTCATTAAATTTAGAGACGGAATATATCATGAAAATATTTCAATATTATTATATTAATGTTGGTGCTAACTGATTATTAATAATGCCACACCCTGGTAGATAATATTTTGATGATGAAGCACCAATGTCCAAGGAATACCATGCAAAAGATAACACTTGCAGTTGAAATTATGATGATTGAGTACCTATTATATCACCTTTCAGAGACAGAATTTAAAGGTTAGTGCACGTGAAGATTCTCTCATGCAAGTTGATGTGTGGCACAAATAAAAAGCAATTGTCAATCCAAAAACATTGACAACGATATTGAACATACTCATTTCACTCAAGTTAAAATACAGAAGACGGCCAAAACTTAAAAAAAAACCATTAGATTTTTTTTTTGGAAAGATAATCATTATAAATCTTAACATTCAACTTTTAGTCATGAAAAGATTCTCTCTACCTTTTCAAGGCCACCTCGAGAAGTAACTTCCACAAAAAGGTGATGCAGATCGAGCTCTTTTCCCCCTATAATTGGAACCCTAGAAAAAGTTATCCTTGTCAACATGGAAGGACTAGAACAGAGAGTAAAAGTCCCAAAGCATAATACAGTCATGAGAGTGGAGAAAGGAAGGCATCATTTTAAGACTTACAGAAACCGGTCTAATCAAGGTTTTTATATGATCAGAATACGAAGAAAGAAAGAAAATGACTAATCTTCCCTACAGCATTCATGCAAAATAGAAGCATAAGACACCTAAGACATAGTTTAAAAGTGAATGTGATGGTTTGGTTTGTATGAGATTGAAGATTAATAAATAGCCCAATGGTTGATGAGTACATTGCTGTATATTTTAAATTAGTATTTGCATGTTTGAATCAGTCTAACTCATTGCGTGTTTATTACATTGTGATGGTATGATTTACATCATTATAGTTTCATGATCCTAAGATCCGTTTTTCTTTAATGATTTGTTGAGATCGATAACATGACTGAAACCCATAGCCTCCAACTGTGCTACAGGCTGTTGTCATGATCTAAAGATATTTTGCTGCTGTATTATTTATTTATCAGAATACAGTTGATTCCATTGCATTAAATTAGTTATTTTATCTTTATCCAAATCCCCACCCTCCCCGAAGCAATTTCTAGACTTAGGGGGTCGTTTGTGTTTTACGCCTGAGATATGTAAATACAATTTACACATGTAAAAGATGAATATTCAAATTTTAAGTATGTAACATTTACACATGTGTTTCTTTTTACAACGTTTATCTAATAACACTATTTTCGCATCATTTACACATGTGATTCATATTCTATGTTTGTTTCAATGATATGTGTTTATGTATTAAACGATTTTGTAAATGATACTTATTAATCATTAAATTATATTCTACTATAATGATATGAAAAGTAGACAAAAAAGGCCTGATTTATATCAAAGTTTTCATTTGCATTTTAGATCCTTAAAAAAGAACATGTCTTTCAACATGAAATAAAATTTTCAAAAATAGATATTTCTATCAATGATCACTTTTAAAAAAATGCATTCCAACATGTTTGGTTTAGGAAATAAGAGTTAATAGTCTGATGGTTAAGAAAACTATGATTATTATTAATATTTTTATTAATTAATATTTAGTTCAATATTATCTTAATTCATTATTCAATTTGCATAAAACTTAACCCATACATCTCACCGGCTTTATGCCAATATTAATCAATTATAGAAAGTTCTTACAATGAGTATTTTATTGCTAAGTCCAATTATATTAAAAGTATCACAAATTTATTATGGTTTAATAAAATTGCATTTATACATTATTTTTGAATGATACCATAATGCTATATAAAATACATTCTTCCTTTTCACTTACATTCATTTATACATATTTAAATATTTTTAAAGTAATACAATAATAAATAATTTTAGAAAAATCATTGAGATATTGGAAAAAAATCTAAAAGGAGAAGAGAAGATAGATAATCAAATTCTGAAAGAATAAACATACAGAGTAAATAGGTTTTAAATTTTTTTTTTTTTATAGCAAGAAAAAAGAGAGAAATAGAGACGTTACCTTCATAAAAGTGGATGAGATGCAGGGAGGGTTTTCATTTATAGGTTTCATCGGTCTTGATGCACCTTTTATTATTATTTTGTAAATGCGTTGGAGGGGGGTTTTGAAACTAGAACCTCTTTGATAGGAATGCCTCTTTTTTTTTTCTAAATGCGTTAGAGGGGGGTTTTGAACCCACAACCTCTTTGACGGAAATTGCCCCAAAACCAAACCATCCGCCTACAACGGGTATTCTTTGAAATCACATGTGCTTTGTTATTATCTTTTCCCACTTGAACAGGTGTTTAAATCTTGGTGTGAAAATGAGCCCATCTTCACACCATTTACACATCTAATTTACACACAAGATGCGTAAATACTTGCAGACAAACATTACTGATGCATAAATATTACGCATATTCACCATTTACATATGTAAATGGGTGTAGACAAACGACCCCTTATGACGTCAGTAGCAATTAAACAATAACAAATGCAAGATAAAGTCTGAATATGTTACAACAATACAACATTATGAGAGAGAAGTAAAACTGGCCACAATTGAACAATGAATGAAGGGAAATGTAAACACAATTGAAGGAATGTCAAAATGTTGATTTTTGTGATAATAACTTACAGCTACCATAGTTGGCATTCATCACTCACATGATCCATGATTTGAATTTTTTCTTCAATTTTCATTTTTTTTTTCTGTGAAGTTGAAAATATGCCTATCTATGAAAATGTTCAACGCCATTGGTATACACTTTTGATAGAAACAGGTAAAAATTCAGGAAGATCAAATCATGGACCGTGACTTCATCAAAAGCTTATTGCTGTTTCCTACAAATGATGCCGGTATGTACTACCTATTGAAGTTTTTTTTCATTTTGTCATTAAAGATAAATTTATTGAAAAACAAACAGTAAAAACAAAAAGTTAATCAAGGAGATAAACCATGTAAAAGAAAGAAAAAAGACAAATCGCGATGAAGACAAATTATATGTCCTGGGATTGTTACAGTGGTAAGAGACCCTCCATTCTGCAGGTGGGGGTGCAAGTTCGAACCAGTATAAGGTTGTCCTCATGCTCTCTATGGAAAGACCAGCCACCACTAGGGCAGCACATCAAAACCAAAAACAGAAACAAAATTACAAAGATAATGAGACCTCCACAACTCAATTAGTTTAAGACACTCTATTTGTTGATAATGCACCTGCCTTGCATTCTATTCTCTTGGAAAATGAGTATTCTCTTAATCTCCTTAACCATCAAATCCATTCACCAAGGATGTTGAGGAACACCTTGTTCGCATCTTATACTACTGTAAGAATCGGCCTCCATTATGAGGGAACCCACGCACTAACATTAAATAACTTCAACCCCTTCTTAATTTCCATGATATCAGCTCTCTTCAAGTCTCATTCCCATAATAATTAAATAGATTAGATTTTGTTGCTGATCTAAGGCCTTGAAATGGACGATCATAGCTGATTGTAAGGGCATAGGGAATAACCAGCAACATTAAAGTGACCTGATTACTTGTAGAATGCTACTCATATCATTAGCTAAAAGGGACGTTGTGCCCCACAAACTATGCCTTGTATCCTATTTTTTCGAATCAGTAGATAGTTGCTGCTGTGAAAGTTGCAGAGGATCTGGATATTGAACAAAGAAAGGAGAAGAGGAAGGATAAAGAAAAGGAAAAAAGAAGAAAGAAAGCCATACATGTAAGAATGGCAATTTCCTGTTTCCGCCAAAATTTGTCACTTCTGAGTTCTGGCATACTCAGCCTCAGATGAAAAATTTGTGACTGGATTGCTGAAAATGGCGAAACAGTTCTAAATCTTAGATTGAAATTTTTGTGGGCGGTTGTCCAGTTTGATGGCTTGCCCAAATCAAATAAACAGTGTGTTGTTCACAGCTGAACCAAACCAAATTTGACCACTACTTGATATAACACTTTTTCTTGATCGGTTCCTACAAGCTACAATAACATCTTTACTTTTACGCTTCGAAATTGCTGCAGCAACATTCAGCACAACTTTATTCAATCTGTAATTTCTCTTTTATAGGTAATTTTCCCTGAAACAAATGAAAGAATTTCCTCTCTTTTTTTATTTTTCTGATGAACTCCCTATTCTTGGGTTGTCTTTAAGAGAGCAAACAGCCTACTGAATTTTGTCCAAATGTACAAATTCTAGTGTCAAAACATGACACATCCAGAGGTTGGAAGGCACAAAACAGAGTGAAGGATAGACCAAAGGATATTTGCATGGAGAACAAGCAGTTTATCATGGCCGGTCTTCCACTTCAAGTTGATCTCACTTTCTTGTATTATTTAATCAAACAACCTCTAGCCCATTTGTGTTTTTGCATGAGATTCCCCATAATTTTACATGGAAATCATTTTACATAACATAAATAACGGCTAAAGCCATTTTTCACACAATCGTTTGACCTGGAAAGTGACTTATAAATGAAAATAATGAAGATTTCCTTTTGAAAACCTATTCATTTCATTTTCAACTCATCTCATTTTAGAAGCTGACTGTTGTTCTTTTAGTTGAAAAAGAAAACCATTAAGCATTATGTTAGGGATGTTCTAAAACTTCCATTTCAAGTTCCCATCTTTCTTCCTTTCACTTCAACCTTCTCTCTTCTCCTTCCACTTCTACACTTCCATCTCTTCCAATAAATCCTTCATCACAAACACCATTTTCATATTCAATGAACCTTTCAAATAAAATTAAAAAAAAAATTTACATATGTCATGGATTTCAACATTTTTACCCCTGACACAACACAAAACAACAAAATGTCCAAAAAAAAAAGAGACAAACAGAATGAAGACACCCCCAAAATATGCAAGGTGAAAACAACCCAAAATATAATTCAATGGATACAAACTCGCTAGCAAAGGAATGAGAAATACAACTTATTATTCGAAACAAATACAAATAAACGCAACTCACTGACATGAACTTGGTTCCCATTATTGTATGGAGCTTCTCCAGAGTCTCCATGAAGAGCTTTGGATCTCTGGCCACGTCCTCATACTTGGCGAGGGGTGGAGGGTAGGCATGGTAAATATGTGAAGCCTCTGTTGCCGCCACCTGTGGAGAATCGTAAGAAGCAGAGGACACCACAACTAACTGCTTACCTCTTTCATCATTCCCTCTCCCGCCACTCATCATTCACAACCACTCCCAATGAACCTGAAGTTATGGTCTGAAAATGCCACATTAGTACAACCCATCAAAGATCACGCACCAAAACTACAACAGTAACAAGAATATTGCATTAACAAACATTTTCTTTTGAAAATTTGAAAGAGGGAGAGAGAAAATGATGAAATAAAAACACAAATGTAAGTAGCCACTCAAGATTCCAATCAGATGTAGCATTGTTTATCGACCCAAAAGATTTGAAAATTAAAGAATCTCACCAAAAAAAAAAAAAAAAAGTACATTAGAAAGAAACCCATAAAGCCTCTGTCTCTAAAATGTTTTTGAAGATTCTAAAAGGAATATTACTTCTCGACAAGAGATTTGAAAACCGAGGAAAGCCTCTTCAAAACACCTCATTAGTTAGGATATCCTTACAAAAATATGCATAAAATGACCCATTAAAAAATAAGGTAAAAAAAAAAAAAAAAAACCAGAAAGTATGTTTCATGTGGAGAGAAAGGTGTTGAGAATAAAGTCAAAATGGAGATTTTTTTTTTTTTTTTCAATCCAATTGAAAACCAAGGGAAAACCCAGTTGAGAAATACATATTGAAGAAATGAACCCAGAAAGCCTGTTGTTAGATTCTAAAAGGATGGAGAGATTTATAAAAATAAAAAAAAAAAGAAACATATTCAAATGCAAATAGCAATAAACCTGTTCCCTATTACTGTTCATAGAAGGGGGCCAAGTAACAGAAAAAGAGGACAGATAATTTTAGAAGCCCCTTTTTTTTTTTTTTGACCTTTTTATCTCCTCTTGGGATTTCATAATCAAATATTCAAACCACTACGTGCAAAACACAAAAGTAATATAATATAAAATAAGAACATAGAACATATAACAGACCCCCTTATTATATTTGCAGACACGTAAATTCATAGATTGGTTCTTCCAATATAAACATGCATCTTAAACAAAGTTTGTGATGATGAAATTTGTGATGATGAAAGGAAATGGGAGAGAGAGAGAGAGAGAGAGGAGAAGGGAAAGAAAATGTATGTACATGTATGGTAGTATAAAACCCACCCTGGATTTTGATTTTTAGATTAGAAGGGAAAGGTAACAAAAACATGGAAGAGACTTAAGAGAGAGAGAGAAGAACGTGAGGTTATGAAAACGTGTCGTATAACTCCGGCCTTAATGCCTTTAATGGGGATAAGAATCAAGTGGAGACGTGTTGCCGTGACAGGAGCTTCAGGAGTTAATTTGGCATTTACTTTCTAGACTAAGTCTTCAACCGGTTACAAACAAAACTTGTTAATCCTATGGTTACCAACCGACCTTCTTATCTAAAACCGTCCCCCATCTTATTACTATATTATTATTTTATTTATTTATTTTCAAAATTATTTAGGGTGGCAATGGACTGGGCCAGGTCGGGAAAACAGAATATTTGAGCCCTCGCCAAACCTGATCTATTTATTAATTGGGTTGGAAACAGTGTTAACGAACAAGATCTGTAATTATTTGACCCAAAATTCGATCCAATTCGTCTGATTGAGCTCTATCATTCGTCCTAACATGTAGGTTGCCTTTAGAATAGACAAAATAAAAAATTGAGGGGGCCTAGATATAATTTTTTAAATTTAAAAATAAAAGAAGAAAAATATTTTTTTGGCCTTTTGGCTTGGAGAATTTCGTGGGCTCCACTGTGGAGCCAATCTAGTAAAAATCTAAATAACTATATGGCCCTCATCAATTTTTATTCTAATAAAAGATATTTTTTAATATGAATAAGCTAGCCAAGTTTCACTCTAATATGAAATAGCTTGTCAAATATAAATTGACATTTGCATTGATTTAGTATATATTATTTTTTATATTTTAATATATATAATATTTTTTTTAAAATATATTTCACCAAGATTTCTGAATTGGCCGCAATATTTTATTTGGAGGCCAAACCAAAATCGCGTCCGATCCGAAATTCACAACTATGGCTGGAAATGCCTCGGGGTGTTCATGGGTCATAACATTCCAACCCCGGACCACTTTGGATCTGGTTTGGGTGTTGGTTTTTAGTACTCAGGCAAGGCCTGGATTTAAAACTTTGGCCTGTTTAGTATTTGGGCTGGCCTTGGGTTGTGACTGAAAGATCAAAGCCCGGCCCACCTGGCCCAAATAAGTATTTGCTGTAGTTAATTTCTTATTTGGCAAAAACAAGAATTATAAAGCCCATTAAAGTGATCGGAAGTCCAGCCCATCTGGCGGACTGACTAGATGGGCAGGCTTGGGCCTGATATGATTGAGGTGGGCCGGACCCATGCCGCGAACTTGTTTGCATTTCTAATCAGGGCCAGGTCTGGACATGCTTTGGCTAGGCCCGATCCAGCCAATGAACACCCCTAGAAATGCAAATCCAAGTATTGAATTCCTAGGTCGGGTTGGTAGGTTGTACAATAGACTCAAGTCAATTTGCGTTAG
Organism: Camphora micrantha; assembly: GCA_003546025.1. NCBI lineage: Eukaryota > Viridiplantae > Streptophyta > Magnoliopsida > Laurales > Lauraceae > Camphora > Camphora micrantha. The sequence goes on from QPKB01000006.1 coordinate 29,494,410, forward strand.
GGTTGGTTGAAGAGCATGTATAAACTCAACCTGAACCCGCCTACTTGTTATTTATTTTTGGGACTCCCCTGTGTAGAAATAAGAAGATACTAATTCATCCAAATTTTTCATTCCAAAGAAGCAATTGAGAGGGTGCAAATCAAGGAAGAGATCAATTAAAGATGGATTCGCAATTATTGCCCCCTCTTACTGGCACCCTCCCTCATTTTACTTTCCCTATAGAGAGACCCTTGAATTGGGGGCACTCGTCCTATTTCCGCACTGATGAGAGCATAACTGCTTAAATATCCCACATAAATTTTAACTATAAATAACCATTGACTTTTGAGGACCTAAAATTACTGATTAAAATGTGTTGGTCAAACTGATATCCTAATCTGCGTCCAAACATGCCTATGTAGAGTTCTTTATCTTTTCTTTTCTTTTCTTTTTCTTTTTTTTCCCCCTTCAGCAGCAGTGTCTTACTCGATTCAAACCTGATACTTTCATCAGGTCATGCCAGTCTGACTGGAACTGGCCCATTTATAGCAGCACAGATGACGATCCTAAAACCTTAACCCATTCAAACCTGATACTTTTCAGGCAATTTCGGTTTGACTGGAACTGACCCATTTATAGGTCACATGTAACATAAAACAGAAATCTGAGTGATAAACGTTGGACAACAAAAACATACAAACCATGTGAAAACCAACAAAGAGACAGATTATAAACAGTACAAAAATATCAGCAGCAGATCCATCCTTGATATCGCAGATTATAAACAAATACAGGTCTTTCTCCATCTGTCATTTCTCAATCAAAAAATATGACTCCATTCCGTATCATGTAATCTGTTCCACAATCATTTCTAGTGTGTTTCCTCTTTTCAATGCCTAATATGACTCCATTTCGCATCATGTAATCTGTTCCACCACAATCATTTCTAGTCTGTTTCCTCTTTTCAATGCCTATCATAGAAGTGGGAGAATGCTGTCTACCCACAGACTACTACATTTGTCACTAACCAACCAGCTACTAAACAGGCAGGAACTCACTTAAATGAAAAGAAAAAACAATGTTTAACAGAGTCTTTAGGATCGTTTCAACTTAGAAAGCGTGTTTTCCCTAAGCCCCAAACCCTATAATAAAGCAACCAAAATTATCTCTAAAGTGAAATTTGCAGGAACATTCTTCCAGCAAGTGCCCATTGGTATGCCAGCAGGACCACATTTTCATCCAAGCTTTAACACATTTGAACCTTCACAAGCAATTTTCAAGCTAAACATTGGGAACTTCACTCAAGTTCCATGCATCACAAATTAGAAATACATTCTGCTTTCAACCAAAAGATCATTATAAGTCAGGTCTAAACCTCAAGTCAGGTCTAAACCTCAATTTTTATTTAAATTATGATAAGACACATAAGGTCCATCAAGATGCCATCCAAACATTTAGAATGGGTGTGGACGTCAAGAGAAAAGAAACAATCTGAAAACTGCCACCATACCATCCCCAGTCTTCCCATGTGTTACAGATGACTAAAATTAAAAACAGAAAGACAACAAAAGCAGCAGAGCATTGCTGATGGAATATAATTTAAGCATCATCACCCACGCCCAGCCCCACATGCCACACATCCCAATGAGAAAGGCACGAGTGTTCAACAACAACCTAACCTTGCTCACTTTGTGCAACACAATTTATATCCAAAGAATTCCAGAAAATACAAGTACCGTCAATCATGTTGTATACTCAAATGCCTGAGGGGGCTGAGGCTCATCATCAACTGCCATGGCAGACGCAGATCCCTGCTGCTGACCTGCTGTCGACCCACCTGCAGCAGGTGAAGCTACAGTTGAAGGAGCATCCGTCAAGGCAAGTACCTCCGGTTCGGTTGGCTTCAGATCCCTCAAGAGAGCAAACCCAGATGGTGCAAGTTTCACTGGAACATATCTGCTTTCCTCTAGAAATTTGATGTACTTCTCTTGAGCAGGCACCACCCTGGCTGGGTTAGTTAGAATCTCAAAAGATGGCTCAGCCTCCGTCCTTTTCTCTGATGGGCTGTCTACCTGAAAATACAGAATCTATAAATATAGAAGGGGAAAAAAAGAGTGACTGAATTACTGAAATAGAAAGTCCGAAGAAAACCTAGGTCATTTATTTAATAATTTCAAATGGCTGGCTTCGGCATATACTTAGATACAACCTTCAGGTAGTGCCAAGCCTTCATGTGATTTTAGGATACACCATGACTGTAACATGGTTAATGCATTGGCAGCCATCATCATTTCAGAGAAATGAAATGTCAATTTACCTGCATTGAGTCACCATTCTTCTCACTGGATTTGGGAACCTTTCCTGAACTAGAACCAGCTGAAGCCTCTTCCACAAATATCTTCTCCGCCACACTAGCCTTCTGATCTGCTTCTTTCTTAGCCCTAGCTTTTGCTTTCGCAGATGTTGAAAGAACAGCAGTAGGAAGCTTAACTGCAGACGTCGTTGTGGGTGGAGTGATAGGACGAGGGTACTCAAAAAGGGACGGCTTGGCATGTGATAAGAACTCAAATTTTGGGACATTTAGATCATAGTTGAGTCCAATGAAGGCAGTGGGAGAGAATGAGAGGCTTATGAAATACACAAGAGGATACCAATACCAAAACTGGCTGAAAACAGCGAGTCCAACAACAGCGGTGATTTTATCATGCTTAGTCTTCGAAAGCAGTTTGATTGTCACATTCCTTCCACCAGCGTCAAGAATTCCCGAAGCAAGAATAGCACCCATCTTGCTCATTGTGTCTTCATGCTTATCAAGAACTATTTTCTCCAATTGTCGCCTACAGTGACCAAATCAGAATGGAAAGAATTAATTTTATACACACACACACATACACATATATATATATATATATATATGAGAGAGAGAGTGTGTGTACCTGAATGTTCCCACCCGAGAATCGCAAGCTTCACTAGTCTGTACCATGACCATAGCCATTGCTATGAGGGCCCCCTGACGAACAAAATCAACAACATCTGAAGTAAGAGGTTCTAGCAAAGAAATTGCTTCACTCAGACCTGTACCAGCACAGGATATTCCCACAGCTAGAGCTGCTCCATATCGAACATGTGGATTGTAAGACTCAGAGAGGAGGGAAACAATTCTTGGAGTCTGCAAATTTTAAAGAGAAAAGGTGAGAATATATTGATATATGAAACAGTCAGCCAATTTGTGAATTGAGCAAACCATCATAACAAAATAAAAGACTAGATAGTAGATAGTGTCAAGTGACCAAAAGGTTATCAAGTTCCAATGCTTGTTTCATTGTTCAAATCTTGAAACGAAAAGGTAAATGACAAGAATTAAGTACAAAACCAAATGCGCAAACTTGGGTGGAACTGGGAAGAGGTTGATCAAAATAAATACATTAAACATATATTATTCACTTTTTACTTTGGAAAAAAAAAAAACCCATTGACGAAGCTTTTACTAATTAAAAAAAGTTAAGAAATAAAAATATAAATTATGTTTTTAAATGAAAAATAAGATACGTTTGATAATGTTTACGAACTTAGATATATACAAAGGGTTTTAGTTAAAAAAAAAAAAATCTAGTAGACCAAGTTCATCCATTTCAGAAATCAAGCAGTAAATTTGAGGTTGCTCAGACAGTGTAATGTACAAGTTGCTCAGGTTTTTTCAGTTGATAAAGCTCATAGTCTGTGAACAGATCCATGGATCTATGCAATGAAAAGTACTCCTTCAGTTAGTCAAAACATGGTCTGGACCAACATCATCCAAGGTAAATAAAATAAAATAAAATAAAAAACCAACCTGTTCAGGATCGGAGTATAGAACAAAATCCAAGGGCAAGAACAGCAGTCCTCCTCACATCATCGCTCACATCCGACACAGCAAAGTGCAGTAGCTGGCGAATTGCCTTGTTGTTTGCAGTTCCTCTGTAGGCCAGTGCTATTGCGTACATACCACCATAACGCAGGATAGGATCTTGATCCCGAGTCAGTTGCTCAATTAATGTGTCTGCCTCTTCTTCCCTTCCATACACAGTGAGAGCAATTCCAAGGGCTAATCCCCTGCAAACATGATACATTATCAATTAAAGTGATATGGTAAAAATGACTTGGGGAGTCTATAAGCAAAATCCGATGACTCCACTAACCTAATGATCTTCTCATGCTGTGAATCATGTGCATATGCAAGCATTTCACCTGCCTTCTCACTTGCAGTTCCAACCATAAGTAAACCCATACTGATACCTGCAGCTTCCCCAGCCACAGCACTATCAGTGTACAGAACATTCTTAACGTCTTCATATATCTCCTCATCTGCTGTTCCTAGAGCTGCCAGACCAAGGCCCAAGCATGCCCCATGCTGGATAACCTGCAAGGAAGGAAGCTCTCTCCTTAAGACATGTAATAGAGTCCATGGTATAGTTTTAAAAAAGTGATTGACAACAAAGGAACTGACCAGGGTCTGTTCCTAGACTGTCTCTTGAGGAAAAATTACCTCGACATTTGTACCACGCAGGCTATCACGATGGAATTGTTTGATGCCTTCTCCATGGTTTGCATGAATAAGGCCTAGAGCATAAAGAGCACCGCCTTCCGAATAGGGACTTCCGCCACCTGCAGCACCACTTTGTGGCAAGTAAGGCGCCATCAGAGAACCTCCCTTGTTGAAAGGTGACACAATGAATAACACTAGACCAGCAGTAGCACTGAATTTAGCCCAGTTTGTAGCTCTGCTCAGCCAGTCCTGTCAAGCAACAAAAGTGAGTAGTAAATACTGTAAGAACCACTCAATTTAAGTTACAACAGGAAACAAATGAATAAGAATAAATGACATAAAGGAAGGATCATAATTACCAGGTTTTTCCCTGAGAAAAGTATCCACAGTAGTTCCAGCATGCATTATTGCATTGGCATAAATAGTTGCACTGTGGCACACACTGTTTCTCATTTCAAACCGACTGCTTTATTGTCTTCAAAATCAGTAAGTCGGACCTATCCCAATTGCTCTTACATAAGTGAAAACTCAGATGGCATTTGGGAGGAAATCCCATCAAATCGCTTGTAATTTAAAAATATCAAGATTTCTATAAATTCATTAAAAAAGTGAAATTGCCCGACCTGTTGTGGCTGTACAGGAACTGCAAAGTTAAGCGTATTGATGTCTCGCCATGACAAAATCCCCTTGATTTTTGCCAGCTTCTCAGCATAAGCAACTTCATTTGGATTCATTTCTTGTAACAGCTCCATCCGTCATTTGAACATCCTCTACAGAACCTGCAACATTTGCGCTTCCAGCACCAGCATTTCATTTTGAGCAGAATCTGATCCACTGGTTTCATGTTGATCGACTCTGAAGGTTGCTCAAGTTATTATGCGACTCTAAAACTCGAGATTTGGAGTCAGGGAGGCGATTTCTTACATTTAAAAGAAATGCCTGATGCTCATTTTCTATAAGATCAAAAGCTATCTGAAAAGGCCAGCAGAGCATCGTCCTGCAAAGTACATTAAGTACAGTAATAAATCAAGTATTCAAGCAATAAACATCAAAATGATAACAAAATAAGTAGTTAATCCCAAAGTACCTTACTGCCAGATTGCAGAAGCTTTTCCAATATGCTAGCAACACCTTCAGCTCATCCAAGAACATGAGACACTGACAGATGCTTAAGTAATCAGGAGAAGGCAATCTTTGATATTCCTTAACAAGAAGCCGAAGAACCTGTAGGCACAATATAAAAGGATTAGACATTACTTTCCCTGCAGATCACAACCAGCCCATCTACTTTCGACAAGCTTATCATTTTCATTTACTTCAATCGTCAGGCATTCCAGTATCTGCAGGATACGGGTATTGGCAGTAAGTTTTGGATAATGTACAGAGACTTGTAGGCTACAATTTTCAGCTTATTCTAAAGTACTTAGTCCCAATATTATGATTTCCATTAGTTTTTCTTTCCAACATAAAAAATGATATAAAAATGTAAATAGTTATTACTTTCTTTATTGGTGTAAATACTAACAAAGTCACTAAGTTTGGAAAGTTCTAACTTACAAAGAATAAAATTAACATTCAGGACTGTGGCCCTTGTTCCATGCATTTTAAATGTAGCCTCCTTAAACTTTCCTTCTTTGATGGAGAGACTCAAGCCATCTGCATCTACCCACATTTAACCCCATACATTTGAGACTCGATCATCCAAAACCCAGAGCTCATCTTCATTCATGTACAAATTAAAGTAGAACCTTCTTATAGCATCAATGTGTTGTTATATATATTCTAATACATCCCCCGTCGTGAACTGAACGCAGTCCAGACTCCAATATAGAAGAAGTTAATCCATACTAATTTGTTATTTTAATGTCACCACTCTCTACTCGAACCTCTGTACCAAACAATCCTCAGCCTTTTGCTGCTACTTCTCCCCACTTAGGATTGACACTACAGTTGCTCATCAGCACATTTCTCCTGCTGTGACCCCCTTGTGAAAGAGGAAAGACTCTTCGATTGAAGTCTTGCTATTCCCTCCAAGACACTCAATATTTACACAATGAGGCAAACCCACTCGCTACGAAACTTCTACCCAATTCATTCCACAGATCCAGTAGCTAATACTCATTAGGATAAATAGAAAGAAGTGTACCTAACTACTGTTTATTAGTCAAGTGTAACCACTACCATCAGACAACCAAGAAACAAGCAATGCAGGAATCAGCAACTCTAATCTTCATGGTGTTCACATAACCAGACCACACCTACTAGAGTTTTCAGCATCCAAAACCACCACTCCAGTTAATGCCCACTCTAAAATGATTGAATAACCATTGCATCAACAGGATTGCAGCTTATCAGCCTTTACTAAAAGTACCATCTCCACTGTTTCTCACTAATCAACACTCCAAACTACCACCAATCATAAATTTCCAGTATAATTATATATCATTTAGAAGATAAGCCAAATCCCCTGGATCCTATGACGAGCATCTTTGGATACCCCATTAGCTACACTTGCTCCGTGTCCCTCGGTGATTATTGATGGAACAGTTTAACACTTGATAGTTCAACTTTTCACCTTTCCTCTGGTTTTTGCTTCCGCAACACTTACCTGATATCAATCTTACTTTTCTTGGAATAGCTAAAATGCTATGTAACTAACCTCCCCAAAGAATAGGCCCAATAGTCTTGCCTGTCTCTCAGATTTTTGCATACCCATCATGTGCAACTTAGAATCCCTAACCATTCCATGTAACTTCAAGCAAATTAAGTGGTCTATAACAACTTAACTAATGGATCGAATCATTGATTTCCAACCACATCATCTTTCAGTCTCACCTATCAGTGTTCTATGGTTCTGAAAATCAGCTCAATCTGGTGATTCTAACCATTCAATCGGGGTTACTTAACAAGGTGGCATTTGACTGTTTTGATTAATCTTTAAATAATCCACATTGGATTATCCATGCATTGCAGAAGTCATGTCAATCTACCAAATACATAAAATAAATAATATAAAAAATCCTAACAATACCGAAATAGAGCATAGAAGAGCCACAGCACAGTTGGAAGGTTGCTCATGTCGCACCTCAAGGCTGCTGGTTTTGAACAATGCTACCGTTAAAAAAAGCACATAGACAAAAGATTCTGTCAGAATAATTAATTCAAATATTGAAACCAATCACCATAAAGCACCATGTAGCCCCCCTTGGACTACGTATCATTTAAAAAACTCACTTAGCTACCACTACAGATATCAAATAAATTTGTTGAGATGAGACAATGTTGCCCAAAAGTTGCATGTAAGAGCTAAACTAAATTTTGCACTTAGCAGCAAACTGAAGTTAAGATATTTAGGCGGATGAATCACGAAAAATCATTTAGGTGCCACTCATTAATGACTCACATAGCATTTGCAAACCATTATTATGTTCATACCAGAATCCGTTTATCAGCAATTCTCTGTGCATTAGGACATATAGGAATCTAGTATAGTAATCATCATCAAAAGCCGTCAACTATATGTTGGGGCGACATACACGAAATTGTTTCTCCACTCTGATTATACTAAGCCAAGATCTTCCAATAAATAGTATAGTAGTGTTAGACAAAATAATATCTACCAACTATGTTGGGATCGGCTACAAGCATTCGTTTCTTCTCACTCAGATCTATCCTAGCCAATCTTCAAATAAATTAGTAAAGTAATGAACGACAAAAATAATATCCTAACCAGCATTAATATAGATCACAATATCAGTAATGGTGCAAGAGGTATGACAAGTATATGCAGTATTTCAGTTTTTAATGGATGTCAGACATTGACCTAATGGTTTGTATCATGCCTCCTGATGAATGATGATCAAGGGTTAGGAACTAACATTCAATAGGTACATTTCATAGGTCATCATAAAGGAGATTTTCACCTACAAGCAGCCTACATATTACTTTGCAGTCAGCTCGTAGAACCTACACTTGGAATGTATTCTTATCATTATGGGTAGGATAGATGGGAAGGTCTCTATAAGGATTAAGAGTAACAATTAAACAATCAGCCCATCAGAATTATCGCTAGCTCTTTATTTCAGGCAGCCTTCAAAGTTTAATGGTCTATTTAACCATAGATTTTTTGATATTCATCAAACAGCCAGCCAGTATAGGTTTGAGAGAGAGCATTACAATTCGAGACATCAGAGCTCGATAGATCATTGGAGTAGATACATGTTCTTGTTGTAAAGGACGATTCACTTTTCAAAAGGTGGGCCCAAGTGGGGCACACATGGGAGTTGGATTGTACATCTGCACTACTGATTAATAGAGAACTATTCTTCCCATTGTAGGATATCTGTGTATCCTAACTTGTCGGGAATTAAGTATCCCATATAAATAACAATACCATAATTTGTAAAATAATAATATAATTAAAAACAGCACGTCAAGCATATGCAAGTATTCAAGTTTTCATAAATTATAAATGGCAACGAGAGGCTATCACTTCTCATTGTTAACAAGGGTTTGGTATATAATTCCCTGGTGAAGGCAATTAGATGATGGCTAAAGGAGCTCTCACTTCATAAGTTCATTTCACTCATTTCCGAACCATAAATCAAATTGCCTCAGTCCTCAATGATACTGGATCATAGATCACCCATGCAATGTCATGACCAGAATAAAGATGTATCACACACAAAGCGTTGGTAAGTATGCAACAATAGGACCCAATAAAGCTCTGATCCACCTAAATCTAAAATATGGAAAC